>SJXQ01005392.1:0-154313 GCA_006408695.1 Aepyceros melampus | reverse complement strand
GATGCCCCGGGGGGGGGGGGGGGGGGGCACAAACAAGAGTCTGATGATGTCGGGCAGGGACCGGCTAACTCTTCCAGTAAAAAGCCATGTGGTAAATAGTTCAGCATTTCACACTATATGGTTTTTGTCACAATGGCTCCATTCTGCCACTTACAGAAAAAGCAGCCACAATTGATACAAAACTGAATGGGTGCAGTTGTTTTCCCACAAAAACTGTCTTGACACATATGAATGTTAGGCTGATTTTGTCTGTCCCAAGGGCCCCAGTTTGCAGGCCTCTGATGTTGGGAACCCTAGGCTATGGGAAAGTATTTGTGTTTCATCCTCAAGGCATCAGGAAATCTTATGACTGGTGCCTTTGAAAACCATCTTTCTAAGGAGAATGAAGTGGAAGGTTAGGAGGAAGCACAAGTATGCTTCATTTCTGTCTGGGCTCTGAGGAAGTGGAAAGACTGCTGTGCTGTACTCAGGCATGTCTGACTCTTTGTGACCCTACAGACAGTAGCCACCCCCCAGGCTCCTCTGTCCATGGGATTTACCAGGCAAGAATAGTGGAGTGGGTTGCCATTTCCTACTCTAGGGGATCTTCCTGACCCAGAGATCAAACTCACATCTTTTGAGCTTCCTGTTTGGCAGATGGATTCTTGACCAGTCCCTACTTCTGATCAATGGTGGTCTAATTAGATGGTGGCTCAGCTCTTAACAGCCTTGTGGAGATGTTGTTTGTTCCTGAAGACCCAAACTGGAAACTACCCAAATGTCCATCAACAGAGCATGCATAAACTGTGATACATCTGTACAGCGGGATGCTCCTCAGCAACAAAAAGAATCAATTACTATATGCAACAACATCAATGAATCTCAAAAGCTTTATGCTGATAGAAAGAAGACAGACACAAGAGAGTCCATACTGTATCATCATCTCATTCACAGAAAATTTAGATAAAGCAAAGCCAAACCATAGTGACAAAACTAAAAGTGATTGTTTTTATCAATCAATCTCCCACCAGGGTTCAGCAGGAGAGATACTGACTCAAACAGTTATGAAGGATTTTTCTGGGGGTGATGGATACATTCTATAGGTTGAATGTAATGATAGTTACTCTGATGTATGTATCCAGATCATCAAACTTTATTTAAATGATTGCATACTCAGTTCAGTTCAGTTCAGTCACTCAGTCGTGTCTGACTCTTTGCAACCCCATGAATTGCAGCACGCCAGGCCTCCCTGTCCATCCAATAAATTATAACTTCAAAGAAGTTGATTAAAGATAATTTTTAAAGTAGTGAAGACAATCCCACTCCCAAGCATATATCAAAAAAAAAAGAAAACCATCGTTCAAAAAGATACATGTGGACACGACTGAAGTGACTTAGCAGCAGCAGCAGCAGCACAATGTTAATTGCAGCACTATTTACAGTAGCCAGAACATAGAAGCAATCTAAATGTCCATCAATGAAAGAACGGGTAAAGAAGATGTGGTGTAAACATACAATGGAATATTACTCAGCTCGTAAAAAGAACAAAATATGCCATTTGCAGTGACTCGGATGGACCTAGAGACTGTTGTTCTGAGTGAAGTCAGATGGATAAAGACAAATATTATATGATTCACTTTGCTGTTCATAGAGACGAACACAACATTGTCAATCAACTGTGATCCAATAAATATTAATTAAAAATTAAAATAGTGAAGGAACAAAGAAGGGACATGGAATGTCTTCTACAAGGAATTTAATGTGTGTGTGTACATGTCTGTTTGTCTATATATATCTGGACATTGAGTTGAGGAAAAGATGTAAACACTGAGTTAAAGGTTAGACTAAAATCCTTTAAACATCCATTCAGCTCTACTGTTATATGACACTCCAAAATCGACAGGTTTAATTGGTTGCTGGGCATTATCCTTCATGGGTCATCTCTCTTGACTCCCAAGGTATTGTCAGAGACCCTCGGAGAGCATCAGAACTCTAGAGCCAGCTCACTGAGTGATCAGCTTCAACTGTCAAAGTTCTGGCTTGGCAATTAACTCATTGAAGCCATTTGCTTTCTCAGATGAATCAACAGCTTTTTCTTATCATTCCTGTACACATTTTATATCCAACAGCGTTTTTTTTAATCCCCCAAAGATTGTGTTATTAAAGTTTTGTGTGAAGCTGTGATTGCCATCCTTGGAACTGAAGATGCAATCAAAGGGACAGAATTGATGCCTTATAATTCAATGAATGGATGTGCTTCTGTGGTAATTTCTTCAGTAATTACTTGTGTAAACTGTGTGTTTCTGTAATTGAAACTTGAGAGTGTGGGGTAACTTATCCAAATCTATAATTTATTACAGCTTTTCCATTTTGTCTCTTGGTTTCTCTACTTGTCCTCATTAGGCTGTTGTTCTCTCACCACCACTCCAGTCCATCATAACTGTTTAGACAAGGAGGCAAAAAATGTACTGATGGGAATTTGGGGAAAATGTTCTGACGAACTTGGATGGAAGTTTAAAATGTGTTTTCTAAAGAACACGGTTGTTATTGTCGCTTGCAACATGTATTTTCTGACAATTTAAAAAGATTATTTATGAAACTGTTTTGAAGAGATAGTCTACTTTAAAAGTCTAGACAATAACACAGGTTTTCTCTTGTGCTCAGCAAGTATTCTGAGTGTGTCTCACGTTTGTTCACAAAAGTCTAGAGAGGAAGGTAGGGGCTGGGAAGTGGATTCTGCTAGCAGAGGACGTTGAATCCACAGAGACTTTGAGAGAAAAGCTGTGTCTCCTGACTTAAGGAACTGTCATAGGGCAATGTGAGAGGGAAACTGTTAGAATCCCATTCCAAGCCTGTGAGAAAGCCACCCTAAGAAATGTCCAGGAGCTGTCCATGGTGCTTACCCATTTCTTTCCAGTAGATAACAGATAGGGACTTCCCAGGTGGTGGAGTGGTAAAGAATTCACCTGCCAATGCAGCAGAAGCAAGAAATGCACATTCACTTCCTGGGTCAGGAAGAGCCCCTGGAAAAGGAAGTGGCATCCTGTTCCAGTATCCTTGCCTGGGAAATTCCATGGACAAAGGATACTGGCAAGCTACATCCATGGGGTCTCAAAGAGCGAGACACGACTGAACACACACAGAGATAACAGATATCAGGCAAAGTCTTGTGTGCTGTGTAAAGGACCCTAAAGTCAAAGACAATTGAGAGAAACTCCTATAATCTAACATATGTTTAAAGCAACCTTTAGTTGTTTCATCACTAGAATGAAGCACAGAAAAGAAGAAAAATAGTAGAAAACAACATTTGCTCTCCCACCAGCAAAATCTACTGTCAGGATTTGGACATGGTTTTCTCCAGTATGTTTTTCTGTGCATGGTTTCTTTGTTGCTTGATACTGTTTCACATTGCTTGTGCATCTTCTCCATGGCACTCCAAACAATAAAAAATACAGTTTTAAGCTTTTCTTTATGACGTTTGAGGTGTAGTTTGCACATAGTAAAGTCTACCCATTTTAACGTACAGGTCACTTGATGAAAGTAAAAGTGGAGGGTGAAATAGCTGGCTTAAAATGCAACATTCAAAATTTAAGATCATGGCATGCAGGCCCATCACTTCTTGCCAAATAGATGGGGAAAAAATGGAGACAGTGACAGACTTTGGGCTCCAAAATCACTGCAGATGGTGACTGCAGTCTTGAAATTAAAAGATGATTGCTCTTTGGAAGAAAAGCTATGACCAACCTAGACAGAATATTAAAAAACAGAGACATTATTTTGCCAACAAAAGTCCATCTTGTCAAAGCTATAGTTTTTCCAGTAGTCATGTATGGGTGTAAGAGTTGGACCATAAAGAAAGCTGAGCACTGAAGAATTGATCCTTTTGAACTGTGGTGTTGGAGAAGACTCTTGGGAGTCCTTTAGACTGCAAGGAGATAAAACCAATCAATTCTAAAGGAAATCAGTCCTGAATATCCATTGGAAGGACTGATGCTTAAGGTGAAACTCCAATACTTTGGCCACCTGATGGGGAGAATTGACTCATTGGAAAGACCCTGATGCTGGGAAAGATTGAATGCAGGAGGAGAAAAGGGGATCACAGAGGATGAGATGGTTGGATGGATCATCGACCCAATGGACATGAGTTTGAGCAAGGTCCAGGAGTTGGTGATGTACAGGGAGGCCTGGTGTGCTGCAGTCCATGGGGTTGCAAAGAGTCAGAAACGATTGAGCAACTGAGCTGAACTGAATGAATAGTTTTCTGAATTTTGACACTTGTGTAGAAACCCCTATAATCAAGATGTTGAACAGCCCTATTGTCACCAACAATTTCCTCATAAACATTTTGTTTCATCCTCTCTCCCCACTTCTAAACACTGGTAATCACTGATTGTTTTTTTCTGCCCTTCTAGAAAAATATTATCTTCATAACATAATGTTACAATAAGAAAGTATATCATAATCTCTTAATTTTGTCTCTGTAAAGTATCTAGTTTATTTTCCTCCCATTATAAATAATACTGCAATGAATATTTTTGTGCATATAGCTTTCAAGAATCTTAATCTTACAATACTATGGAATTCCAGGAATGAGGTTGATACATTAGAGATGAGGAAAGTTTTGAAGCTTGACTCAGAGCAGACACCAAATTAACACACTTGATAATGAAAATCCAAGGAACTACTTATAAAAACCTCATAGTAGAAAGGAAAGAATCAGGAATGTGCCAAAGTGCTGGAAACAAGTACTTCCAATCATGTTACAATTCTGTTTAGTCTTCATTAATTTTTATATTTCCAAATTGTGGTGCTAGAGAAGACTCTTGAAAATCTCTTGGATGGCAAGGAGATCAAACCAGTCAATCCTAAAGGAAATCAACTCTGAATTGGAAGGACTGTTGTTGAAGCTATAGCTCTAATACTTTGGCCACCTGATATGAAGACCTGACTCATTGGAAAATACCCCAATGCTGGACAAGATTGAAGGTCAAAGGAGAAGAGGGTGGCAGAGATGAGATGGGTTTAGATAGCATCACCAACTCAATGGACATGAATTTGAGCAAATTCTGGGAGATAGTGGAGGACAAAGGAGTCTGGTGTGCTGCAATTCAAGGGGCCACAAAGATTTGGACATGACTTAGTGATGAACAACATCAACAATTTCTTAATGACCTCAGACATAGTTAAGCAGCTTGCTATTCAAGGTCTTTTATCATCTGCACGGTGTCTATTCCACACCACCACTGCCTCCCGCATCATGATTTATATGGGTATCTACTCTCTATGTACCACTACTTGTGCTCCTGGGCTTCCCAGGTGGCATCGTGTTAAAGAATCTGCCTGCCAGTGCAGGAAATGCAAGAGACACAGGTTTGATCCCTGGGTTGGGAGGATCTCTTTGACTAGGGAATGGCAACCTGCTCCAGTATTCTTACCTGAAAAATGCATGGACAGAGGATCCTGGCATGCTACAGTTCATGTTGCCACAGAGTCTCAACTAAACACACACTTGTGCTCTCAAGTGTGCCACCTGCTCCTATAGTTCCTGTCTTTGGACATATTTGCCCCCTCCCCCCACTTTCTGAAAAATCTCCTCCCCCCTCCACTGTCCCCTTCTTTTTTAGCCTTCTCAATCAACCATCCCTTAGTGCTAGTCACCTTTGCCTTGTGTCCCCACAGTTCCTTCTGCTGAGCTCTGTGTTAGCACTCATTCTTGTATACCCTCAGCAATTACATATTGAGAGTCTACAATATGCAGGGCCCTGTGAACATGGCAGTTAATGAGAGATACAATATCCTTGTCAAATGGAAAACAGCATTCTTCGAGCCAAAGAGATGATATTGGAGCAGAGACACAAATAATGAAAAGGAGTTGTAGGGATAGATAGGTGAAAAGTCCTTTGCATGCATACATGCTAAGTTGCTTCAGTCGTGTCCAACTCTTTGTGACCCTATAGACTGCAGCCCACCAGGATCCTCTGTCCATGGGATTCTCCAGGCAAGAATACTGGAGTGGGTTGCCATGCCCTCCTCCAGAGAATCTTCCCGACCCAGGGATTGAAACTGCATCTCTTGCAACTCCTACATTGCAGGCTGATTCTTTACCTCTGAGCCCTAGGGGAAGTCTGAAAAGTGCATTAGGCAGATGGCAAAACAGGTACAAAGACCTGAAAAGTGGAATGCTTAGCTTATCCAAGGAAAAGTAAAGAAGCTACATGGAGGCTGGTGAGTAAGAAAAAAAGTTGTAGGAAGTAAAGTTAGAAAGGAAAAGTAGGGCCTGATCATTTATGGCCTTGTAGGTCACAACAAGGTGGCACAGTGGCCTACCAATGCAGGAGACACCAGAGAAGCAGGTTCAATCCCTGGGTTTGGAAGATCCCCAGGAGTGGGAAACAGCAACCTGTTCCAGAATTGTTGCCTGGTAAATTTCATGGACAGAGAGCCTGATGGGCTACAGTTCATGGGGTTGTAAAGAGTCGGACACGACTGAGCGCACACATACATTTAGGTCACGGCACAGAGTATGGCTTTTATTGCAAATATGATGGAACGATTAGAATTTTTAATTAGGAGAGCTATAAGATGTAATTAGAGTTTCAAGAACATCATTCTGACTTCTGGGTGAAGAAGAGGGAAAATGATAGAAGACTACCAAGAAGGCAGCCATGGCAGTCCCATAGGTATGAAACAATGATGGCTTAGGTCAGCAGTCAGCAAACTTTTCCTGAAATGGGCCAATTAGTAAAAAATCTGGGCTTTGTGGAACAAATGGTTTCTGTCACAACCACTCAGTTCTGGCATTGTAGCATGACAGCAGCCACAGACAATATACAAATGAATGAGGGTGGCTGTTTTCCAATAAAATGTTATTCACCAGAACAGATGGTGGGCTGGATTTGGCCCAAGGTCCATAATTTGCTGAGCTCTCTCTTATAGTAAGAGTTATGATGAAGGTAGTGATGAATGAGTAGATTAAACATTCATTTTTGGATATGGAGTAGGTTTTCTCTGAGTAGTCAAAAGTTCTGTTTTCAACCTCAGATTTTTAAGATGCTCATTTCATGTCTACTTGAAGATTTTGTGTTGGCTATAGGAGAGTTGAGTGAAGTGTAGAGTACTGTGGCAGGATTGACTAGCATTATTAATTCTGGGATTATCATCACACAGGTGATAAATAAGGAAGGATGTGCCATCAAGGGAAAGGGTGTAGAGAAGAGCGGAGGAGAAGAGATGGGAAGGGAGGGAAGATGAGGCTAAGGGTTGAGCTTTGGATGATTTCCACTTTGAGAAGTTGGCATATGAGGATGACCCAGAAAAGAAGAGGGGCTTCCTGTGAGGAAGTAGATATCTCCAAATTCAGGAGCAGAGGATGATTTTAATTGAAGTATTGTTGATTTATGGGGCTTCCCTGATGGCTCGGCAGGTAAAAGAATCTGCCTGCAATGGAGGAGATGCTGGAGACGTGGATTTGATCCCTGGATCGGGAAGATCCACTGGAGAAGGGCATGGCAAACCACTCCAGTATTCTTGCTGGGAATATCCCTGAGGAGCCTGGCAGGCTAAGGTCCATGGGGTTGCAGAGAGTCAGGCATGACTGAAACTGCGCATGCACAGTTGATTTATAATGTTATATTTGTTTCAGGTGTACAACAATGATTTGACATTTTTATAGATTATACTCCATTTAAAGTTATTATAAAATATTGTTATATTGCCTGTGCTGTACATTAAGTCCTTGTGTTTTTTTTTTTTTTCTTCCTTGTAGTTGGTATCTCTTAAATCCTTTCCCCTATCTTGCCCCTCCCTGAAGTGTCTTCCTACTGGTAACCTCTAGTTTGTTCTCTGTATATGTTTCTGTTTTATTACATTCATTCATTTGCTTCATATTTTTAAGAAGAAAGTGACCAGATGTATCAAGGATTGCTGAGAATTCTTGTAAAAGGAGGGCTGAAGGTTGACTATTCATTTTAGCAACATAGTGGTTATTGGCATAAATGAAATGGCATAAATAAGACTCATATGGATTCAGCTAGAATAATAAGCTTGGAATGTGGGTTAGTTTGCAATAAAGAAAGAAAATGCAATACTGGTAGAATGAGATGTAGTATCAAGGGAAGTGATCTTCAAAAATGAGAGTTGCCGTAGCTTGTCTGTATGCTTACAGGTGCCTGTGTGCTAAGTCGCTTCAGTCATGAGAGTTTCTGACTCTTGTGGCCCAATGGACTGTAGTCTACCAAGCTCCTCTGTCTGTGGGATTGTCTAGGCAAGAATACTGGAGTGGGTTGCCATTTCCTCCTCTGAGGGATCTTCCCGACCCAGCGATCAAACCCACATGCCTTTCATCTCCTGCAATAGCAGGTGGGATATTTACCACTAGCCTAATGGGAATGATCCACAAAGAGGGCAGAATTGAAAAAGAGACAATTGGAGCAGTAAAGTCTTTGAGGAGGAAAGAGTCAGAGGGGAGGGGTTGACAGGAAATCCTGCACAAGGACAGTCAGAATCTGCACTGATGCTTATACATATGGTGGGGGGAGTGGTATGCTGAAGGAATTCTTCTCATTTTCAAGGAGATAGAAAAAAATCATCAGTTTTCCAAGGATGGGAGAAGAGGCATTGGAGATTGGGGAAGAAGATATTAAGTAGTCAACCTGGACAGATGGAAAGACAGACTTTCCAGGGAAACAGAGTTTAAGATTTTCTGGTAGGGCTAAGGTCATAAACAGGAAGTGAGGTCAGTCAGCTGGGTTTGTGTTTCTCCCACCTTGTTGAGCTCTTGGGCTATGGGCATAGAAGAGATGAAGCTCTAGGTTTAATCTGGGCTTGACTTGGATGGAGAAAGAAGACGCAGAACATGGGAAGTAAAAGAGTTAACAGTGTACCCAGGTGATGGGCTTAGTGTTTGGTCCTGAGCAAACTGAAGAAAAAAGGAAGAGAGAACAAGAGACGATCATTGGTGAGGTAGTGGTGGGGGACACTGGGCTAGAGTTCTCAGTGGTGGGGAAGAATAATTGGATTAGAGGGTCCTGTGAGGTATGAGGTGGAAAGATAAGAGGATGGAATACTTAAGTTTGAGGTCTTAGACCTGGTGCTCTCAAAGTTCTAGACTGTATTCATGTCAACATGTTGAGAGATGAGATGAGACAACAGAATAGGTTTGCAGAGGCAGGGTGGTCAAGGACCTGAGGGGTGGGGTCCTTGGGTGGATAATTAGATAATTCACAGGGATACTAGGTCACAAGGAAGGGTGGCTGGAATAATGGTTGACAGAAGAACAGTGGACTAGATGCTAGAATCTTCAGTGAATGAGAGTGAGTGCCTGTGAAGTCAACCCAAGACTCTGAAAAGAAGGGGCCATGGTTTGTGCAGGTTTGACGTAAACTTCAAAACAGCTGAAATTTTGGAAGCAGGAAGGAAAAGAAAGGCTGAGAAGCAGCTGTGTTGAAATAAGAGGAGTGCTTTCTTACCTTTCCTCGTGTAGGAAAACAATCATTACTCTCAGGGGCTGGTTGTGTTTTGGTTTGCATCTCTGTACAGGCATATCTCATTTTCTTCTGCCTCACTTTATTGCTCTTCCTGGATATTGCGCTTTTTACAAATAAGTAGAACAGAAACAGACTCATAGGTATAGAGAACAAACTACTAGTTATCAGTGGGAAGAGGGTTTGGAGAGGAGGAAAATAAGACTAGGAGATTAAGAAGTACAAACTACTACATATAAAATAAATAAGATACAGGATATATTGTACTGCACAGCAAATACAGCCAATATTTCATAGTACTTTAAATGGAATGTAATCTATAAAAACACTGAATCACTATGTTGTACACCTGAAACTAATACAATATTGTAAGTCAACAGTGTCAGCTAAGTCTATCAGTGCTGTTTTCCCAACAGTATTTGCTCACTTTGCATCTCTGTGTCACATTTTGGTAATTCTTGCAATATTTTAAATGTTTGTTAGATTTGTTACAGTAATCTGTGATCAGTGATCTTTGATATTCTACAAGATGATGGTTAGTTTTTTTTTAGAAATAAAGTTTTCTTAAATTAAGATAGGTATGTTGCATTTTAAAGACATAATGTATTACACACTTAATAGACTACAGTAAACTTGGGCTTCCTTCGTACCTCAGCTGGTGAAGAATCTGCCTGCAATGCAGGAGAGACTGATTTGATTCCTGGGCTGGGAAGACCCCCTGGAGAAGAGATATGCTACCCACTCCAGATTCTTGGGTTTCCCCGGTGGCTAAATGGTAAAGAATTTGCCTGCAATGCAGGAGACATGGGTTTGATCCCTGGGTTGGAAAGGTCCCCTGGAGGAGGGCATGGCAATTGGCTCCAGTATTCTTGCCTGAAGAACCCCATGGAGAGGAGCTTGGTGGTCTACAGTCCATGGGTCGCAAAGAGTTGGACGGGACTTCGTGACTAAGCATAACAGCACACAGTGCACACATACCTTTCACATGCACTGTGTGCTGTCACTCAGCCATGTCCAACTCTGTGTGACCCTGTGGACTGCAGCCTGCCAGGCTCCACTGTCCATGGGATTCTCCAGGCAAGAATACTGGAGTGGGTTGCCATGCCCTCCTCCAGGGGATCTTACCCACCCAAAGACTGAACCCATGTCTCCTGTGTCTCCTGCTTTGGCAAGCAGATTTTTACCTGCTGAGCCACTAGGGAAACTCTTTACATGCACTAGGAAACCAAATAATTCACATGACTCACTTTTTTTTTTTTTTTTTTTCCCATATTTGCTTTATTGCGGTGACCTAGAACCAAACCCACAATATCTCTGATACATGCCTCTATATGTAGTATTACTCTGTTACCCAGGCAAGAAAACAGGTTTAGCAAGATTGGGGAACCTGGCCAAGGTCACAGCAGCTCGGGCTCAAGCCCATGTCTGTTGATTCTGGAGCCTGTGTTCCGGTTTGATACGATTCACAAATCTGAACCTCATGCTGTATCCAGTTCTGCCACGTGTGACCTATTCTGCCCTGACCCTGCAGCTTCCTCCTTCAAAGGTCACCCCCTGAGGCTACTCAGGAGGTCACTGGCATCTGTAGCCTCATCTGAGGCTGGCCTGGGCCACGAATCCTTGGATATTGTCCTCAGGGTTAATGACTTGCACAGGGAATTCACCCTTGACTTTCCTCCCTCCCAGATTCTATTCCGAGCAGGGACAGACAGCTGGTTTTCATTCTCTTGATGCTGACAGTGAGATAATGACTCAAATTGGCCTTCGTTATGAAATGAAGCCCTGGGAGGGAATCTCATCAGACTCCTTAGGAGAGCAGAGAAAGGGGTTGGAATTAAAGTGATAACTGACGACTTGGTTGGCATTCAGACTGACTTCTTAAGTCTTTCTTTCTCTTCATGTCATCATTAAATGAGATAGAGCAGGCAACTGGTAAATGGGAGAAACCTAGGCTAGTGCTCCGATGCTGTGATAGCCGGTCTTTAATAGCTCTCATTTAGACCCTGATGGAGAAGGTGATGGCACCCCACTCCAGTACTCTTGCCTGGAAAATCCCATGGATGGAGGAGCCTGGTAGGCTGCAGTCCATGGGGTCATTAAGAGTCGGACACAACTGAGCGACTTCACTTTCACGTATTGGAGAAGGAAATGGCAAACCACTCCAGTGTTTTTGCCTGGAGAATCCCAGGGATGGGGGAGCCTGGTAGGCTGCCGTCTCTGGGGTCGCACAGAGTCAGACACGACTGAAGCGACTTAGCAGCAGCAGGCCCTGAGGGCTTCCCAGGTGGCTCCTGTGGTAAAGAACCCACCTGCAAATGCAGGAGACCTAAGATACAGGGATCGGGTTCGATCCCCTGGAGGAGGACATGGCAGTCCATTCCAGTATTCTTGCCTGGGGAATCCTATGGATGGAGGAGCTTTGCAGGCTACAGTCCATAAGGTCGCACAGAGTCGGACATAACTGAAGCAACTTAGCACTGGTTCTGAGCCCCACACTGAACAGGAAGCATGCTACCCCATCCCCATAGCAATCCCACAAGGTGAGCCACCTCTCTGCCCCTTTTACAGGTAGGCAATCCAGGCACAGTATTATCTTACTGGAGACCACATGTACACCCCTGCCTCCCAAATCAGCCCCTTCTCTACCTCAAGGTGGCCCATCCCCATGGACCCTATTCATTTTCCTTGACTTTGCTGAGAAGCTGGAAAGATGAAGGGAGGCCAAACCAGAGATCAAATCAGAGTTTTCTGTGGTCTTCCTCTGCCCTGTATCATAGATTCTAGCACTTGGCTCCCTGGCTTTAAATATTGCCTCTTTACCTCTCGATTGTGTGAACTCAGAGAACTGTTTAATCTCTCTGAACTTCATTTTCCCCATCTATAAAATTGGTTTAATTATGCATCTAGCTCACAGGATTATTTTTGCTGTTCAGTTGTGTCTGACTCTTTGCAACCCCATGGACTGCGGCACACCAGGCTTCCCAGTCCTTCACTGGCTCCCAGAGTTCACTCAAACTCATGTCCATTGAGTTGATGATGCCATCTAACTATCTCATTCTCTGTTGCCTCCTTCTCCTCCTGCCATCAGTGTTTCCCAGGATCAGGTTCTGTTCCATAGGACTGTGATAAAGATTAAATAATTTAAATATGTTAAGCTATTAGAATGGTGCCTGGCACATAGGCAGTGTTTGCTGTCATTTTTGTTTCATTTATTTTTTGATTGAAGTATGGTTGATTTACAATGTTATGTTAATTTCTGCTGTACAGAAAACTGATTCAGTTACATATATATCTTCATATTCTTTTCCATTTTTTAAATTAATTTTTATTTTTTAGTTTGTTTTGCTTTACAATACTGTATTCGTTTTGCTATATATTGACATGAATCAGCCACGAGTGTACATGAACTCCCAATCCCAACCCCCACCTCCCCCCTCCTGCCCCACACCTTCTCTCTGGATTATCCCCGTGCACCAGTCCCAAGCATCCTGCATTCTGCATTGAACCTAGACTGGCGATTCGTTTCACTTATGATATCATACATGTTACACTGCCACTCTGCCAAATCATCCCACCCTCTCCCTCTCCCACAGAGTCCAAAAGGCTGTTCTATATATCTGTGTCTCTTTTGCTGTCTTGTGTACAGGTTTATCATTACCATCTTTCTAAATTCCATACATANGAGTGAACTCCCAGAGTTGGTGATGGACAGGGAGGCCTGGCGTGCTGCGATTCATGGGGTCGCAAACAGTTGAACATGACTGAGTGACTGAACTGAACTGAACTGACTTCAGTTTTGGAGCCGAAGAAAATAAAATTTGCCACTGTTTCCACTTTTCCCCCATGTATTTGCCATGAAGTGATCAGAACAATGCCATGATTTTAATTTCTTGAATGTTGATTTTTAAGCCAGTCTTTTTACTTTCCTCTTTCACCCTCATCAACAGGTTCTTTAGTTCCTCCTTGCTTTCTGCTTTAGAGTGGTATCATCTGCATATCTGTGGTTGTTGATATTTCTCCTGATAATCTTGATTCCAAATTGTGGTCAAACCAGCACAGCATTTCACATGATGTATTCTGCACAGAAGTTAAAGAAGCACGGTGACAGCATACAGCCTTGACATACTCCTTTTTCAAGACCAACTAGTCCATTGTTCCATGTCTAGCTCTAACTGTTGCTTCTTGACCTGCATAGGGATTTCTCAGGAAGCAGGGAAGGTGGTCTGATAATCCCACCTCTTTAAGAACTTTTCACAGTTTGTTGTGATCCACACAGTCAATGGCTTTGGCATAGTCAATGAAGCAGAAGTAGTTTTTTTTTTTAAACTTGTTTTCTCTATGATCCCAACAGAGGTTGACAATTCGAAATCTCGTTCCTCTGCCTTTTCTAAATACAGTTTGTATATCTGTAAATTCTTGGTTCATGTACTGTTGAAGCCTAGCTTAAAGGATTTTGAGGATTACCTTGCTAGCATGTGAAATGAGTACAATTGGGCAGTAGTTTGAGCATTCTTTGGCTTTGCCTTTCTTTGAGATTGGAATGAAAATTGACCTTTTCCAGTCCTGTGGCCATTGCTGAGTTTTCCAAATTTTCTGGCATATTGAGTGCAGCACTTTCACAGCATCATCTTTTAAGATTTTAAGTAGGTCAACTGGAGTTCCATCACTTCCACTAGATTTGTTCATAGGAATGCTTCCTCAGGCTAACTTGACTTCACATTCCAGGATGTCCAGCTCTAGGTGAGTGACCACACCATCATGGTTATCTGGGTCATTAAGTCTTTTTTTTGTGTAGTTCTGTGTATTTCTGCCACCTCTACTTTGAGATTGGAATGAAAATTGACCTTTTCCAGTCCTGTGGCCATTGCTGAGTTTTCCAAATTTTCTGGCATATTGAGTGCAGCACTTTCACAGCATCATCTTTTAAGATTTTAAGTAGGTAACTGGAGTTCCATCACTTCCACTAGATTTGTTCATAGGAATGCTTCCTCAGGCTAACTTGACTTCACATTCCAGGATGTCCAGCTCTAGGTGAGTGACCACACCATCATGGTTATCTGGGTCATTAAGTCTTTTTTTTGTGTAGTTCTGTGTATTTCTGCCACCTCTTCTTAATATCTTCTGCTTCTGTTAGATGCTTGCTGTTTCTGTCCTTTATTGTGCCCATCTTTGCATGAAATGTTCCCTTGATATCTCTAATTTTTTAAAAAAGAGATCTCTAGTCTTTCCCATTCTTTCTGTTGTTCACTTAAGAAGGTTATCTTATCTCTCCTTGCTATTCTCTGGAACTCTGCATTCAGATGGGTATATCTTTCCCTTTCTCCTTTGCCTTTCACTTCTCTTCTTTTCTCAGCTATTTGTACTGTCTACTCAGACAACCATTTTGCTTTCTTGCATTTCTTTTTCTTGGGGATAGTTTTGGTCACCACTTCCTATACAGTGTTACAAACCTCTGTTCATAGTTCTTCAGGCACTCTGTCTACCAGATCCAATCCCTTGAATCTGTTTGTCACCCCCACTGTATGCATGCCTTGAACAAGGGGCAAAAAATCTGTGATAGGAGAGTGATACCATACTTTCTTCTTGTTTAATATGACTTAGGCCTATGTGAGTGGTAGACTTATGTATTTGGGTCTGTTTGCTGTCTTGGTTTGTTTTTCCCTAAACATGAGATGATTTGGATGCTTTTTTCCAGCATGTCCTTGTATTTTCCTTTGAAATTCATGATCTGCTTCATTAAGGAGATCCACATTTTCTCAGTATGAAGTCATCTCAGTGTGAAACATGTGAAGTCTAGGTATTGCATTTGAACAAGAAATACTTCCTGAATTAAAATAATGTGAGTGGGAACTTTTAGCTCTCACATATGGTATGAAAACTTCTTTTTAAAAATTAATTTATTTTAATATGAGGCTAATTACTTTACAGTATTGTAGTGGTTTTTGCCATACATCGACATGAATAGCCATGGAAGCACATGTGTTCCCCATCCAGAAACCCCTACCACTTCCTCCCCATCCCATCCCCCAGGGTCCTCCCAGTGCACCAGCACTGAGCACCCCGTCTCATGCATCAAACCTGGACTGGTGATCCGCTCCACATATAATAATATACATTTTTCAACGCTACCCTCTCAAATCATCCCACCCTTGCTTTCTCCCACAGAGTCCAAAAGACTGTTCTATACATCTATGTCTCTTTTGCTGTCTCGCATACAGGGTTATCATTACCATCTTTCTAAATTCCATATATATGTGTAAATATACTGTATTGGTGTTTTTCTTTCTGGCTTACTTCCC
Organism: Aepyceros melampus; assembly: GCA_006408695.1. Taxonomy (NCBI): domain Eukaryota; kingdom Metazoa; phylum Chordata; class Mammalia; order Artiodactyla; family Bovidae; genus Aepyceros; species Aepyceros melampus. The sequence continues at coordinate 138,553 of SJXQ01005392.1, read as the reverse complement.
CCTGTATAATAGGCTCCAGTTTCATCCACCTCATTAGAACTGATTCAAATGCATTCTTTTTAATGGCTGAGTAATACTCCATTGTGTATATGTACCACAGCTTTCTTATCCATTCATCTGCTGATGGACATCTAGGTTGCTTCCATGTCCTGGCTATTATAAACAGTGCTGCGATGAACACTGGGGTACACATGTCTCTTTCAATTCTGGTTTCCTCGGTGTTTATGCCCAGCAGTGGGATTGCTGTGTCATAAGGCAGTTCTATTTCCAGTTTTTTAAAGAATCTGCACACTGTTCTCCATAGTGGCTGTACCAGTTTGCATTCCCAACAGTGTAATGGGTTCCTTTTTCTCCACACCCTCTCCAGCGCTTCTTTTGTGTGTGTGTGTTTCTGCACACACATTTAGCATGACATATACAACTGTAGTTAGTTGTATATAAGTTTCTGTATATGGGCTTGTATATTTGGCATGTCTTATTTTTCTTGGACAATAAGGAGTATGCCTTCTACTTCATTTGTATCCCCCACAGAACATAGTGTGTGTGTGTGTGTGTGTGTGTGTGTGTGTATACACACATATATATAAAATGTAGATTGCATCAAATAGAACATCTTAGGAATTTAAAATTATTGGTCAATCTTAAAAGCAAAGTTTTATTAAAAATGATAGAGAACATTGTAAAGTCATACAACCTCAGATTAATCTTATATCTTTTATATTTTTCTATTTCAACTACAAATTAATGCCTGTTATGATAACTGAAGTATTACAAAATTCTCAGATGACTTTTAAATAATTAATAAAACAGTAAAATATTTTCAGTGATATTGCATTGTCAGATATGTTTTACTATGCTATCATCCTGTGAAAATTGGTAATCTAAGTATGGCATGTATGCTAATTATGAATTAATGACTGATTAATCCTAACTCAACCTTGGGCAAATCTGCTTCTATGTGCCTCCTCAGCTGTTAAATGGGGGAAAATGACTGCTGGCTCACAGGCATCCAGATGAAGATTTTACTCTTTTAAAATAGAGAGTGCCAGCCAGGTATTTCATGACACAATAACTTTGAAGTTTAGCAATGATGGCACTCTGGGCTCCCCAGGTGGCGCTAGTGGTAAAGAACCCATCTGCCAAGGCAGGAGATGCAGGAGACGGGGTTCTATCCCTGATGTGAGATCCCCTGGAGGAGGGCGTGGCAACAAACGGCAGTATTCTGGCCTGGAAAATCCCACGGACAGAGGAGCCTGGAGGGCTACAGTCTATAGGGTTGCAGAGTTGGACACAACTGAGCGCACACACAGTGAAAGGACTACCTGCCAGTGGAACTAGAAGGGGTGACAGATGAGCAGAACAGGGATTTTGAAACTAGAAATGGCTGCGACTCCAAGTTTAACATGACCCTCTCACCACTTCTTCTCTCCATTTTGCCCCCTTTCCCATTCCGAAGCAGAGTATCAGATGATTAGGAATTAGGCCTTACCCCTCCTTTAAGAACGTGCCATACTGCTGGTTTCTTGTGGTTTTGGAGGAAAACAGCATTCTATTGGACTCCTCACCTCAGTAATGTCCTATAATGCCTGTTTCTATGAATGATATTTATGGGTCCCCATTTCCCAGGCTTATTGCCTTGAAAAGTTATGTAACCAGGCACTGAAAGATATAAAGTGTTGAATTTGTCCAAAATTGAGCACTTATTCACGGAGGAGAGCCTGGGACCATTTTTGCTAGGTTAGCTTTCTCCTTTGCTGAGTCTGAGCACTTGGAATATTTTAGTGTTGGCCTGCTGTGATTCACTGCCTGTCCAGTGGCTTAAGAGATGCTTAACTAGGTCCACAATAGGTGTCTCAGATAATGAAACACTGGGATATGCACAAAAGGACATGGTTTTAGGCATCAGTTATGGGGCCATTTTATCATCAGCCCTTATTTCCACTTTCTCAATGCAGCCCAGTAAAATACAATATTTGCGAATTTTTATGCTTTGCCCTTTCCTACACCCCGAACCTGCTGAAGTGCAAGTTTTCATCATCCTCCACGTGAGGCAGATCTGCTCCATTCAGTTGCAGGAAATATTCTTAGCAAACACTTACCCAGTGTGTTCAGCAGCAATCAGGCCATTGATGATGATGTAGAAATTTATTAGAACATGAAGAGAAGAATTACCTACAAGCAATTCCGGAGTATTGGCTACCAGGAGCCAAATGCCTCATAGGCAGAAATTCATTGAATAGCATGCATTTGTTATATGTTGGCTGCCAGAAATTTAAGCATTCGAGCTCAGACTTGCTATTAAACCCTCCCCAGCATGCGGGCCACCCACCAGTTGCAAGGCATGATGACACGACAGATAACCCGCCCTCCTTGGTAGCAATATGGATACGGGTAGTAACCTAGTAAAGGTTCACAGACGCGACGACAGTAGCGGTTGCCTCGACGGCAGTAAATACAACAGTAACCTCTCTCATCCAACATGGAGTCGAATTCTATTCCATTTTCAGTCTGAAAGAAGAAGAAACCAGTGTTGGAGGGGAAGAGGTCCACCAAGCAGGGGAGGAGTATGAAACTATACAAGTTGGGGCCTGGTGAGTAATTAAGTTCCTGAGCCTGATCTTGGAGATATATCAATGGACTAGAGTCAAGATTGATTTTAGTTTTCTTAATTTAAAATTAAAAAAAAAACTTAATTTTATTGAAATAAAGTTGATTTACAATGATTCAATTTACATATATTTATATATATTCTTTTTCATATTCCTTTCCATTATCATTTATTGTGAAATATTGACAAGATTGATTTCGAATAAGCCTTTTAGGTATTCCAAGTTTCTTAAATATATATTTTTGTTGTTGTTAAAACAATGACCATTCTCCTTTCAGGGACTTTGATCTGAGAAGTAGTGAGATTTGTGAAGGCTCTTTGTTTTCTCTCTAAACAAGAATAATGTGCACAGAACTCACATAGTCATTGATTGGGAGTTCTTCCTCACTTGCTGCTTGTCTGGCGTGACGGGTCTTCTCCACCTTCACTTGAGGGACCACCCACTGCTCGTTCTGTTCAATGCCTTTTTTTTCACTGGTAGGAAAGTGAAGGTCTTCACCCTCCTCCTCAAAGTCCTGTAACTCTGAAACTAAGGTAATACACACAAAGTTGTGATACAACCGCTTTGCTTGGGGGACTAGTATTGGGGGATAGAGATTTTCATTGTGTCTTCTCACTGTCCTCATTTAGGTATGCATGAACCACTTTTCCAGGCTTCTGTAACTGACATTTTAAGGAGGTCTTCCAAAAGAGATCTGACCATTCCTGTGTACACAGACACCTTGGCTCATCTGGCATCAAACACTTACTGTTTTGCCTTATTAGCATGTTAAATTCAAAATTGAGGGCAGCAGACTTTGGTGTCTCCCACAATTTTATTCATGGTCAGTGCTCAGTAAGTATTTTTGGTTGCTTGATTTGATATAGTGTCCTCTGTCCTCCTTCCTCATCCATTCTCTTTTCTGTGTTAAAATTTTTTTTTATTAAACTTTGTATTTAGAAATTATCTTAGATTTATAGAAGAGTTGCTAAGGTGATACAGAGTATCCGTATATCTTTTCACCCAATTTCCCTTAAGGTTAACATTTTCTATAACCACAGTACAATGAGCAAAACTAAGAAATTAGCATTGGTACAAGGTGTTGTTTTTAGTCACTAAGTCATGTTTGACTCTTCGTGATCCCATGGACTGTAGCCTACCAGGTCCTCTGTCCATGGGATTTCCCAAGCAAGAAGACTGGGGTGGGTTGCCATGCCCTTCTCCAGGGGATCTTCCTGACCCAGGGACTGAACCTATGTCTTTGGTATTGCAGGCATTGGCAGGCAGATTCTTTACCACTGAGCCACCAGGGAAGCCCTTTATAGGTACAATAAAATTAACTAAACTACAAACTTTACTCAAATTTCATCATTATCTCCACTAACGTCATTTAAGAGAAGGATGTTGAAGCAGAAGTTGTAGTGTCCAATCCAGGAAACCACAATTGCTTTTTTTTTTTTTTTAAGGCCAAAGAGTGCCAATAGATGCCCACATTGATTAGATCCTTCTCTCTTGGGCAATATAGTAACCTAGGCTGTCCAGAATGAGGGAGACCAAATTCGATGCTGGTTAAGCAGAATAAGATGTCCAGGAACATTTGCCCTCTTTGTGGGCTGACTGGAAGTTGAGATCTGGAGTCTTTAACTCTACCTTTAGCATCCAATTGCTTTTCTACTGATTGCTAAAATAGTCACAAAGAAATTGGTATTGCAGTGACTGTCCTTTCTTCTGAGGAGAATGCCACCATTTGACATAGAAAATCCTTCTTGAGGCAAGAAGGCATTATTCTGGCTCTTCTCTCCTCTGTTCTTGGGTTGGGCACACAGTGGTTTGAGCCATAGTTTGGTAGCCCGACTGCAATGAATATAGATGTACAAAGAGAGACAGATTAGCTTTTTGCTCTCACTGCTCACATTGGGGTGGCGTTACCTTTGATGGGATATTTAATAGCCTGTCAGCATTAATTTATCTGATTTATAACTTGGCTGCGAAAAATTTCCTCCTCACTGCCCGTCAGCATATACAGTTTCATCGAAGAAGATACACGCTTATCATTTGTTTTCCTAGAAATGTAGTCTCTGAATGTTGGTAACATTAACCCGTTACTGACTTTGGGAAGCAGAGGAGGGAGAGGAGGAGGAGGCGGGGAGCCATACCTGCTATTAGAGTGGGATTGATCCAATACAGGTGACATTAGCACAAATCTCCAGGATTCTGGAATTTTTAAGAAAGTCTCGGTTTTCAATAGGTTTTTCTGCTGGGACCCAAATCACTGACTGCTCAAAGAAAGTTGTGGTAATTTCTTCATTCTGAGAGAAGACAGTTGTTCAGGGTGGGGATAGGCAGAGAAATTAAGAAAGTGAGTGAGAAATTATGGGATACTGGAAAACACCATATTTCAAATCTGAATAGTAAGTACAGTCCCAGAGCTTCCGGTAAAGTGGCTCTCTGCCATGCATACAGTAGGCGTCTTTGGGAGAGTTAGCAACTGGCTCCTCCTTCTCCCTTCTAACAGTAAGTCTGCTCACTGAAACAGCAGCCTTCTCTGCTCAATTTCTCTTAAAGTCAGAAAGGCTCTCCGTCATTTTCTGGGTCTCTTACTGGGCCAAGTATGTTTTAATTTGGCCTTCTGGAACCCTGAGTGACTTATGTTAGTGTTCTTTTAAATGGACGTTGTGTGTGCATGCTCAGGCACTCGGGTCGTGTCTAACTCTTTGTGACCACATGGACTGTAGCCCACCAGGCTCGTCTGTCATGGGATTCTTCAGGCAGGAATTCTGGAGCGGGTTGCCATGCCTTCCTCCAGGGAATCTTCCTGATCCAGGCACTGACTCTGCATGTCCTGTGTTGCTTGCGTTGCAGGCAGATTCTTTACCTGTTGACCCATAGGGGAACCCCTTGGATGTTGTGAGTGCCTGCCTTATTTTTAGGCTTATGACTAGGATTGCAAATTGAATTTGATCGCAAGCTGAAAAACACTCCTATAATCCAAATTGGCGAAATCAGTTAAGTAGCACCAAGACCTAATATTTTGGTTTTCAAGATTGCCTGTTAATGTAGTACCAAAGATGTCTTTATTTTTTGTTTGTTTGTTTCGAAGTCAAGTCTCTAACTTGTGACTACAATGCCCTCACTACTGTTTTACTCTTTTCATTCTAGATGCTTGGAGTTTGTCTGACGGAATGGTTTTTATTTAGGCAATCTTTGTTTTATTGTCAAGAACACTACCTTCTTTTCTGTTTATAATGTTGGAAGTAGTTGTCTTGTATACCTAGCTCTTTTAAAATGTATATATATATTTAAATTCACTTATTTGGCTGCATCAGGTCTTAGTTATGTCACACGAGATCTTTGATCTTCTTTGAGGCATGCAAACTGTTAGTTGCAGCATGTGGGATCTAGTTCCCTGACCAAGGATCGAACTCATGCCCCTCTATTGGGAGTGTGCAGTCTTAGCCTCTGCACCACCAGGGAAGTCCGGTATACTGATCTCATAATCATTTGTCTCTTGGGCTTTGACACTTTACCCTGTATTCTTAATCAGGCTTTTCCTTTTCTCTTTTGTTTCTCTCTAGTTTTATGGTTTCACTGTTTTTATTCTTTGAAATTTGGCTATGTGTAATTTTTTCTCCTAGTCATTTAAAACTTTTCATCTTAGCGCCTTTGCCCTGGAGTCTGTAAAGACCTTGGCATGCACTGAAAGGGACTGTATAGAATGAGGTTGGTACACTGACTAGCTTTGTTAGCAAAATCAGGGCTACTTATATAACTGTTCTGCATATTTAACATGTACAAACTATGGATACAATGGTGAGGCAAGTACAAAATAAAGGGTTTTTGTCATTCAGGACCACAAATTTGTCTCATAAAAAAATCTGTAGCTTGAGTATAAAAAATAGGATTTTCTTAAAGATAAAGCAATTTCACTATCATGAGATGAATACTTAATGTTATTTAGACAATCTGGCAGAATTAACTGAAAAATAAATTATGGCCAAAATGAGACATTAGGGGCCTTTACCTTTACCCTTTCTAGGGGCAGCACCACATGTGGAAACTTGGTTCCCTGACTAGAGATTGAACCCATGCCCCTTCAGTGGAAGTGGAGAGTCTTAACCACTGGACCACCAGGGAAGTCCCTGCCTTTAACTTTTTCAGAAAAGAAATCTTGTCATGTCAGTGTGGAATGTCATTATTGGCTGGCCCAACTCAAAGGCTTGCATTATTTTCGTAAAAAGCAGCATGTGATATTGGATATCACATGCTGCTTTTTTTTTTATCTTATTCATTCTCCTTTCATCTAAGTTGCTCTGTTCCTCAGATGCATCCAAATTGAGTGTGTGTTATTAACTCAGTCATGTCCGGCTTTTTGTAACCTCATGAATTGAGGTGCACCAGGATCCTCTGTCCATGGGATTTTCCAGGCAAGAATACTGGAGTGGGTTGCCATCCCCTTCTCCAGGAGATCCTCCCGACCCAAGGATTGAACCTGCATGTCTTGCATTGCAGGCAGGCAGACTCTTTATCATCTAAGCCACTAGGGAAGCATCCAAATTAGGCTTATTAAAAAAAAAAAAAGACTCCCAAACTTTTCACTTGCCATAGACCTTGGGAGCAGAGCACTGTCTTTGGGAAAATTCTTTTCTTAGAAATTCTAGGAACCAGAGTCTGTAACTTCTTAGAAATTCTAGGAACCAGAGTCTGTAACTTCTCTGGACGTAAGGAGACTAATAGCATGTCTGTGGGAGCCAGTGACAGCCATGAGACTTGGATAATGGAAAGTAAAAATGATCCCCATACCACTTCATCCCCCAAAATAATAAGAAAAGTAAAAGAAAAAGGTAAATAGGAAGATGAGAATTAAGATGGAGAGAGTTGGGCAAGAGAAAAATGTAAAAGAACCTAGGGGAGAGAGAAGAAAAAGAAAGAGGTATTTATAGTATATAGAGTGCTCTCTGTGCTATTGGTATAATTTCATTTTAGATTTGCCAGGTAGGCACTAAGAGAAGCAACCCAACCCATTTGTTTCTTCTGGCTCCTTCCTCTACTGACAGCAACATACCATAATTATTGTCAGGATATCATGGAAAAATGAACAGTCTCCTGGGTTTTATTGATGGCTGTATTTTAAGCAATAATCCTCCATCTCCCACTAGGCCTATAAGGGCCACTAAGCTGTTGCACTGATGCCCTAGGTTATCTTACCCTGACCTAGGGGTGTGCTTTCAGAGAATTTGTATTACACTGTACTTTCACCTTCTTTGCTTTTCCTTTTCTTAGTGATATTAAGGATAGATTATTCCATTAGCAGCCCAGCATATGAAATACCTTTTAATTTTTAAAAATATTTATTTACCTGGATGTGCGGGGTCTTAGTCGCGGCCTGTGGGATCTAGCTGCCTGACCCAGGATGGAGCTCAGGCCCCTTGAGTTGGGAGCATGGAGTCTTAGCCACTAGATCACCGGTGTTAGTCACTGAGTCATGTCCTTCTCTTTGCAGCTCCGTGGACTGGAGCCTGCCAGACTCTTCAGTTCATGGGATTCTCCAGGCAAGGATACTTGAGTGAGTTGCCATTTCCTACTCCAGGGGATCTTCCCAACCCAGGGATCAAACCTGGGATTCCCACATTGCAGGCAGATTCTTTACCATCCCAACCACCAGGGAAGTCCCTTAATTTTAATTTTTTTAAATTGAAGTATAGTTAATTTTGCGCTTCCCTGGTGGCTTAATCATAAAGAACCCACCTGCCAATGCAGGAGACACAAGAGATGTGGGTTCAATCCCTGGGTCAGGAAGATCCTCTGGAGAAGGCAATGGCAACCCTCTCCAGCATTTTTGCCTGGGAAATTCCATGGACAGAGGAGCCTGGCAGGGCTACTGTCCATGTGGTCACAGAGAGTTGGACATGACCGAGTGCACAAGCAATAGCAATATAGATGATTTACAATGGTGCGTTACTTTCAGGTGTACAGTAAAATGATTCAGCTATATATTTAAGTTATTACAAGATACTGAGTATAGTTCTCTGTGCTATGCAGCAGGTCTTTGTTGGTTATCTATTTTATATATGGTAGTGTTGAGCTGAAATCTTTCTTATGTTAAATTTTTATATTTTGCTTTGGGTTATAGTTGATTAACAATGCTGTAATAGTTTTAGGTGAACAGTGAAGGGACTCAGCCACATATATACATGTATCCATTCTCCCCCAAACTTCCTTCCCATTCAGGCTGCCATATAATACTCAGAAGAGTTCTATGTGGTATACAGTATGTCTTGTTGGTATCTATTTTGTATATAGCAGTGTTGAATTAAAATCTTTAGAATAGGTGAATGTCAAAGTGTGACAAAAGCAGCAAGGATCCCAAGTGGCCTTGGGGCTTTTGATTTGGCAGGGTTGATTTTGTTCTTCTAGCTCACCACTCTTAGCAGAAATCTTTGGTTTGGAAGCAAATGTACACAAGCCATGTTAATGGCTGCTATCCTTAAGTTAATTTTTAATTGTTATTGAAGTAGAGTTGATTTACAATGTTGTGTTAATTTCAGGTGTATAGCAAGGTAATTCAGCTATATATATATATATATATATATAAGTTGTTATAAGATATATAAGAGTATACACCTTTATGTTCATAGCAGCACTATTTACAATAGCCAAGACATGGACGCGACCTAAATGTCCATCGACAGATGAATGGATGGAGAAGATGTGGTACACATATACAGTGGAATATTACTCAGTCATTGAAAATGAAATAATGCCATTTGTAGCAACATGGATGGACCTGGAGCATTTACTGAGTGAAGTAGATCAAACAGAGAAAGAGAAATATCATGGCATCACTTATATGAGGAATCTAAAAATATGATACAAAAACCTTACTTTCAAAATAGAAACAGATTCAGACTTAGAGAATGAATTTAGGTTTACCAGGGGGCAAGGAACAGTTAGGGAGTTTGGGATTGCCATGTACACACTGCTATATTTAAAATGGAAAAACAACAAGGACTTACTCTAATAGCACAAGGAACTCTGCTCAATATTCTGTAACAACCTGATTGAGAAAATAATTTGCAGAAGAATAGGTAAATGTATGTATATAACTGAATCATATTGTTGTACACCTGAAACTACACAACAGTGTTAATCAACTGTACTACAGTATAAAATAAAAAGTTAAAAAAAAAACTAAAACTAAAAAAAAGAAAAGTACAATGTTGGACCTAAAAGCATATACTTTAGTGTTTGAAAGGTCTGAGTTCAAAATCCCAATCTGCTCTTCTCTAACTGTGTAACCTGGGCAAGTGACTTTTTGGTTCACATCTGAAAATGGGGACAATAAGAGTACCTGTCTAGAGGATCATTGTGAGAATCAAATAAGAGTAAAGCATTTAGTACAAAGTCTGACACAGAATTAGTCCCCAACAAATTATGGCTTTTACTACTACTATTATTCTTACATACCTCATCTATTTCTTCCTCTGGTTCGGAAAATTCAGGAATCACTTTAATCTGAGATTTGATGAAGCATTTTTGAAGACCTACAAAGTAAATGCCAGTGTATCCCTATAAAACAGACAAAAAAAATAAGAAAACTTCCTGAAATAGCCACAATTAATGAGTGTCATGATTTGTCAGGGCACCAGGCTGGCAAAATTTGAATTCAAAAGGAAAGCTTTCTCTTATAAATTAAATGGAGGCTACAGGCCATTTTTAACTTGACTCAAGTGTTCTAATATTTTAAGTGGGAAGCCTTAGGGGGAAAACATCCAACTTACATTTTTAAAGTCGTGTACTTCCAATGTTTCATCAGTGCCATTTCCACTTCTGAATATTTCAGTTCTGGTAATGGGATCAATTTCCATGTAAATCTTCTTCTTCTCTCCATTGCTGTAGAAAGTGTGCTCCATGTCATATGTCTGGGAGAACAAAGGAAAACAAGCTGTAAAATACTCAGGATGACCACCAATGCAGGTAGATGTAAGAAACTTGGGTTTGATCCCTGGGTCAGGAAGATCCCCTGGAGGAGTGAATGGCTACTCACTCCAGAATTCTTGCCTGGAGAATCCCATGGACAGAGGAACCTGGCAGGCTGCAGTCCCCAAGGTCACAAGGAATCGGACACAACTGAAGCGACTTAGCACACATACACAGATGTCTGTTCATGGTGGTGGTGGTTTAGGAGCTAAGTTGTGTCCAACTCTTGTGATCCCATGGACTGTAGCCTGCCAGTCTCTTCTGTCAATGGGATTCTCTAGGCAAGAATACTGGAGTGGGTGGCCATTTCCTCCTCCAGAGGATCTTCCCCATCCAGGGATGTCTCCTGCATTGCAGGCGGATTCCTTACCACTGAGCCACTAGGGAAGCATGTTTGTTCATAGGACACTTTAATTGGGTAATATCTGGGGCACTTTCTTTTTCCAGAGCCTTTGTAGAGAGGTATTGTCTCAGCAGCTTGCTGTTGGGAATTCTCTGAGACTTGAGATTAAAGTGAGGTGTTTTTTGGCACTAGAGCTGGTACGGGGATTCCTTGAGAATTAGTATTTTGTATTCAAGCCAAGTTGTTGAACTAATTACTAAGAATTCCAACAGTTTTTCTTGGCACCCTTGACTAAATAGCAAATGATATTTTGCAAAGCACTCTATAAAGTGCTTTTCCCTTATGGTAAGAAGAGGAACCGCCAAAAACCTCTACTGCTTCTTTAAACTTCCACTTCCCTTTCTAAGTACTCAAGGGTCACCCACTTTCTTCCTGTGAAATTCGGTAGGGCTGAGAAAGAGATTTGAACAGATTTAGAATGCTTAGGTATTGCTCTTTATCTCCTTATCTACCCAGAGATTTAATATTGCCTTACCAGTCTTGGATATGTCCTCTTTAAACACTGAAGACCATTATCTTTGGCGAATATTAAGTAAAAGTCTTACCCTGACCTCAACTGCTTCCTTTTGTCCTTTAAACTCCAGGAAACATTTACTGCCTTCCCTTAACCTTCTCTGTTATGGGCTAACAAAATCTATTCAGTTTATTACTGAATTCTCTTTTCCAAACTCGATTCAGCTGACTTTAAGTCTTCAGGTTCTCCTGCATATAGAATTTAATAACCATGAATTGTAATGCACACTAAGTCATATGGTATCTTCCAAGAAGAGCGCCTTGGCAAAGCTAAATATCAGGTTACTCCTGAATGGTGAAACAAAACCCCAGACTCTCTGCGAACCTCTAAAAGAGACCGTTCTCTTTCTAAGGACACAAAAGGCCCAAGCCCATAGAGTATCCCAGTCTATTAACAAGCCCATTGCTTATAACTGAGGACTTGTTTATGTGGTTGTTGTTTAGTTTTATGTCGTGTCTGACTCTGTGGGAACCTGTGGACTGTAGCCCACTAGGCTCCTCCGTCCATGGAATTCTCTAAACAAGAATCCTGGAGTAGGTTGCCATTTCCTTTTCCAGGGGATCTTCCCCACCCTGGGATTAAACCTGGGTCTCCTGCACTGCAGGCTGATTCTTTACCGCTGAGCCACCAGGGGAGCCAGATGTGTTTACAGCTAGAAGCATAAGAAAAACCTGAAGGAATTTGCTTTCACAAACCAGGCCAGCCCTGATGGTGCCATGTGGAAGTCTATCTTATCCTTCTTGTTAGAAAGCCTTTTGCTATCACGTTTCTTCATCTTCATTTTTCCTTATGAAAAGCATTTGGTAAACTGAAAGCCTGAAAAAGCAAGTCATCCACAGAGCCAACATTGCTTTCTAATGATTCTGTTCCCAGTGGCAGTCTTTTAGAGCTTGCACTGGGTTGGGTTGTTTTTTAGTGTCTGCCAGTGTCTGTCACTGAATGTTAGATTAACCTGGTCAAATTTTCCCTACCTCAAGTAGAAAAACAAGTTGGAATGGCTTGTAGAAGCACTGTTACCTCAAGTGTGAAAAGCTGATTTAGTTACTGAATAGGAAAGCAAGAAACAATGATATTGACCTCTTTGCTGCCCTACAGTAACTTAGACATGGTCAGAGCTGAAATATTTGTTGAATATATTTTTCCCACCAATGGCAAATTCTTGTCTTCCTAAAAAGATTTGAGCATTGGCAAGGTCTTTTAAAAGACAACATTTTAAAAGGGGAAGGAAAACACTATTTAGAACTTTCCAGCAACTGCAGAGTTAACACAGTGAGTCTGACTTAGTTTGTGACAGGTAGCAAATTCCCTTAGGCTTGTTATTTGCTTCTAGTTACAAATTTGTTCTGAGTTGCAGCTCTGCGGCCAGCCTGAGAAACTTCTACCTTATGGCAACAAATTGAGCTCTCAGTGGGCCTGACATAAGTAGAGGAGAGAGCCATCTAATGCAGATTCAGCCTCGTCAGATCTCCAACAGGGCGGAATTTCTTTAGAAATACTATCCATTGCTGAGACAAATGTCGACACCACCAGTCACTGGGGGTGGGGTGGGGTGTTTGTTTCATCAGTAGCACAACTGATGGATTATTGCACGGAAAAATGAGGTTAGAGACTAGGGGATGTTGGAACACTGCCTACCTGGGCAAAAGAGAAAATACAGGCTGTATTTTCAATCATTGGGAGAAGACTATGGAACCATATTGGTGACATGTAGGATTTCAGTGTACTTCTGTGGAATGAATTTTCCTGCACTGTTGGCAATGCACTTCACTTGGACACCTTGCTAGATGAAAACTATTGGAAACTGCCAAGCTCAGCAGATCCTGATTATTTTCAGCATTCTTTCAAAGAGTTTTGTTGTTGTTGGGGAAGGAGGCGTCCATTCTGATTGTAATTATTAACCAGCATGTTGCCTTTTTGTTAATAATGATAGTGGAATCAGAATGACTTCATTTATATGTTAATATTCACTCAGATGAAATTCCATTATCAAAGGTGTCCTTTTGGAACAAACTTTGTCTAGGAAGATGATGCTGGTGGCCCACTTTGGACTGCTTAGGGATGAGTCTGAGCAAATCCAGATGTACTGTCTTGTCCGAGTCCCCATGGAGCACATTGCTTAACTGGCCCATATGAAGACTGAGCTCATGCCTTTGGCTTCAGAAGTGCTTTTCTTTCTACTAAGCTCACTGGCTAAGGGGCTAAGAGTCTTTTTGGAGATGAAGGAATAAATGATTTTGTCCACTATGGGTGTAAACTAAAGCAGACAGGATGACTTGTCTGAGAGAAGTGTGAGTGGGCTCCTCGTAGCTCATTTCAGACTGCCTCCAAGTCGGCTTTATTCCAGGAAGGACAGAGCAGGGTCAGAGTATGATAAGAACACTTCTGCCAAACTGGCAAATTAGGGCAAGTTAATCTTTGGTGCTTTTAGTTTCCCTTTTCTGTACTTTTTATACCCTGTTCCTTTTGCGCCTTTCTATCCCTTCCTCCTCTCTGATTTCCCTCTATTCCTCTGTTTCCTGTCTAGACATCTAGGAATTCCATGATTTTTCTGATACCTTATACAAAGAAATCTATCTGGCAAATGATCTCACACTAAGATATTAGTGATGGGCATTTATTTTAAAAATTGAGTTTGATACTTAACTCAAAGGAAAGAATTATTACTGGTGGATTTTAAACACAATGGCAACAAGAATAAGAGATATTTTAAGGGCATCTTTCCTGCATCACTCAAATGGGCTCCAGCTCCATCCACAGGTAAGGCTGATCTCAAATATCAAGGACCAGAACACTAAAGTCGGACAGGTAAACCATGGGATGGGATATGATTCAGAAGTAAAGTGAGATAGATATGTGATGAAGTCCAAGGAGTGAGGGATGTAAGAGGAATGCACTGATAAAACATGGAGAAAACACAGACTCATTTCTCTTCCTTGCCCAGGAATTATTTCCTCAGTGCGGTTAAATCCTCCACTCAGGCAGCAAATGAGCCCTAACATCCCTCTTTCACAGTTTGCTGTGCTTTCTGGCCTCCATTTGTGACAATCTCTGAGATAAGAAAAAAAAAAAAGCTTTTTATAAAGAGTGAAGCTGCCTGAGACCTCAGTGTAATAGATCTGTTTGGGGGCAAGTAGCTTTAGCTTGTCCTATAAAAGTATTTGAGCACATTTGGCTTAGGTTTGTTTTTTTTGAAGCCTGTGATTAATCTAGCTGTTCTTCTCTCCACTGTCCTTCTTTACTGTCTATTTATGAGGTACACCCTCCAAAGGTGAAATACAGGCTCAGAATAGCTGGCTAGCAGATGTTAGGCTGGAAGGAAGGGAAGGGAATGTATTGTGCCATATTATTACAGGAACTAGCCTGTGGGAATTAAAGGGCCTCTGGGTATTTCCTTAACTAACACAGAACAGACTCATTGTTTCTTATGCAAAGTTGGACTTCTGTATCTTCAATCACCAGTTCTCACCCCTGAAATAAAAAATTGGCTAGGCAGCACAGACATTCCTCTTTTTAAAAAAAAAAAACAACCCCACATTTCTTTCATCTAGAGATTCAAGCTGACTTGGAAGTTTTCTACCCACTACCCTTACCACTCCTTATTCTTAAATGCAGCTGAAGAATAGTGGAAGAAAATCAGTTTCTAGTCCTAGCCTCAACTCTGCCACTTACAAGCTGTGTGACTTTGGACAAGTCACCAAATGTCTCTGGAGGCTTGGGTCCCATCTTTATCTCCCACCCTTTGCCAGATGCAATGTTGAATAGTTGACAAAATTAATTGTCTTTTTAAATTGAAGTATAGTTTATTTTATCCTCTAGAGTAGGAAATGGCAACCTGCTCCATTATTTTTGCCTGGAAAATTCCATGGACAGAGGAGTCTGGTGGGCTACAATCCATTGGGTTGCAAAGAGTTGAACATGAACAACTGAGCCACTGACTGATAGGCTGGTAGCTACGACTAACAAGGTTGTGTTAGTTTCAGGTGTCCAGGAATGTGATTCCGCTTTTTAGATTTTTTTGCATCATAGAATATTATAAGATATAGAATATATATATATATATACAAGATATAGAATATATAGAGTATATCCCTGTGCATACAGTAGGTTCTTGTTGTTAATCTATTTTATATACAGTAGTTTGGCAAAATGAACTCTTCAGATTTGGTAGACAGTGGTCAAGCTGAACCGTTGAACTGCTACCTGTTGATTCCTGAGCTACTTCCTTACAGTGGCCGCAGCCCTTCTCTTAGCCACTAGAGGACAGCTCCCTTTGAAGACCTAGGGCTTTTCTGGCTGGTACCATGTGATTTGCCAGCAATGCTGCTTTGGGAGAATAAGGAGACTGAATACAAATGTGTTCCTAGTAGCCAGAGTCCTAACCTACGTGACTGATGCGGACCCTCAACAACACAGAGTGACAGCTGACCCAAGACAGTTTCTAGACAACGGTGGACTTCGCTTTTGCGTGGTTTGGGAGGAAAATAAAATTTTAAAATGCTGACATGGCACCATCTGGTAAAGTTCAGTTCCCCTGTAAAGAGATTCTAGCTCCACCTTTCACGTGAGAGGATGAAATGCTTCTCCAGACCCACATTTCACCCACCAAACTGCGGAAAACCCAAGGAACTCGGGGAAAAAAGTTGTATCCCCCGTGTGCCTACAAGGGGAATGAAGAAAGTTGGCCCCTGGCCAATACTAGTATTAGAGAAATAGGCACACACAAAAAAAGCCAGATCCTGACTTATCAGGAAAGTGCTTTTTCTGAGCAAAGGATTTTCAGGCTAGAATGCTGTTGGGTTTACAGCCCTGAGTGAAACTCTTTGAATTGTCATCTGCAGTAGAGGTGAGGGGGAGGGCAGACAGATGCCCACCTATCCTAACCATTCTCATTTCATCCTGTTTATATGCAGGAGCTGAGGGGACATCCCCAGGAATTTGCGGATTGTTGTGTGGGCCTTAGGACTTAGGCTTTCCAAATAGCCCTAAAATCACCAGGCTGTTCCTATATATGGCAGGAAGGGCAGCCTTTCATTTATTTAATTTATTATTCTTCTGCCTCATTCTACAAAAGATTGGAGGGAGGATAGGCTAGAAGGTCTGTGCTATATCTATCAACTGTTGGTTTAAAAGCTGGGATTTTTCTGCCTTGTTTTCTCCATATTGAATGAATTAGCTGGAGAGCTGATTTCTCCTTGTTTCAAGTTCAATGTGTGTTACAGGCAGCCTTAAGCAAGAATGTATCTCTAGGGAATCTGCTTCAAAGATGGCTGGGCAGTCACTGCATGGTAGTGGGGCCTTGTGATGCCCTCTTGAAACCTCTGGGACTGAATAGGTGCCCTCTGCTCGGTTTAAGAAAGCTGAATATAGAACTCAATCGACTGGCTTTCATTCAGCTCAAGTGGCTTCTATATGTGGCCGTGGGTTGGGGATCTCTGGCCTGTAAGGGAGTTCAGCAGTTCTCTCAAAGTTAGTCTTCCTTGTTTCGCTTTATTTTCACCCCTTCCTCTCTTTTATGTGCGCATGTGCTCATGGCCTGAGGTGTGTGGAGAGAGAGCCATCATAGCCTACTTCCCATGTCAGATCAAAAATCTGGATCTTTTGTCCACATCAAGGTGGGAGGTAATGGGAGGAGGAGGGGAGAACTTACTGGCATGGAAATGTCAACACCAGATGTGGAATGTTAAATAAACACTTTATTATAAGCAAATGTCAAAAAGCAAAATAAAAATGAGGTGTGGTTGGAGGCTAGAGGAGCAAACATTAAAAACTTGGAGGGAGTCCTGGGATGCCAAACACATCACTCTCACCCATGAGCATAACAGCATCACTGGTTCTCTCCACCAAGGTCCCCACAGTCTCCATAGGTCCCACAGTCTTGTAAAGGAAAGTCCAGAAGATCCTGGGTTTTCATCTGCTAACTGATGATTCTTGCCAAGCCATACTCTTAAGGGGAGCCTCTTTAATTTGTGCAAGATGCCTGGATCATTTTCCTCTGCAAATCTTCTTCCAAGACTAGTCTGACTTCTCTTCACTTCCCAGCTTTCGTTAAGTCCTCTCTGAGGCAGCCTTATTAGCAGCCCTAGCCATTGGAAACCTAGATGTTCCCTGGGGCTCTTTGTCTGGGAGTTGAAGGTAGTGGACTTAGGAGCATCCACATCTCCAACTGGTTCCTCGGTTTGCAATGAACATAACCTGGTCATCTGGGGCAAGGCCTGGACTTCAATATCAAAGGCAATAAATCACAACTCCCCATTGGAATGGAGAGCAAATAACCTTTGTTCACGGTAGAAAAAGTTACCCCAGGAGACAGCTATTCATTATCTTTTACCAGATTGCTTTGGATTCATTTCTGAGAATTCTTTTGCTAAAAAGTTACATACTCAAATGGATTACTTCTTGAGAGATTTGGTTCTTGATAAACTTTATTTGGTAACATACCTCACCTCTTCTTTGCCCACAGTGACAAGATTTGACATTTGGTTTAAGGAAATCACAGGGTTGCATTAAAAAGCAAACTGGAGTGAGAAGCAAAGATGATATAATACAAAAGCAGAGGTGACCATGGGCTTTGTTAGTGATTTGACACTTTGTTAGACACAAGCAAGGTCCCCACATAGTCATTTATAATTACACTGAGACAAATAGCACTGTCAATTTAGGAAAATACAAACTTTTTCAGAATAAGATTTGCAATTACAATGGCTACAATAAAACCAGGAACATCATATAGCCCCATATTTAGGCAGATACATATTGGTGGCTGAAAGGGCTAGTGACTGACTACACCCAGTTAAGTACATTATGGTCATGAAGGACAAACGCTTTAGTCTCTAGCCCATCTGTAATTGTCAAGAGGACCCAAGATTCAATTTGTGGGGAGCGTGTCACCTTGGGAATGAGTTATGTAATAGCAAAGTTGGATCAGAATGTATCTTGGCACTCATATTTATTTACTGTTTCTTTCCTGATCTTAATTGCTTTGCCGACTTTGCTAGTCCCAACGTTAGATGGCTTCTCCAGAAAAACACGTGAACAGAAAGTAGTTGAGAAGCAGAGAACAGTGAGAATGATAAGAGAAAGGGCTTACTATATGCAATGGATGATGCAAAAAATCCTTTCTGGAACAAGGTATAAAAAAAAAAAAAAACAAGCAAAAAAAGTTCACTATTCTTTCTCCTATTTAAACTTGATAAGGTAGCCCCTGGGACTAAATGAAAGTCAGCGTGGCAGCAGAGGTGAAGAATCCAAAGGTTGCTATGTCTAACTTCTCTGTGTGTGTGTGTGTGTGTGTTTTAGACACTTGTCCAGTTGACTTTTGGCTCACCTGGTAAAGAATCCGCCTGTAATATGCGGGACCTGGGTTCAATCCCTAGGTTGGGAAGATCCCCTGGAGAAGGGAAAGGCTACCCACTCCAGCATTCTGGCCTGGAGAATTCCATGGACTGTATAGTCAGTGGGATTGCAAAGAGTCGGACACGACTGAACGACTTTCACTTTCACGTTTCACTTTGCAGTTGACTTTCTATTTTCAATACCCCAGTGTCCTTCCTTATGAATCCATATTATTTCCTCTTTGCTCCTATCACTCCTTTGGCTCCTATGGTTTCTGCTCAGTCACTTCAGTTGTGTCTGATTCTCTGTGACCCCATGGACTGTAGTCTGCCAGGCTCCTCTGTCCATGGGATTTTTCAGACAAGAACACTGGAGTGGGTTGCTGTGCCCTCCTCCAGGGGATCTTCCTGACCCAGGGATCAAACCTGCACCTTCTGTGTCTCCTGCACTGCAGGTGGATTCTTCATCGCTGCGCCACTGGGAAGCCCCCTAATGGTTCATAACAACCCATTATTTTCTTCTTCCCTTCCCCACGATTTCACCCTGCCTCCTGGATGTGTGCCTTTCCCTTCCTATGTCTGCTAGCAAATAATTAATACCAGTGGTAACAATAGCAACATATCCTACACCCTGAAAAAAAAAATGTGATAAAGCCAGAAAACCATCTTCACACTTTACATCTTGTAAATTTATTAATTCCCTTTCAAATGGAGATTGTTGGCATGAAGGGGCTGTGATTTTCTTTGAGTCACAGCTAAACTTGCTCATTGTGTATGAGCCCAGGGGTGACAATAACACTAAGGTACACTAATATCAACTACCATGGCCTGCTAAGTTTCACTAAATAACTCTAATATCAGAAGCATTCTGAGACTTCTGTGATTAATGACTTGGTGTCACTTTCTACCTTGCGGCACTACTATCTCACTAGGACAGCAACATCTGTGGCTAAACCCTAACATAACACTAACCTGTGGGGAGAAGCTGAAAAGCTCTTTTTTTTTTTTTTTTTTGAGTCACAAATAAATGTGAACTCAGGTATGAGAATTACTCCTTCTGAAAACGAGTTTGCTGCCTGTCCTCACAGCAGATGCATTAAGTCAGAAACGTAATCCCTGAAAATCTTTTGCTGCCGTTTCTGGTGGTTTCTTCTTATGTGGCAGCATAATTACTTTTCCATCAGTTTCTGCCCAGATAATTGAAAGAAAGATGAAAACTATTTTTTCTTACAGTAAGAATTTTTCTTCTAGGAGGAACTTTAACTCCTTAAAATCAAGCATTAAAAAAGAAGGAAAGAATTTTTCTTCTAGGAGGAACTTTAACTCCTTAAAACCAAGCATTAAAAAAGAATGGATAATTCTACATCTTATCATTACTAACTGAAATACAGAAAAAACTTTGTTTTCCATTGCCAAAATAATTAGAGAGAAAAAGAGAGAACCGAAATCTCGGTTCAGTTTTTCACGTCACCAAAAAATAAATGCAAAACAAACTTAGTGATTTTCATTTTCAGAGTAATATACATGTCAACCACTAATTAAATCCAATAAACTTAAAACAGAAACTTTGGATAATAGTGTGCATTTACTTACTTTTTTGGGCGTCTCAGGCCAGAAGTGCTTGCTCCCCCAAAACAGGACAATTAGAATTAAGGCGAGGATACCAAATACCAATCCACAAATCTTAAGTAATTTACATATCTTCTTGGATTTAAAAGCTTCTGCCTAAGCAAAATACAAAGAGAACAAAAAAAATAAACAATAGCCCTTAAAAATGCAAGCCATAATTCAGTCACTTTTAATTTCACTTTTTAATGTTCACATAGCAATACGATATCTCTGTAAAGCCATGCTTTTGCTCAAAAGGGAAAAAATATGAATCAACTTACATTTAGAATGTGGCAGTCCTCACAGTTCTCTGGAGGATTCTTTGCCATGGTCTCTCAGCACAGAGAACTCTTTCCCTGCTTTGAGAGGACTGAGAGACCACTGCTGAGGTGGAGTTGCAAGTGAGTCGATTAACAGATGCCAGAGGAGAAGCTGAATTTATATGGCTCAAATATGTCATACCAGAGCCTGAGGGAGCCCAGGGGGCTCCTGTGCTGTGATTTGTTGCACCGATATACCCATATATGTATATAACTTCTGTGCACAGAATTCCATCCAGAATGGCAAAGACAGAAGGTTATAATGAAAACTATTGTCCTGGGGGTTGGTTTGGAAGGGGACCAAGCCTAGGACACTTTGAAATGATTTTTCACTATGAACCTAAAATATCAGTGGCAATGCATGCTGCATACTCCAGAAATAAGCAACAAAACAAAGAAGGGAATGGAGATCTAATTTCAATTCCATTTGATCTAACAAATATTTATTGCATGCATATTAAATGTCAAGCACTGTGCTTAATATAGGAGATTCAGAAATGAATACGAAAGTGCCTTCTTCTCTATATTAAAGCTCTTTGAGGACTAAGATCAATATGTAGTCAACAAATTATAATTAAAACAAGATTTAAATGGTTAATTACAAGTTTTCTCTGTCTCTCTTTTCATTCTGTCTCTCTGATTATTTTCTCTTCCTACATTCTCTTTCTTAGTCTGTTCCTTAATGTTGATATTCCTTATGATTCTATCATTGATGATCTTTTCACTCTATATATACCCTTCTTAGATGATCTCATCCACTTCTACAGTTTAAAATATAACTTACATACCAATGATTTCTAAATCTATACTCCAATCTGACTTTTTAAAATATAGATGTATTTATTTTCATTGAAGGTTAATTACTTTACAATATTGTATTGGTTTTGCCATACATCAACATGAATCTTCCATGAGTGTACACGTGTTCCCCAACCTGAACCCCCCTCCCACCTCCCTTCCCATACCATCCCTCTGGGTCATCCCACTGCACCAGCCCCGAGCATCCTCTATCATGCATCGAACTTGGACTGGTGATTCATTTCATATATGATATTATACATGTTTCAGTGCTATTCTCCCAAATCATCCCACTCTCGCCGTCTCCCATAGAGTCCAAAAGACTGTTCTATACATCTGTCACTTTTGCTGTCTCGCATACAGGGTCATCGTTACCATCCTTCTAAATTCCATATATATGTGTTCGTTCGTTCGTTTGTTCGTTCAGTCACTCAGTCGTGTAGTACTCTTTGCGACCCATGAATCGCAGCACGCCAGGACTCCCTGTCCATCACCAACTCTCAGAGTTCACTCAGACTCACATCCATTGTGTCCGTGATGCCATCCAGCCATCTCATCCTCTGTTGTCCCCTTCTCCTCCTGCCCCCAATCTCTCCCAGCATCAGGGTCNCCAACTATCTCATCCTCTCTCACCCCTTTCTCCTCCTGCCCTCAATCTTTCCCAGCATCAGGGTTTTTTCCAATAAGTCAGCTCTTGCATCTGGTGGCCAAAGTATTAGAGCTTCAGCTTCAGCATCAGTCCTTCCAATGAATATTCAGGTTTGATTTCCTTTAGGATTGAAATCCCTAAAGTCTTTTTCAGCCGTCTCAAAAATGAAGAGGAGCTTGGTATTTGCTGATAGGTTGGGTGGATTTTCCTCTGTATTCCTAATTGTCCTCCTGGGTACAATTAGACCTCCCTCTCTCAGACCTTTTGAAGGATGTTTGATTAATGTATTCTGCCAGCCATATTTCTGAAGCTAGTGGCTATATACTGAGTGTGAGTGTAAGAGACAACTTTACTCCACTGATGCTGGAGTGGGAACCTATTCATGGATTATTTAACAGGGTGTGTGGTCCTTCCTTTGTCTGGAACAGCACGTTAAATCCTACACAGAGTACCCCACTCTGGGACTTTCCTGGTGGCCCAGTGGTTAAGACTGCACTCCCAACGCAGGGGACCTGGGTTCTATCAGGGAACTAGCTGCAGCTAAAGTTCCTGCATTCTGCAACTAAGACTCAGTACAGCCAAATAAATAAATTTTAAAATAAATAAATTTTATTAATTTATTTATAAAGCCAAATAAATAAATTTTTAAAAGTACACTGTCCCCACTGCTCCCTCTCTCACCCTGACTCCTCCTGCTTTGGTTGTCGTATCTCCCATCCCAGGTGACAACAAGCAACTGCTGTTCAATTAAGACTGCACTCCCAACGCAGGGGACCTGGGTTCTATCAGGGAACTAGCTGCAGCTAAAGTTCCTGCATTCTGCAACTAAGACTCAGTACAGCCAAATAAATAAATTTTAAAATAAATAAATTTTATTAATTTATTTATAAAGCCAAATAAATAAATTTTTAAAAGTACACTGTCCCCACTGCTCCCTCTCTCGCCCTGACTCCTCCTGCTTTGGTTGTCGTATCTCCCATCCCAGGTGACAACAATCAACTGCTGTTCACTCTTTCTCTGCATCCTTCACAACATCACAATTCCAGCTACGGCAGTCCCTATGTGACTATAATAAAGAAAGATACAATGTTGGAGGGATGGGGACCAGTGAAGGAATCATGACCTCATCATAACGTGTCTGCTCCATAGCAGAAACTCACGTGTCTCAGACACCAGAGCTCAGGGAAAATCTATTACCTTTTCCCTTTCTGATTGTGACCAACAGTGACTTTTTCATGGAAATGTCTCTTAGAGTCTGGCTCGTGCCATTCCAATCCTGCATCTTGATGTGGCTTGAAATTATTTTCACAGAAGAGGTGCTGTGAAAATCAGGTGTCTCTAGGGTTCCACCCTCATTATCCAGAAGTCTGTAATAGCTTTGTGATCTAAGACAATGGTACTGGAGCAGGGTCTTATTCTTCTCTGAATGATGATGACTGTCAATTATGAAACACTGCCTTGTTTAAAACACTTAATATGCATTATCTCAGCTCATTCACCTAGTTTCTGAGCACCTGTTATATGCCAAGCACTGGGGACACCAAGTGAATGATGCTCTCTCTCTCTCTCTCTCTCTCTCTTTTTTTTTTTTTTTTGCTTTTTGCTTAAAATCCTTCAATGGTAACACATAACACATAGAATAAAATTTTGATTCCATCACTACAGGGGCTGACCCTTTCTGTCCTTCCAATCTCATCTTCTCTCTCTTACATACATATTCCATTTCTCTTGAGCCACAGAGGTCTCTGGTTTGTTTCTCCTTCCCACCTCCAAAATCTGTTATTTCTTTTGCCTGAAATTCTCTTTCTTTATTAACTCACTGCTTCTTGTCATTCAAATCTCAGCTTAAATGTCACCTCCTGAAGAAGTTAAAAGGTTCTGCTTCAAATGATCAAATATTGGAAACAAAAGGATTCTGCCCCAGTCAAATCATTGCTTGTGTTATCTGCAATCAATTACCTAATTGATCAATAGCTAGTAAGTGTCCACTCTGAGTCAGGCGTAGTTTGGCATGTGTATACAGTTCATGCCCAGTCGCTCTGTCATGTCTGACACTTTGTGACCTCCACTGGTAGACTGCAGCCCACCAGGCTCCGTTGTTCATAGAGTTTTCTAGGCAGGCACAGTGGAGTGGGTTGCCATTTCCTACTCCAGGAGTTCTTCCCAACCCAAGGATTGGACCTGCCTCTCCGGTGTCTGCTGCATTGGCAGGCAGATTCTTTAGCACTGAGCCACTGTGAAGCACCATGTATACAGTGAAAGAGAGCTTAACTTGACCCTTGACTTTTTGGAGTCTACATTCTCTTGGGATTTGACAGTCTTCAAATAGATCACTAATAAGAACCTGCTGTAAAGCATAAGGGACTCTACTCAGTACTCTGTGAAAGTGAAAGTGTTAGTCGCTCAGTTGTGTCTGACTCTGTGGCCCTGTGAACTGTAGCCTGCCAGGCTCTTCTGTCCATGGGATTCTCCAGGCAGTAATACTGGAGTGGGTTGCCATTCCCTTCTCCAGGGAATCTTCCTGACCCTGTAATCAAACTCAGGTCTCCTGCATCACAGGTGGATTCTTTACTGTCTGAGCCACCAGGGAGGCCCTGAGATTTTATAAATACATATACATATATATATATATATATATATATATATATATAAAACAGATTCACTTTACTGTATGCCTGAAACTAACACAACATTATAAATCAACTATACTAAAAAAATAAAAATTAAGAAACAAACAAACTAGACCTTGGCTGAGGATGGGCAGGAGAGGTGAAACAAGTTGATGTCATCCTAGGAAGAAAGCTGGGTTGCCCTAAAACCTTTTGCCAGGAATCCTCATTGATTTCTCCCCTTTGATTTCTATCTGCTCATCTGTGAGCTCAGATTCTGATGGATTAATTTTCAAAGTGACCTGAAGGCTCTCCAAGAGCACCAGGAACCTGGCCCATCTCCCAGCTCCAATCCCAGGAATGATTCACCTGGGACTGAGTGAGGACATGGGGCTCCGAGCACACTGGCCATGGTGTTTGCCCACAGAATGTTCCCATGGAGGCTCTTTTTAACTTTTGCTTTTCCCCTCCTTGTGAAGAAATTGACTAGGACCCATTGTCATGGTGATGCAGGATGCTGAGAACCTTGCTCTGAGAGAGCATTTTCTTTGTTCTTCCTTCCTAGTCAGGGAGAGGTGAGAAAGGTAGGGCTAGGAATGGATCTGGAATCTGAAACTAGCAAGTACTTTAATTTCAGAAGCCACTGGCTCTGGTTTACAAACCTAACCCTGCCACAAAAAAGCTATTCAATCCCAGCAGGTAGCTTAACCTTGTTTAACCCTTAGCTTCAGTTTCCTCATCAGAAATTGGGCATAAGAAAAAACTTTATTTTACAGAGTTTCTGAAAAACCAATGAAGTTATTCCTTTAAGTGTTTAGGTTAGTACCTGGCACACAGTAAGGCAATTATTACTTTCAGAAATATTGCAATTGCACTATTTGCAATGGGTATTTTTATGACTACTGCTACTATCATCACCACCTCATCATCATCAACTCTATCCTTGTCATCTTCACCAATAGTTTCTCAGTGCTATCTTTGTAGAGAAAAGTGAAAGTGAAAGTCGCTCAGTTGTGTCTGATTCTTTGCCACACCATGGACTGTATAGTCCACGAAATTCTCCAGGCCAGTATACTGGAGTGGGTTCCCTTCTCCAGGGGATCTTCCCAACCCAGGGATCGAACCCAGGTCTTCTGCATTGCAGGTGGATTCTTTACCAGCTGAGCCATCAGGGAAACCCTTGTAGAGGAAAAAATTCATAGCAAAGAACAAAGAGACCCAAGTTCAAATCTTGATTTCACTACTTATGAGCAAGTCTATTGATGTAACTGTCTTAGAAAATGGAGACAATGAAATTTATCTTTTCAGGGTTATTTTAAAGAGTCAGTGAACTTAGTGAAGTGAAAGTGTCCAGCATAAAACAGGTATTTAACAGAGATTAGTTGAACTTGAATTTGAATCACACTCCTGCAGCAAAATAGCCTTTAGTTTTAAGATATGTCTTGCACTGCTAAAACTTGAAAGGAACTTAATAATTAAAGAAAAAATTAAAACCAAGGATCCCCTCCCTCAGCAAGCAAAAATCAAAGAACATCTTGCACATGGTGATACAGTGTTGGGACAGTCAACTGGCTGATTAACAGATGTCTGCTGAGCACCTTCTGCATGTTGAGTGTTGTTCCTGGCAGTCTTTGGAAAGAAAGAAGACATGGAAGGCCCCAAAGGGCCTGTGTAAGCCACACAGATATGGCTCCAAGAAGATAATCAGGCAAGGCATTGGAGACCCTGTAGTTCCCAGATAAAAGGCTCAGACTCAGTTTATTCTAAGGACCTTCAGATTCTGGCCTCTCTGTCTTCCTGTAGCCTTATTTCCTACCATTCTTCACAAACACTCCAGCCTCAGTTAGTATGATTGTGTAATGCTCCTTCATGCCCCAGTAATTTTGTTCCTTCTATGACTTCTGCCTAGATCACTCTGTCCAAAACTTTTTATGCTCTTCATCTCTGCAAACTTGGAGATGGCCAACATCTCCCCAGGGTTGCCCTTTTATTGTGTGTCTACTCTCTGTCAGTTAGTTGCTCCACTGTGTCTGGCTCTTTGTGACTCCATGGGTGGTAGCTCACCAGGCTCCTCTGTCCATGGAATTTTCCAGGCAAGAATACTGGAGTGAGTTGCTATTTCCTTCTCCAGGGGATCTTCCCAACCCAGGGATGAAACCTGGGTCTTCTGCATCACAGACAGATTCTTTACCATCTGAGCCACTAGGGAAGGCTATGTCTACTATTTAAATTGGTGGTGGTATAGCTCACCAGGCTCCCTGTCCATGGAATTTTCCAGGCAAGAATACTGGAGTGAGTTGCTATTTCCTTCTCCAGGGGATCTTCCCAACCCAGGGATGAAACCTGGGTCTTCTGCATCACAGACAGATTCTTTACCATCTGAGCCACTAGGGAAGGCTATGTCTACTATTTAAATTGGTGGTGGTGGTGGTGGTTTAGTTGCTAAGTCATGTCCAACTCTTGTGACCCCATGGACTGTAGTCTGCCAACCTCCTCTATCCATGAGATTCTCCAGGCAAGAATTCTAGAGTGGATTGCCATTTCCTTCTCCAGAGGATCTTCCTGACTGAGGAATCAAACCTGGGTATCCAGCATTGCAGGCAGATTCTTTACCAATTGAGCTATGAAGGAAGCCCCATTTAAATATAGTATCTACTATATTTCTATCTATTTTCTGATCAGTTGAACCATATGAGATTGCCATTTTGGATATTAAAGGTGGTTGAATACTGTCAATTTCATTTGGTTAGAACAAATCTTCTAGTGTCCTCTGTATGACTCTGTGCACTGCTTCCAAACCCCACCCTTACCCCACACCATCCAAACCCCTCCTCCTCCCCTACTTGTGACCGTGGGAAAGTTATTTAAATGTTCTATGTCTTAGTTATCACCCTGCTTATTTAACTTATATGCAGAGTACATCATGAGAAACGCTGGGCTGGAAGAAGCACAAGCTGGAATCAAGATTGCCAGGAGAAACATCAATAACCTCAGATATGCAGATGATACCACCCTTATGGCAGAAAGTGAAGAGGAACTAAAAAGCCTCTTGATGAAAGTGAAAAAGGAGAGTGAAAAAGTTGGCTTAAAGCTCAACATTCAGAAAACGAAGATCATGGCAGCTGGTCCCAGCACTTCATTGTAAATGGATGGGGAAACAGCGGAATCAGTGTCAGACTTTATATTTCTGGGCTCCAAAATCACTGCAGATGGTGACTGCAGCCATGACATTAAAAGATGCTTACTCCTTGGAAGGAAAGTTATGACCAACCTAGATAGCTATTCAAAAGCAGAGACATTACTTTGCCAACAAAGGTCCGTCTAGTCAAGACTATGGTTTTTCCAGTGGTCATGTATGGATGTGAGATTTGGACTGTGAACAAGGCTGAGCACCGAAGAGTTGATGCTTTTGAACTGTGATGTTGGAGAAGACTCTTGAGAGTCCCTTGGACTGCAAGGTGATCCAACCAGTCCATCCTAAAGAAGATCAGTCCTGGGTGTTAATTGGAAGGACTGATGCTGAAGCTGAAACTCCAATACTTTGGCCACCTCATGAGAAGAACTGAATCATTTGAAGAGACCCTGATGCTGGGAAAGATTGAGGGCAGGAGGAGAAGGGGACGACAGAGAATGAGATGGCTGGATGTCATCACCGACTTGATGGACATAAATTTGAGTGAACTCCAGGAATTGGTGATGGACAGAGAGGCCTGGCATGCTGCAATTCATGGGGTAGCAAAGAGTCAGACATGACTGAGCGACTGAACTGAACTGATGTCTTGGTTTCTCTATTTGTAAAGTAGAAATAATTAATTCTATCTCATAATATTCATGGGGAGATTATGTATAAAATTAAACAGAATCTCAGGCATATGAAAAGTGAAAGTCAGTCAGTCATGTCAGACTACTTTGTCCATGAAATATATAGTCCATGGAATTCTCCAGGCCAGAATACTGGAGTGGGTAGCCTTTTCCTTCTCCAGGGGTTCTTCCCAAACCAGGATTGAACCCAGGTCTCCCCACATTGCAGATGGATTCTTTACCAGCTGAACCACAAGGGAAGCCCTTGCATATAATTAATGATAAATAACAATAAGTGTTAACTTATAGTCACTGGTTTATTTTACTGGACTCCTCATTTACACTATAAGGTCATTGAGGGCATATACTGAATATTATTTGATTTTATTACCCCATAGCCAAGAAAAGCAACAAAGATAGGTGACTAATAGATGTTTATTGAATAAATAAAGACCTAGGTATGAGTTCTCATGCAGACATACACCAGGTATATGATCTTGGCAAGCCAGTCAGCCCTCTGAACCTCTTTATTTTAATCTGTAAAATGAGAAAAATTATTTTAAAATGCCATTTCTACAGGACTTCCTGGTGGTCCAGTGGTTAAGACTTCACCTTCCGTGGCAGGGGGTGAGGATTTTATCCCTGGTTGGGGAGCCAAGGTACACACATGCCTCATGGCCAAAAAAACAAACATAAAATGAAAGCAATATTGTAGCATATTCAGTAAAGACTTTTAAAATGATCCACATCAAAAGAATCTTTAAAAAAACAAAATGCCTTTTCTATCTCCTAACATTTCTGTAGCTGTTGAACAGCATTCATTAATTCTACAAATATTTTTAGTGTCTGCTATATACGTGTTTGGGAGTATACATACTGCCAAAATATTTTGGCAGTAAAGATACGTTGTCATCTGTAAAACTCTAATCATATGTAAGAGGTTACTTATAGAAAGAATCAACCACTGGGCACGAGAAAAAAAAAAAAAGATATCTTCATATGAAAGGTTCCCAGATGATAGAGAAAAATGAAGCATTTACACTGATTCAGAGACCTGAGGTCTGATAGTAGGGCAATCAGTCAGTTCAGTTCAGTCGTTCAGTCATGTCCGACTCCTTGCGACCCCATGAATCGCAGCACGCCAGGCCTCCCTATCCATCACCAACTCCCGGAATTCACTCAGATTCATGTCCGTCGAGTCAGTGATGCCATCCAGCCATCTCATCCTCTGTCGTCCCCTTCTCCACCTGCCCCCAATCCCTCCCACCCCTAATCCCTCCAGCATCAGAGTCTTTTCCAATGAGTCAACTCTTTGCATGAGGTGGCCAAAGTATTGGAGTTTCAGCTTCAGCATCATTCCCTCCAAAGAAATCCCAGGGCTGATCCCCTTCAGAATGGACTGGTTGGATCTCCTTGCAGTCCAAGGGACTCTCAAGAGTCTTCTCCAACACCACACTTCAAAAGCATCAATTCTTCTGCGCTCAGCCTTCTTCACAGTCCAACTCTCACATCCATACATGACCACAGGAAAAACCATAGCCTTGACTAGATGGACCTTAGTCGGCAAAGTAATGTCTCTGCTTTTGAATATACTATCTAGGTTGGTCATAACTTTTCTTCCAAGGAGTAAGCGCCTTTTAATTTCATGGCTGCAGTCACCATCTGCAGTGATTTTGGAGCCCCAAAAAACAAAGTCTGACACTGTTTCTACTGTTTCCCCATCTATTTCCCATGAAGTGATGGGGCCAGATGCCATGATCTTCGTTTTCTGAATGTTGAGCTTTAAGCCAACTTTTCCACTCTCCTCTTTCACTTTCAACAAGAGGCTTTTTAGCTCCTCCTCACTTTCTGCCATAAGGGTGGTGTCATCTGCATATCTGAGATTATTGATATTTCTCCCAGCAATCTTGATTCCAGCTTGTGTTTCTTCCAGTCCAGCATTTCTCATGATGTACTCTGCATATAAGTTAAATAAGCAGGGTGACAATATACAGCCTTGACGTACTCCTTTTCCTATTTGGAACCAGTTTGTTGTTCCATGTCCAGTTCTAACTGTTGCTTCCTGACCTGCATATAGGTTTCTCAAGCAATAACAGTCCATAATTAGATTTTTAAAAATTGTCCTGTAATACACATTTCACAGTCTTTGACATAAAGTTAAAAATAATTCCTTCTTCTACAGCTTGAGGAAGTTGAATATCCTTAAAGTAAAAGTGAAATTCACTCAGTTGTGTCTGACTCTTGGTGAACCCATGGATTGTACAGTCCGTGGAATTCTCCAGGCCAGAATTCTGAAGTGGGTAGCCTTTCCCTTCTCCAGGGGATTTTCCTAACCCAGGGATTGAACCCAGGTCTCTTGCATTGAAGGCAGATTCTTTATCAGCTGAGCCACAAGGGAAGCCCTGAATATCGTTAGACTGTACATTTAATGCAGAGTGAAGAAGGCTAGAGTGATAAAGCCATGAGGGGCCTTACAGGGGAAGGGAAGGGGTGATGGCTCTTTGGGGTCAAGTTTACTAGCTAACAGGTCTCCTTGATGGCCCATTATCTTTCTAAAAGCATCAGAGGAAAGATTGAAATTGGCACTATGGTTTGCTACTTGAGATACGAGCCAAGTTCAACGACTGGCCTATAAGAAACTCTCTTTGGCCTCACTGAGTTTCACTAATTACTTAAAAAGGACACCCCTTTCCCAATTCCAGACTAGCCCTACCATCTCACACTCCCAAGAACATTTTCATCATCCCAACACCAACTGTCCCAGCCCAAAGAAATACACAGGCAATGGGGAAGGAGATAGGAGTCATTCATTCAGAACAGGGACCAGGAAGGTGAGCAAACAACCCTTTGACTTGGTGCAGAGCCAAGAAGCAAAGATCCTCAAGGGAAAGGGGTAGGGAGAGAATTACTGTGAGTGCCCCCTGAGTGTCAACCATGTGCACAACTCTGGAGTAGAGGATTTACACACATCCTGCTAAAAAAAGTAAAAAAAAAAAAAAAGAAAAGAAAGGATTATTCCAGGAAAACATTCTTCTCACTTGATAAATGGACAAAGTCAAAGCAGACATGATGTGGAGTAAAAATGAGTTGGTAGGAAGTCTAAAATTTTTTCAAAATAAAAAAATTTTTAAAGCTAGATTGATAGGTACTAATCTGTTACCAGAGTGTTGACTCTTGGTTGCAAGTGAAAGAAATCCAATGGTACTCAGAAAAGTGGAATATTGGGGTGACCCATGGAAGCCACGAGGGCAATGCCGCTGGGCCTCAGGTGTAATGGAAATCAAAGACTTGGACACTCCCCAGATAACCTCGTCTCTCAAGCCACCTCCTCTCTGAGTGTTTATTCCATTTTCTTGCTGTCTCCCACACTGGCTTTCTCCAGTTCTGACCAACACCTCTCAAGCTTTGCCTCTTTACAGTCCTAAAGATAGATAGAGTATCTTTCCCAGTTCCAGGTCCCCAGTTCTCAGGAAAGGAATCTGATCATCTTAGATGCCTGTCCATGGACCATCTGGAGTCAACTCTGCACAAGAATGGCTTAACACTTTTCTAACAAGGCAGGTTGTAGAATAAACTTCTGGATGGAGTGAGAGGAAGACCAAGGATATCTGGGCAGATACTCAGCATGGGGGTGAAGGGATATAATGGTGTAAGAAAAAGGGCTTGAATGTTGTTCCTGCAGGATAGAAATAACTACCATTCAGAAGCTTTCTGTATAACCAAAGAGGTAACACTTACCAATGAACAGTGCTAGTGTCTGAAGCCTGGCTGTAGGCATGCTGGGCATTTGGACTTGGTTGTGGGCTGAAACAGTGTGAAGAGGAGAAGTGTGCTCAGCAGTTAGTTATGCGTGTATTATCCATGTCTTGTACTGGTGCTTTGTGTACATACGTCTCATGCAACTTTTATTCCCATCTTGTTGGCATGGAAACCAAGACCCCAGAAGGTGAGGTGACTTCCTCAAAGTCACAATTGTAATTAATAGTAAAAACAGATTCTAAGTCATGGAGCAGAGGGAGCAAGGTCCAAGAGAGAGGGGATATATGTATTCATAGAGCTGATTTCGGCTTTCCAGGTGGCACTAGATAAAGAACCTGTCTGCCAATGTAGGAGATGTAAGAGATGAGTGTTTGGTCCCCAGGTCGGGAAGATCTCCTGGAGGCGGGCATAGCAACCCACTCCAGTATTCTTGCCTGGAGAATCCCACAGACAGAGGAGACTGGGGGACTGCCGTCCATAGGTTGCAAAGAGTCGGATACCACTGAAGCGACTGAGCATGCAGGCATGGCTGATTCACTTCAGTGTACGGTAGAAACAAACACAACATTGTAAAGCAATTGTACTCTGATAAAGAAACAAACACAAATTCTAAAAGTGGTGCCATTTCTAAAACCTCTGTTATCCTAAAATCAAGCTCATCCCTGTTATTTTTTTTGAACTTCAAAAAAGTTTAAACTTTAAAACATAAAGTTAGGTGGCAAAGATTTGGTTTCCTTCCGATTTTTGTAAAGCTTTTGGTTCCACTCTGGCCTCAGGGAGCTACTTGCCAACATCTCTGAATCAGTCAAACCATCCCTTTAAGAAATGAAAAAATGCAGCCAACCGAGCCGCGAGTGATCATGGTGCCCAATATGCATATTTATAGGCTCCGTGCAAGGGTGAAATCCACTCGAGGCTCTCTTGTTCACACCCCCACGCATCTGTGCCCCTGCATCAGGCACTTAGAGGGACCAAAGCCCCTGGCACTTATTCACCCACACGTGTCTGTGATGGGGTCTGAACTCTCCATGAACCACCACCAACTCGCAGAGCCAAACTCTAAGTGCCCATCTGTGGAAGCA
Organism: Aepyceros melampus; assembly: GCA_006408695.1. Lineage (NCBI taxonomy): Eukaryota > Metazoa > Chordata > Mammalia > Artiodactyla > Bovidae > Aepyceros > Aepyceros melampus. The sequence continues at coordinate 105,114 of SJXQ01005392.1, read as the reverse complement.
GAGTTCCAAAATGAGAATTCTGCCCATGGTCCCTAGAAACATTCTTCTAGTCGTTTTTCTTTTCTTTTTCCTGAGTTCCATTTCTTTTCCGATGGAGATCTGGGGTGATTGGCATGTAGTTTGGACTAATCTGGGGGTGATGGTCTGCTCCTACTGACTCTGACCTTGAACTTATCTCTTAAGCCTTTTGAGATTTGATGTTTTCTCTTTGAAAAGGAGCTATTAAAAACCAAGGGACTTCTGTCATGAGCAAAGTGTGGGACAGGATTTTAGGAAAACTGCTGCTGCTACTGCTGCTAAGTTGCTTCAGTCGTGTCCAACTCTGTGCGACCCCATAGATGGCAGCCCACCAGGCTCCCCCGTCCCTGGGATTCTCCAGGCAAGAATACTGAAGTGGGTTGCCATTTCCTTCTCCAATGCATGAAAGTGAAAAGTGAAAGGGAAGTCACTCAGTCGTGTCCAACTCCTAGCAACCCCATGGACTACAGCCTACCAGGTTCCTCCGTCCATGGGATTTTCCAAGCAAGAGTCCTGGAGCAGGTTGCCATAATGCCTCTGGGGTAGTAGTGGAGGGCAGCTGATCCAACCCCAAAGCTGGAAAGGGCAACAGGAGGAGGTGGTTACTGGTACCCAGAGAAGGCAGCTGTGTGGAAAAGGCTACATGACAGAAACTAGAGTCTAGAACAGGATGGTGCAGCTGGCTCATCTGTTGTCACCTGGGAGGGAGGGAGCCAGGGAACTGAATACCTTAACCATATTCTACTCCTTCCCTCCTGACATCTGCTGGCACCTCCTTTGTTAAATCTATGTAGAAGCTGGAGGAATAAAGGAGCCATGTGGTCCATACAGGTTAGCATCCTCATACCCAGAGCAGGGTGGAGAGGGGTGGAGGGTGAACCCGGAGGGGCCCACGGAAGACATCCAACTCAAGTATCAAACAGAGAGAGAGATGCAAGTAGAGTGCTTCGTCACAGAGCTTGGCAGGGGATACCTGTTTAATAAATAGTGACCTTAATTACATAATCAAAGTGTGAAGAGTTACAGTGTTACCACTTGGGGATTCTTTTCAATCACACAATCTTTTGATGTGTGAGTTTATAGAAAAATTAGGGAAAGATAATTCCCATTTTCCATGTTCTTTGTTTTGAAGATTCACCGATCCTCTCCACCCCAGCATTGCCCTCTGGCACTTTCTACATTTCTTCTTTGTTGTTGTTCAGTCACTAAATCGTGTTCAATTCTTTGTGACCCCACGGCCTGCAGCACTCCAGGTTCCCTGTCCTTCACTGTCTCCCAGAGTTTAATTCAGGCTTAAATTGAAAAAAGTAGGGAAAACCACTGGGCCATTCAGGTATGACCTAAATCAAATCCTTTATGATTATACAGTGGAGGTAAGAAATAGATACATGGGATTAGATCTGGTAGACAGAGTGCCTGAAAAATTATGGGTGGAGGTTCATAACATAGTATAGGAGGTGAGGATCAAAACCATCCCCAAGAAGAAGCAACAAGAAAGCAAAGTGGTTGTCTGAGGAGGCCTTACAAATAGCTGAGAAAAGAAGAGACGCGAAAGGGAAAGATATACCCAACTGAATGTAAATTTCCAAAGAATAGCAAGGAGAGATAAGAAAGCTTCTTAAGTGAACAATGCAAAGAAATAGAGGAAAACAATAGAATGGGAAAGACTAGAGATCTCTTTCAAGAAAATTGAAGATATCAAGGGAACATTTCACACAGAGATGGGGACAATAAAGGCAAGGATCTAACAAGCAGAAGAGATGAGGAAGAGGTGGAAAGAATGAACAGAAGAACTGTACAAAAAAGATCTTAATGATCTGGATAACCATGATGATGTGGTCACTCACCTAGAGCCAGACATCCTAAAGTGTGACGTCAAGGGTGCCTTAGCAAGCGTTGAAGTGAAGTGAAGTGAAGTCACTCAGTCGCGTCCGACTCTTTGTGATCCCATGGACTGTAGCCCACCAGGCTCCTCTGTCCATGGGATTTTCCAGGCAAGAATACTGGAGTGGGTTGCCATTTCCCTCTCCAGCGGATCTTCCCAACCCAGGGATCGAACCCAGGTCTCCCTCATTGTAGGCAGATGCTTTTACCGTCTGAGCCACCAGGGAAGTCCTTAGCAAGCATTACCACTAAAGTTTCTTCTTAGGGAAGACATTCATTCATTCATTCATTCATGGTATATTCAACAATGATTGACTCAGCACCATCTCTGTGCCAGGCATGGTACAGGACGCTGAACCCACAGTGATGGACACACATCTAGTCTCTGTGTTTGCAGGCTATCAGAGGGCAGGAACAGATAAGCTCCTACAGTACGTCTGAACAAGTTCTGTTCAGAGAGTGCATTCATTAAGTCCAGTTTGTTCATAAGTCCAACAAAGTAAGCCTAAATTCCCAACTATAACAATCAGCTATATAGTACTGTACTGTAATAGATTTACAATACTTTTCACACAAATAATAAAAATAAAACATTTAAAATCTTACAGTATAGCACCTTGAAAATACAGTAGTACAGTACAACAGGGCTCCCCAGTGACTCAGTGGTAAAGAATCTGCCTGCCAGTGAAGGAGGTGCAAGAGATGTGAGTTTGATCCCTGGGTCAGGAAGATCCCCTGGAGAAGGAAACGGCAACCCACTCCAGCGTTTTTGCCTGGGAAATCCCATGGATAAAGGAGTCTGGCGGGCTACAGTCTATGGGGTCGCAGAGAGTTGGACACAACTGAGCAACTGAGCACGCATGCACAGTACAACAGCTGGCATTCAAGGGCTGGCATCAAGTGAACAGGCAAGAAGAGTTATTGGCCGGAGGAAGCAGAGAGATGGAAGATGGTCGAGCTGAAGGAACATCACCAATAAAAGATTGAGAGTGTTCTGCCGAAAGTAAAAACTTTCGTCTCAGGTTCAAAGGATTTGTTAACAAAATAAGTCACTCGTTATATACAAATAAATGATACAACTATTTATTAGATAATGATCTAGCTTACTTTCAATATATTAACATTAAAAGAAAACAGAAAGAGGAGAGAATACATCACCAAATTGGGTTTTGGCTAGCATCCAGACCTAAACAGCACTGGGAAGTCCTCTGTCACAGCACTTCTGGAGTCCCAGTTGGGAAAAGGTCCCAGGCAGCATGTCTGCTCTGTGGGTGAGACTTCAAAGATTGCAGTTCAGGGTTCCTGTTTATAATCCCAGGATGGAGGCAAACTGATATCGCCATCAATCTGTGACCCAATTGCAACCCTTTTAATGTGAATGCTGTTTGTTTTGTCTTGGAAAACTTGGAATGTAGCTAAACCCAGGGCTTGGTTGGCCAGACCCCTCCAGGATCCCAACAACCTCAAGATTCCTCCCTCATCTTATCCAAGGCACTGCAAGTCTTGCACTCCCAGCAGGCAGTCACTCCCAGTCACTCCCAGTCACTCCCAGTCAGGGCAGTGCCCAGGCAGGTTAGAAGCAAGGTCAGAGGCCTGCTCTGCTTTGTCTCTGAAGCCTAAATGAGACTATTTTTAAAATTTCCCTAACAGAGGGCAAGATGCAATTTCATTCATGCCTGATGTTGATGGGACGCATATTCACCCCCCTTGTTTGGCTGCACTGGATCTTCATTGCTTTGTGCGGGCTTTCTCTAGTTGTGGCAAGCGGGGGCTATTCTTTGTGGCAGTGCTCAGGCTTCTCATTGCGGTGGCTTCTCTTGTGAAGCAGCTCTAGGCATGCGAACTTCAGCAGTTGTGGCCCACAGACTCAGTAGCTGTGGCTCGTGGGCCCTCGAGTGTGGGCTTCAGTAGTTGCAGAAGCAGGTTCGGTAGTTGTGACACACAGGCACACTGGCTTCTTTGAAGTTCGCACCTTGAAGGTTCCTATGTAGGGCACTTTAGTGGTGTGAGATGTGAGATGTGAGATGGAGGTAGGTGTGGGTGAGCAAGCACCTCCACAGCTTGACTGGAGCTCCAGCCTGATGCTGTTTGAAAATGAACCCTCAAAGATTAGCAAAGAGAAGAAGCTCTCCACAAAGGAAGACATTGTTAAATGCAAAGGTTTGAGGATTAGCCAAAGTCGTTGCCAGCCCCAACTTTGGTGTCTTTCCAATTCTTTGGTCTTTCCAACTTTGTGGTAGGGTGTGTATTTAAATGAATAAGCGTAGGGTCGTTAATTGCTTATAGAAAAAAGAGAATCTTGTTTATGTGCTGAGCACATTCTCTTCCAACTAATTAGCTCAACAAAGCTGAACACAGAGTCATTCCTGACCCTCCCTAGGCAATTAAACATAAGTGTTTTCTACTATCTATAAGCCTTCCACCGCCTTCTGAATTGCTGCTGCCAAGGAGGGGTGTGCAAGGGATGTGCATGCATATAGCTCCCTTTCTAGCAAAGAAATCATGGTGGCATCCGGGGCCCCTGGTTGTGACACCTGCCTTGGTCCATTCTCAGCCTCTTATCTCTGCCTGTCTGCAAAGGAAAGTTGCAAAAGAGAAAAAGAAATTGCAAAGGTCTGACTTGGTTGCCCCAGAAGATGCCCAGCCTACTGGAGGGAGAAAGAGCATAGCCCCCAAAATAGCAGGACCCTAGAACAGGGGTCCCCAAACTCCAGGATCTAATGGCTGATGATCTATGGTGGAGTTTATGTAATAAAAATAGAAATAAAGTGTACAATAAATGTAATGTGCTTGAATCATCCTGAAACCACTCCTGCTTCCCTGAAACCAGTCCCTGGTGCCCAAAAAGGTTGGGGACTGCTGCCTAGATGACTCCCTCCCCTGTCATCTGGGAGCAGCAGAAGATAAATGGAAGTGGCCAATTGCCCTGAAATAGATGTGCTGATATTCCCAAGGATCTGAATGATGCACTTAGTGCAGAGAGACAGGGTGATGCAGACAGGGCAGGGAGCGCCTTGGGCATCTCCCTGCTTCCCATGCCCCAAAAAAAGGTGACCAAAGGCTCCTGTGTTCAAGAGAGGCTGAGCGTGATTGAAGACCAGAGTGACTATGGCTTTCACCAGAGGGATGGAGTCGATCTCAAGGGATGCTAGCACAGACTGATAATGACAGAAAAATAGAACACTTATAGAAAAAAGAGAGCATGGTGTGACTCAAGAAGCCTCAGAGTTAACACTTCCTCCCTCAGCATGATGTGACTCAAGAAGCCTCAGAGTTAGCCACAACATGTTGAGAAACAAGAAGAGAGAAACCCTAAATAGTCCAAGATTTACTTTTCTCTGCTTGGTGGAATTGAGACTCAAAAAAAATTAAGATGTTTTATAAAAAAGAAAGTCTCCTATCTTGCCATTGTCCCCTTTCTGCCACATATACACCAAGTAAAGCACAGGTCCAAGTGTCAGAATCTCTGGGTGTGAGGCTCTAGTGCTAAGTGGCTGTTAATAGCTGTGAAAAGCCATTTTGCAGATGAGGAAACTGAGGGATAGAAAGGTTAAGAGACATGTGGCTGGTAACTGACTGAGGCAGAATGGTAATTCATTTCAGTTTATCTCCTAAACCTTCACGTTTAATAGCTACAACTATCCTCTGAGAAATCTGTGTGCAGGTCAGGAAGCAACAGTTAGAACTGGACATGGAACAACAGACCAGTTCCAAATTGGAAAAGGAGTACATCAAGGCAATATATTGTCACCCTGTTTATTTAACTTATATGCAGAGTACATCATGAGAAACACTGGGCTGGGCAGAGTACATCATGAGAAATGCTGAAGCACAAACTGGAATCAAGATTTCCAGGAGAAATATCAATAACCTCAGATATGCAGATGATACCACCTTTATGGCAGTAAGCAAAGAAGAACTAAAGAGCCTCTTGATGAAAGTGAAAGAGGAGAGTGAAAAAGTTGGCTTAAAGCTCAACATTCAGAAAACTAAGATCATGGCATCTGTCCCATCACTTCATGGCAAATGGATGGGGAAACAGGGGAAACAGTGACAGACTATTTTGGGAGGCTCCAAAATCACTGCAGATGGTGACTGCAGCCATGACATTAAAAAACTCTTACTCCTTGGAAGAAAAGTTATGACCAACCTAGAGAGCATATTCAAAAGCAGAGACATTCCTTTGCCAAAAAAGGTCCATCTAGTCAAAGCTATGGTTTTCCCAGGAGTCATGTATGGATGTGATAGTTGGACTATAAAGAAAGCTGAGAGCTGAAGAATTGATGCTTTTGAACTGTGGTGTTGGAGAAGACTCTTGAGAGTCACTGGGACTGCAAGGAGATCCAACCAATCCATTCTGAAGATCAGCCCTGGGATTTCTTTGGAAGGAATGATGCTAAAGCTGAAACTCCAGTACTTTGGCCACTTCATGCGATGAGTTGACTCATTGGAAGACTCTGATGCTGAGAGGGATTGGGAGCAGGAGGAGAAGGGGATGACAGAGGATGAGATGGCTGGATGGCATCACTGACTCGATGGACGTGAGTCTAAGTGAACTCCGGGAGTTGGTGATGGACAGGGAGGCCTGGTATGCTGCGGTTCATGGGGTTGCAAAGAGTTGGACATGACTGAGCGACTGAACTGAACTGAACTGAATCAGATGTGGATTATTTTTTTTTTTTTCATATAATCATTCATTCTCAGGACTTGTTTTGGGGGGAGGTATTTCAGCTTTTATCTTATTTTAAATTAATTTTTATTAGAGTAAAGTTGCTTTACAATGTTGTGTTGTACAGTAAATTGAATCAACTGTATGTGTGCATATATCTCCTCTTTTTTTGGACTTTCTTCCCATTTACGTCACCACAGAGCACAAAGTTCCCTGTGCCATACTGTAGGATCTCATTAGTTATTTATATTATACACAGTATCAATAGTGTATATATTGTCAATCCCAATCTCCCAATTCATCCCACCCCCTCCCCCTTCTGCTTTGCTAATAAGATCATCTATACCATTTTTCTAGATCCACATATATACATTAATATAGATATGGATTATTATTAGCAAGTGTCTCAAGGGCATCTCAAGGAGTCAGTTTACTAGCTTGTACAAGAGAAAACTTGCAGCAACAAATTCTGAGACCCTTCTATCAGCCCCAGCAAAACCAAGGAGACATGTGATTAGATGAGCAACATGCATGCATTCCCTCCTGCAGGGGATCTTCCCAACCTTTCCCTAGCAGCAATAAGAAACTAATACAAACTGTTACCTATAGAAATATCAGATGGCCTGATAATGCATCACAATCACTTCCACAGTTTCTTAGAAGCATTTCCCCAAGAACCACCCCAGGCATTAAGATTCATTAGATCTGAGAGAATGGAATGGCTATCCACTCCAGTATTCTTGTCTGGATAATTCCATGGACAGAAGAGGCCAGCAGGCTTTAGTGCATGGGGTCGCAAAGAGTCAGACAGACGGAGTGACTAAAACTTTCTTTTCCAGCCAGTGAATGCATTTTTAACACCTTTCCCTCCCCAAATCCCCTGGTGGTTCCAATTCAGGAGGATTGAGAACTATTCTACTGGGGTAACGGAGACTATGAGGACCTAGAAGTTCACTATTCAGAAAACAAGTGATGACTTTTGTAGTATGTTTGGCAGAAGCACTAAGCTTTAAGCAAGTTACTCATTAAATCCTACACTGTTCAAACTGGAAAGGACCCTGGGAGGATGGTCCAAATGCTTAAATTTTTCAGAACTAGGAATGGAGGCAACAGGAGGGCCAGGGTTTCTAGGGAGTAAACTATCAATTTTGAGCCTGGATCAGAATTTAGTGTTGCAGAATAATTCCATTAGACCAAAGCAAAAGGGAAACATGAGTTCTTTCTAGGGTGCCATCTTTTATTTGGGGAAGACAACATTGATTTGGAAGTGAGCCTTTTCTTAGTCTACAGCCAGCTCAGACAAAATAAAAAACCCAACTTTCATGCTCATGTGTAATTACGGGGTTGCATACTTTCACATTATATTTTCCTTCTATCTCTTTACCACTATGGATGTAGCTGTCGTACTTCCCTGGATTTTAAAAAGGTTTCCTATTAGTGGAATTTTTACAGTTTATCTGGGGTTGCTAGTGAAATGAAAAAGATGATGTATGTTTTAAAATTCTCTGAGCACTTTCTCCCAAAAAATGGAGATAAAAACTTTAAAAAATAAACTGTCATAACATAGTAGTAAGGTGTATCCCCTGAAAACACAGAGTGTCCTATGTCAGGCCCAACCCCTGCTGCCTTGTGAGAGATTCCCTAAAAGGCTCTGTCAGAGGGTCAGGAGCACAGGAGCCTCATACAGGTTACAGCACAAGTCCTGGTTGACCAGAACCCTGAACTGAGGCACTGTTCTTAGAGACTCCTATTGGACTTTACATTTCTGTGTCTGTATTCAGTTATGAATGTGTAAGAAATGGCAACCCACTCCAGTGTTCTTGCTTGGAGAATCCCATGGACAGAGGAGCCTAGCGGGCTACAGTCCATGGGGCTGCAAGAGTCGGACACGACTGAGTGACCACGTGCACCTGTGTGTCGTACATGTGTGCTCGTGTGTGCCTGTGTGTCCTGGTGAGCTAAAACGACGATGAGAGATTATCATACTAAGTGAAGTAAGTCAGACAGAGAAAGACAAATACCATTTGATATGGCTTATGTGTGGAATTGGAAACAAGTGTTACAAATGAACTTGTTTATAAAACAGAAATAGACTCACCAACGTAGAAAACAAACATATGGCTCCCAAAGGGTAAAGACGGGGTCAGGGATAAATTAGAGGGTTGGAAATAACATATACACAGTACTGTATATAAAATAGATAACTAACAAGGACCTACAGTTCCATATAGTGCAGTGCAGGGGACTATTCAATATCTTGTAATAACCTATAAAGGGAAAATAATCTGAAAAAGAATATATATGTGTATATATATATATATTGGAGAAGGCAATGGCACCTCACTCCAGTACTCTTGCCTGGAGAATCCCATGGATGGAGGAGCCTGGTAGGCTACAGTCCATGGGTCGCTAAGAGTCAGACATGACTGAGTGACTTCACTTTCACTTTTCACTTTTATGCATTGCAGAAAGAAATGGCAACCCACTCCAGTATTCTTGCCTGGAGAATCCCAGGGATGGGGACGCCTGTTGGGCTTCTGTCTATGGGGTCGCGCAGAGTCGGACATGACTGATGTGACTTAACACACACACACACACACATATAACTGAATCACTTTGCTGTCACCTGAAACTACTATGACATTGTAAATCAATTGTACTTCAATAAACTTTTTAAAAAGAAAAGATAATAAAAGCATTTGGGATAAGAATTAAATATATTTGTTCCTTCCAGGTAAAAATTTTCAAGGTCCTGACCCAAGAGAGTCCCCTAAACATGACTCTCTAACTCCATGAAGAAACCCTAAAACTCTCAGCATTGTGAGTTGAACTTTGGTGACAGTCCCTGGAGCAGAAATACAAGGAACAGGGGACTGTCCCTGGGTGACTCAGGATCTCTTTTAAGTGTGTGTGTTTTGAATACACAGTAGATTCTGTCAAGATCCTGACATATTTCCCCTGGCAGGCTCCCCTTTTAGTTAAAGAAATTGCAGGATGAAAGAATGACAGAAAGAATTCCAGATAAAAACATGGAGATGATTCCCAAAAAAAAAAAAGGATCCATGATCAGAACTGATGCTTTTGAACTGGGGTGTTGGAGAAGACTCTGAGAGTCCCTTGGACTGCAAGGAGATCCAACCAGTCCATCCTAAAGAAGATCAGTTCTGAGTGTTCATTGGAGGGACTGATGTTAAAGCTGAAACTCCAGTACTTTGGCCACCTGATGCAAAGAGCTGACTCATTTGAAAAGACTCTGATGCTGGGAAAGATTGAGGGCAAGATGAGAAGGGGACAACAGAGGATGAGATGGTAGGATGGCATCACCAACTCAATGGATATGAGTTTGGGTAAGCTCCGGGAGTTGGTGATGGACAGGGAGGCCTGGTGTGCTGCAGTTCACGGGGTTGCAAAGAGTTGGACATGACGAGCAACTGAATGGAACTGAACTGATGATCAGAATACAGCAGGTGCCCAGAAAATTGTTGTTGTTCAGTCACTAAGCCTGTCTGACTCTTTGTGACTCCATGGACTGTAGCCTGCTAGGCGTCTCTGTCTATGGGATTCTCCAGGCAAGAATAGTGAAGTGGGTTGCCATTTCCCCCTCCAGGGGATCTTCCCTACACAGGAATTGAACCCAGGTCTCCTTCATTGCAGGTGTAATCTTTACCACTGAGCCACTATTGAACCCTTCCTCTCCCCACCCCAGAGAATAAGGCGGGTAGAAAACCAACAGAATCTAGTCTTTTATATGCTGATTCCAGATTCCAGTTTGCGTTAGGAAGCACAGTGAAAAGGCTTTGAATGAATTCATGTGGCACAAGCTGGGAGCCTTTTCTCCAACCTCATCTCTCCCCAGCCTCTCTTTTGCTTTGTGGTCTCAGCACCTCATAACCCCCGAGAACTTATGTGGTATTTTAGACCTCTGTAATTTTATGTGGACTGTTCTGTCTGCTTTAGCGTTCTTTTTTTCTCCTTTATGTATGACAGTCTTTCTCCTCCATCAGGTCCTCTAAGACAGCCTAATTACTTTTTCCTCAGTCTGTGTAAGGTACCCTCCCCTGTGATCCAGTGGGCCCCATACTAATCTCTACCATGACACCTGTTATATTGGATCAGAATAATCATTTCTGGCTCCATTTTCCAATTAGACTGTGGGCATCTTGAGGACAGGTGAGTCTCTTATTCTTTTTCTGATTCTCTAGTGACTGTCATGGCAGTCAGAGCTCAGGCTGGAAAAGAATTTCTAGACATGGAGTGTTGCAGAAAGGAGTGAGTTTATCAAGAACAAAGAGCAGAGATCATGTGGGTGCTTCAAGCACCACAGCCAACCTCCTGACAAGCCAAGGAGAGTCAACGATGTTCATGGGATAGTAACCAATTTTTCTAGCCTCAAGACAAAGAAAATTCCTGCTAGAAGTATGGCATTAGGTGATTGGTTAAGGCACAACAATGGGTATTTTTGCCTAATACGAGTTCAGGGACTTGGCCAGGAAGGATTGGGATGGGGAGGTTATCAATGATTACCATGGGGCTCAGTCAATTCCAGCGATGATTTTGGTCCTGTGCTCTGCACATGTGGCCTTGATGTAAGGCTTGCACCCGTGACCTTGGTGTTAGGGGAAGCACGCTGACTGAAACCACCCACCCTGTCCAGGCACCATAGTAACCATTTGCATGAGCTGTTTTACAACAGGAGTTCCTGGTAAGGAACACGAACCTAATAAGCCACCACCAACCGGAAGAGTTCAGGAAAGATCAGGAGGAGACATCACGTGTCTGATCACCTCCCAGAATCCTTCTCTGTGGCATCTATCTTGGCTGAACAAGGCGTGCACCACCAGGAAGGAATCTGAGTCAGAATGATTGGCTAAAGACAATCTGGAAACTAATCCCATCACCATAAAACTGGAGACTGCAAGCCACGTGGCAGAGGCAGTTCTCCTGAGTTCCCTTACATTCCTGCTCTCCGCCTGGGGGGCCCTTTCCCAATAAAATTTCTTGCTTTGTTGGCACATGTGTCTCCTTGGACAATTCATTTCCGAGTGTTAGACAAGAGCCCGCTTTTGGGCCCTGGAAGGGGTCCCCCTTCCTGCAACATTGGTATGGAACTCCACAGTGAGCAGCCCAGTGCCTGCCGCATAGTGTGTATTCAGTAAATGTTTGTCAGCACTCTTGTGGTAATCACTTGTGGAGCATGTGTGGAGAAAGAGTGAAAGAATACTGGTGGCTGCATGACACAAACAAAGAATGAAGTGGGATATGTGGGATGGCAGGAAGGGTCTCTATAGTCCAGACACCCTGACTTGCCCTCCTCAAACCCTGGAAAATTCAATCAATCATAATATGAGTTATATAGCATAAGATGAGCTTAAATGTCAGCTTTGTTTAAGGACTTTAATAGTAAGCTAAAATATTCTCTGTGCATCTGGGTATGTGTGTAATTACTTATATCTTCTCTTCTCCTCTACCCTGTGAATTCCGTGGGGGACTGTGGCTGTCTTGATTACTCATGCCATACTTCACACATATTTGCTGAATGAATAAAGGTATTATAAATGAATGTCATGGCCTCGCTGTGTAACTTTTGACAAGTTACATAATCTCATATAAAATCTCTCTATAGATAGACAGATGGCATTTAGATAGTAGTTAAATATAGATGATTGGTAGACAGGGCATATAGGTAGGTAGTAGAGTAGATAGACAGATGATGTATAGATAGTAGCTAGGTAGACTGTGTTGTTGTTTAGTTGCTGAGTTGTATCTGACTCTTTTGCAACCCCATGGATTATAACCCACCAGACTTCTCCATCCCTAGGATTTCCCAGACAAGGATACTGGAGTGGGTTTCCCATCTCCTCCTCCAGAGGATCTTCCCAACCCAGGGTTTGAACCCACATTTTTGCATTGCAGACAGATTCTTTACCACTGAGCCACTGGGGAAGCAAAGATGGATAGGTAGATGGTAATAGCAGATAGGTAGACAGATAGATAATAGAAAGGTATAGAGACAGATGGCATGTAAATAGATAAATAGACATCCTCATATATAAAATCAGGGTGAAAATTTCTTAGCCAAACTCCTAAGAACACTTCCCGACTCTCCTCTCATAGCTCTCAGCCAACCCATGAGTAAGTTCTGAAAATTCTACCTCAGAAACATAATTTCATCTCCATTCCTCCAACTTGACTATCACTATATCCGAGCTGACAGCTGCAAAGCTTCCTAATTCATTTCCTTCTTCCATCCCAGCCTCTCATAATCTATTTACTGAAGAGCAGCCAGATTGATTTTATAAAATACAAATCAAATCACAACACTACCTTGCTTAAAATCCCCCAGTGATCTACCATTTTGCTTGGAATGGCATCAAAACTCCTGACCTTGGTTTTCTAAATCCTTCATGACTGTCATGTCCTATCTATTCTAACTCTCCAGCTACACTGTTTTTGTTTGTTTGTTGTTATTCTTTGAATCCATCATGCTTATTTCAACTGAAGACTTTTGCACTGGCTGTAATCTGTGCTTGGAAATGGCTTGATTTTCACATAGTTAGTTGTCTCTCTCTTTGTCATTCAGATTTCACCTTCACTAGCACCTCAGAGATAGCTTTCACAATGACCTGATCTAAACTGACATATGTTCTATACTTATCCTATGTTTTAATCATCTTCAGAGAAAGGCAATGCCAAAGAATGCTCAAACTACTGCACAATTGCACTCATCTCACACGCTAGTAAAGTAATGCTCAAAATTCTCCAAGCCAGGCTTCAGCAATACATGAACCGTGAACTTCCAGATGTTCAAGCTGGTTTTAGAAAAGGCAGAGGAACCAGAGATCAAATTTCCAACATCCACTGGATCATGGAAAAAGGAACAGAGTTCCAGAAAAACATCTATTTCTGCTTTATTGACTATGCCAAAGCCTTTGACTGTGTGGATCATAATAAACTGTGGAAAATTCTGAAAGAGATGGGAATACAAGACCACCTGACCTGTCTCTTGAGAAACCTGTATACAGGTAAGGAAACAACAGTTAGAACTGGACGTGGAACAACAGACTGGTTCCATATAGGAAAAGGAGTATGTCAAGGCTGTATATTGTCCCCCTGCTTATTTAACTTATATGCAGTGTACATCATGAGAAACGCTGGGCTGGAAGAAGCACAAGCTGGAATCAAGATTGCTGGGAGAAATATCAATAACCTCAGATATGAGATGACACCACCCTTATGGCAGAAAGTGAAGAAGAACTAAAAAGCCTCTTGATGAAAGTGAAAGTGAAGAGTGACAAAGTTGGCTTAAAGCTCAACATTCAGAAAACTAAGATCATGGCATCTGGTCCCATCACTTCATGGGAATTAGATGGGGAAACAGTGTCAGACTTTATTACTGCAGATGGTGATTGCAGCCATGAAGTTAAAAGACACTTACTCCTTGAAAGGAAAGTTATGACCAACCTAGATAGCACATTGAAAAGCAGAGATATTACTTTGCCAACAAAGGTCTGTCAGGCTTAAAGCTCAACATTCAGAAAACTAAGATCATGGCATCTGGTCCCATCACTTCATGGGAATTAGATGGGGAAACAGTGTCAGACTTTATTACTGCAGATGGTGATTGCAGCCATGAAGTTAAAAGACACTTACTCCTTGAAAGGAAAGTTATGACCAACCTAGATAGCACATTGAAAAGCAGAGATATTACTTTGCCAACAAAGGTCTGTCTAGTCAAGGCTACGGTTTTTCCAGTAGTCATGTATGGATGTGAGAGTTGGACTGTGAAGAAAGCTGAGCCCCAAAGAATTGATGCTTTTGAGCTGTGATGTTGGAGAAGACTCTTGAGAGTCCCTTGGACTGCAAGGAGATCCAACCAGTCCATTCTAAAGGAGATCTGTCCTGGGCGTTCTTTGGAAGGACTGATGCTAAAGCTGAAACTCCAATACTTTGGCCACCTCATGTGAAGAGTTGACTCATTGGAAAAGACTCTGATAGTAGGAGGGATTGGGGGCAGGAGGAGAAGGGGACGACAGAGGATGAGATGGCTGGATGGCATCACCAACTCAATGGACATGAGTTTGGGTGAACTCCAGGAATTGGTGATGGATAGGGAGGCCTGGTGTGCTGCAGTTCATGGGGTCACAAAGAGTCGGACACAACTGAGCGACTGAACTGAACTTATTTGATGTTGTCTGTCTCCCTTAGGGCTTCCTAGGTGGCACTAGTGGTAAAGAATCCATCTGTCAATGCAGGAGACCTTAGAGATGGGGGTTTGATCCCTGGGTGGGGAAGATCCCCTGGAGGAGGGCATGGCAGTCCTCTTCAGTATTCTTGCCTGGAGACTCCCATGGACAGAGGAGTCTGGTGGGTGAGTCCATAAGGTCACAAAGAGTCAGACACGACTGAAGTGACTCAGCACACATGTATGCAGGTCTCCCTTACCAGAAGGTAACTCCATGGATGGGAAGTACGTTGAATTCATGGAAATATCCACAGTACCTAGAATAATGTAGGAATTCAGAAATATTTGTGAACTAAATATATAAACCCCTACATCTTAGTGTAGTTTTGAAGGTTAAATGAGATAATTTACATAAGGCACTTAGCCCTGTGTTTGACACATAAATAACATGTAGTAAATGTAGTTATTCTAGTCATTTATTACATTGCTTTAAACAAACAACAACAAAATTCCACTTCTAAGTTTCTGTTTCTGCATCAATTCTATCCAATCCTTTGGGAACTGGAGTGCAGGAGGTCCTCCAAACAGAAGTGACTTGTTTCTGTTTACCAGGTCTGGGTGATGGTACCAACCAGATATGTCACTTACAGAGAAAAGGAATGGAGAGTATAGGGAGGTTCAAGATGGAGGGGACATATGTACAACTATGGCTGATTCATGTTGATCTTTGACAGAATACAACAAAATTATGTAAGGCAATTATCCTTCAATTAAACAATAAATAATTTTTTTAAAATATTATACTTGGCTGCAAGTAATAACATGAAATTTAAAGCCACCGATTTAAGCAGATAAAGGGTTTTCCCCCTCATGTAGTAATATCTGAAGAGCACCTCTTGAATATTTGGCTGAATTCTGATTAGCACATACATTCAGGAAAACTCCCTGATGTGAAAGAAAGAAGCTCCCAATGAGATTAGAGGACTCAGTGCCTAGTGCTCACACAGGCCTGGGAACTGTGCCTCTTTGACCAGCCTAACTAGAAAACCTCTGATTTTAGAGGCACTGGAGTGAGGACACAGAAGAAGTTTGCCTCATAATGGGGAATGATTAGTCCCAGACCAATTTCTTCTCTGGTCCTGCCTAGAAAACATTAAAAGCAAGATCTGAAGGAGTCTTCCAAGGAATTTAACTGTTTCCCATTACCAAGGGCAAGAATAGTTACATGAATACAAAGGATTTCCAAGGTGACTCAGTAGTAAAGAATCCATCTGCCAGTGCAGGAGATGCAAGAGACGTGGGTTCAATCCCTGGGTCTGGCAGATCCCCTGGAGAAGGAAATGGCAACCCCTCCAGTGTTCTTGCCTGGAGAATCCCAGGGACGGGGGAGCCTGGTGGGCTGCCATCTATGGGGTCTCACAGAGTTGGACACGACTGAGGTGACTTAGCAGCAGCAGCAGCAGCAGATGTAGCAGAAGAAGATAATAGTGGACTTGAAGATGTAACAATAGAAACTATCCAAAGTTTTCACCTTTTTTTCATGGAAGATTTTTTTTAAAAAAACTCACCTGGACATTGTTGAGATGAAAACTACAATGTGTGAGATTAAGAATACTGGATTGTATTGTAACAGGAGATTAGATTAGTGGAAGAAAATAATAGTGGACTTGAAGACATAGCCTTAGAAACTATCAAAAGTTAAAGACAAAAAAGAGAATTTAAAAATATTAACAGAGCATCAATAAGCTGTGAGATGGATTCAAACAGTCAAATATATATATATAATTAGATTCCCCAAAGGAGGGGAATACTTGAGTAGGGGTTACAGCATCAAGGTCTTTTCCAGTGAGTTGGCTCTTCAAAAAGGAAAAGAGGGTGGCAGAGGATGAGATAGTTAGATAGCATCACTGACTCAGTGGACATGAATTTGAGCAAACTCCAGGAGATAGTGAAGGACAACGGAGCCTGGCACGCTGCAGTCCATGTGGTTGCAAGGAGTCGGATATGACTTAGCGATTGAACAACAACAGGGGTTACAGAGCCTAGATTTCAGAACTAATTTAAAATACTTAATAGTAAAATATAGGAACAAAAACTTGGGATAAGCAAGAGTAGGAGACATTGATTCCATCATTCATATCTATAGGCCAGCAAGTGTGTGGTCTTTAGACCAGTGAGCCTAATTTAAGAGTCAAAGACAAGGCACAGAAGGACAGCACTCAGATCTCTCTTGCCGGGGTCCAGCCCCAGTGGATCCAGGGTGATTCGAAGGGGAGACGGTGTGGGCGAGGAAAAACTTATTTATTTAGAAATATAAGATTAGATTAGGAAGAAATAGTATAGTAGGAAAATTTAGTGGAGAAAAGAAGGCTGAATAACTTGGTTTACGTGGAAAGCCAATAAAGTTCCAGACAAGGAGCTTGCACCATCTGAGGTGCCCCGCCGTGGGCTCCCTTTCACGCAGAACTTAAAAGCCAGAACAAGTAAGTAGACATGGCCAGCCTCCACGCCCCAGATGGGAATTCAGCCAGAAATCAGAGAGAAGACACGAGGGAAGCCAGTCCAGCAACTGGCTTCGGCTTCTATTGTTCTTCAAGGTCTTTTATACTCTTTTTACATAGAGATCAATGGATACTATATAAAATTATGCAGCATCAGCAGCCCTGACTCTTATAAGACCAGGCTTTTCTCTCTGCATACCTAGTTGTATACACAAGCCTTAGGTGATTTACATCATCTTCTGGCCAAAAGGCCAATTAACATTTTATGGCTCTATTCTGATAAGGGTTTGTTAACCAGAAGACATATTTGTGTTAATTAACTAAAAGTCTAGTGTTGCTAACATCAAAACTACTATATATCTTTTTCCATATCCTGTTTACATTGATTAACATCTTTCCAGGTGCCTAGAGAATAAGGAGGTCTGGCAGCAATCATAGAGTCAACGGTAAAATCCTGTCACCAATAGGATTTTTAGCTCTTAGAAAAGGTTTTGTAACTTTAAGATACTTAAGCTTTGTGCCCTTCACAGTTGGTGGCTGTAAGGTCCAGGGAACCTGTTAGGCAAGTTAGAGCATTATCAGAGGGGGTTGAGCTGAAACACTCCTTTCAAATGCAGAAGACTAAAACCCTGAGTCAACTTTTTTCAGAGAAAGTCAGAAGAGTGGAAAAAGCAGGCAGATTCTTCTTTTTGGGGTACATGCTCAGGAAATACCAGGGGGAACCCCCGAGACCCAAATTGCCTTGCCATCTGAGTCTCTGCCACATGTCCCCGTCACGGGTGGGATTCCTCACGCTGGCTCCCGGCACTCTCTCACTTCTCAGCAAGAGTTTGATCCATATCTGCTCCCAGCGAATCAAACATGTCCTTCTTAAGTAAGTCATTCTGCAGAAACAGAACATTTCCTTGCAGTGCTTCGGCCACTCCTCTGATCCTTTGTTTACTGTTTTTATGGTTCTCTGTTAGTAACACTAGGAAGCACAAACAGCAGTTCAGCCTCATCCTTTCCTTGTATTTTTTAGACAGAAGGTTTCTTTGTTTTTCTACACCATCAGCTGACACACATCAGGTATCTGTGTAAGGAATATTCTAGAAATTACAATGAACTTTTGCTTCTCTGTGACTGTACTCTCTAAGACTGTGGCATTTTTAGGGTAGGCTAGGCTTTTCTGTGATAAAACAAAACAAAGTTTTAAATTCCAAAGGATTCACACATAGAAGCTGATTTATTGTTCACTCAAAATCCACTTCAGGTCACTCAACTTAGTCCCTTCCAAGGTCACTCAGGGATCTGGTCTGCTTCCTGCTGTGGCATCACACAAGGTGCATTCAGAGTTGCTGTTGCAGGATATGAGAGGGATGGAGAATTGGAGTCTGGAGAAGGCAATGGTGACCCACTCCAGTACTCTTGCCTAGAAAATCCCATGGACGGAGGAGCCTGGTAGGCTGTAGTCCATGGGGTCACAAAGAGTCAGACACAACTGAGCAACTTCACTTGTACTTTTCACTGTCATGCATTGGAGAAGGAAATGGCAACCCACTCCAGTGTTCTTGCCTGGAGAATCCCAGGGATGAGGGAGCCTGGTGGGCTGCCATCTATGGGGTTGCACAGAGTCGGACACGACTGAAGTGACTTAGCAGCAGCAGAGAAAATAGAGCATTGTCATATACATAGACACAAGTGTGTTGAATGTTAACAACCTAAAATTCTAAAACTTTAAATATTATATGGTATTAATATAACAAGTGCTCATGATGACCAAGCCACACGCTTTTAACCCTCCAGAGTTCAGCACTGCAGTGGTGGACAGTTCCAAGCCCATTGTCAGTGTCCCGTGTTAAGAGCCATAGGGTCTCTACAGTCAGCTTTTCATAAACCTGGCAAAGGATTATCAATTGATCAACTCAGAAATACAGGAAGGTTAAAGTCCTTTAGGGTAACTCCCAAATAATGAGGGCTGTGAGTCAGTGGATAAATGTCTAGGCTTTCCTATCCTCCAGCAGGACAATTCTTTTTTTTTCTTTTTTTAATTAAAACTTGTTTGTTATTTCTTTCGTTTATTGTTATTTTTTAAGCTGCCCCTTGCAGCATGTGGGATCTCAGCCCCCTGCCAAGGATTGAACCCATGCCCCCGGCAGTAGAAATGCAAAGTCTTAACCACTGGACCACCAGGGAAGTTCTCCCATAGGAAAATTCAGTGATGAATTCTCCATGAGTCTTTAGGGGTTCCTCAGGAAGACCAAACTCTGTCTATAGTTCTAGTTAATTTTTTAATGCATTCTTGATTGGCTTTTTTCCCTACCTTGCCTCATTTTTCCCATCCCTTCACTTCCATTTTCTGAAATCTCCTCTCAGTAAATGAACTGTACTCAAGTCCTTATCTTAGGGTCATCTTTGGGGGAAAAACAAAACTAAAATATATGGGAAAATAAATTTAGAAAATATTGACTTGCCTGTAGTTAAACATGTCTTCTTTTACAGAAGTTCTGGAGCTTTAATGGCACCCCACTCCAGTATTCTTGCCTGGAAAATCCCATGGACAGAGGAGCCTGGTAGGCTCTGCAGTCCATGGGGTCTCTAAGAGTCAGACACGACTGAGCAAGTTCACTTTCACTTTTCACTTTCATGCGCTGGAGAAGGAAATGGCAATCCACTCCTGTGTTCTTTCCTGGAGAATCCCAGGGACGGGGGAGCCTGGTGGGCTGCTGTTTATGGGGTTGCACAGAGTCGGACACGACTGAAGTGACTTTGCAGCAGCAGCAGCAGAGCTTTAATATGCTAATATTTATTCTGACTCTTCATGAGGGGAATTCAGAAATTTAAGCTTCCCAAAGTTGGTTTATAAGCTTTTATACCCAAGGCAACCTGGAGAATTAGCACTCCATGAAACACATGTCAGGGATGCTTGATTTAAAGTATCTACAGTATTTTTCTATTTTGAATAAAGAAAATATTTAAAAATATAAATGGTGTACAAGAGTAAGAGGGGAAGAAAAAGGATTTTCAAACATATCAAAACATGAGCACCTTATTTTTGTACCACTGACAAGAATAAAATTGACTACCACGCTGGTACCTAGCCCCATGAAGAAGGAGTCCTGTGTCAGGTCCCAAGGGTGGGCATTAAGTA
The DNA here is from genome assembly GCA_006408695.1 of Aepyceros melampus. Taxonomy (NCBI): domain Eukaryota; kingdom Metazoa; phylum Chordata; class Mammalia; order Artiodactyla; family Bovidae; genus Aepyceros; species Aepyceros melampus. Next base: position 84,730 of record SJXQ01005392.1, on the reverse strand, counting down.
GCCAGATATTCTCTGGAAAGCTTCTTGCAACTTCCACTGGAGAATGGAGCCATGTGGTCTTCAGTGAAAAAGAGCAAATTCTTCTCCATGCTAAGTTGCTTTGTTGTGTCCGACTCTTTGCAACACCATGGACTCTATCATGCCAGGACTCCTTTGTCCATGGAATTCTCCAGGCCAGAATACAGGACTGGGTTACCATTCCTTTCTCCAGAGGATCCTCCCAACCCAGAGATGGAACTCACATCTCTTCCCTCTCCTGCATTGGCAGGCGGGTTCTTTACCACTAGCATCAACCAAGCCCCCTCTTCCTCTCCCCTTATCTTTTAATTACTGTGTGGGATGGTGAAGTTAAACCCAGCAAGTAACAACTCCTGTACAGATTTCTGAAGCTACCACATGTGCTGGTTAATTGTATCTGCCTGCAGAGGCTGATTAGCATAATTAATCTTACCCTGTGATTACCCTGAGGAGGAAGAAGTTCTGAATGCACAGGTGGGATCTGGTGAATGAGTGGCTGTGCCTGTCTCCCAGGGACAAAGAAACAGGGGCTGGAGAAGGTTGGAGGACCACAGCCAGAGTAATTTACACGAACATGCTGCAGGGCTTCAGGCACAGGCATGTGCTCTGTCACTCAGTCATGTCTGACTCTTTGTGATCCTTTGGACTGTAGCCCACTAGGCTCCTCTGTCCATGGGATTTTTCAGGCAAGAATACTCAAGTGGGTTTCTGATTCCTTCTCTAGAGGCTCTTCCTGACCCAGGGATCAAAACTGTGTCTCCAACATCTCTTGCACTGCAGGTGGATTCTTTACTGCTGAGCCACTGGGGAAGGCAGGGCTTTGTGGGATAGGAGAAAAGAGGAGAGGAGAGGCAATTTGTACAGGTCAAGCCCATGGACTGGGATGTGCCCACCTATCTTTATATCGGTGTAGAATTCCAGGTCTCCTTTGTCTGCCGAGAGCTCCCTGAGGACCAGGGTTTTGTCTTCTATATTTTCCAGAGTTCTTTCATCACTTGGTACAGGGGTGGGCCTCTTATTAACTTTGGATAGAGTAAGATATTTGGGATAAGATGGGGAGAACAAAAAATAGGTGGAATTAGAGGAAGAAACGAAAACACTATGTTAGGAGAGATAGAGGGAGGTAAGTGGTAAGATAGATGGATACTAAATAGATGGAAAAATAGACTGTTGTGAAAAGCTGACCATGCACAAGGATCGTGCAATAAAGCAGCTCCCATACTGATCTCTGTAAGGTATCTTTTTAAATTGTCACAACAGCCCACTGCACACATTGGTTCTCAATTTAAAGATGCCTAAGAATCACCAATACACTTTGTTAAAATGCATATTAATGAGTTGCCCCTAGAGAGATTTTAGTCCTATAATCTTAAATACTATCTAGGAATCTGCATCTGTTAGTGGTCTAGGAGATCCCCATGTGGTTGGGCCTAGGATCTCCCTTTGAGAAATGCTGTTTCTCTAATGAACGATTGAATGAATGTGTTCTTTGTGGCAGTTATTTTAGTGATCAGTTTGAGAAAGGCAGAGACTGGGGGGCAGAGCAAGTGAGTAGCTTGTGCAAGCTCCCACAGAGAGTAATGGAGGATAAATAGACCTCCTATTTGCCCTTTCTACTGTAGGAGACAGGTAGCAAAGACTATGAAAGAGATCCTTGGTTATCTTCTCCTTAAAGCACAAACAGAGGAAGAAGCGCAAGGAAGGATACATCAAATTTGAATCATTTCTTCCTTCATTCATTCAACCAATATCTTAAGCATGTACTCTGTGCCAGATATTGAGATTGTATTAATGAACAAAAAGTCATGATGCCAGCCTTTTGGAGTCTAGAGTAAATAGATATAAATGAGAATCATTGCATAAATACAACCTCATAAATTGCTCCAAATATTTTTTTTCCCCAAATACAGTGTTTATGGTGTTAAGAAAATATTTAACTGGGGCCCTGACCTGGCCTTGAGGATCAGGGCAGGACTTCTATTTGAGTTAGTGTTTTAAGTAAGAGTCTGAGTTAACCGAATGAATAGGGTAGAAAGAAGCACACCCCAGACAGTGGGGAAAGCTTACATAAAAGTTTGGGAGGGGGCTAGGGAGCAGAGGGCTTGAAAAATGGAGAGGATGTGAATTAGGCTGAATCCTTCAAGCTGCATTTCTTGGGAACCAGAGTATGATCTGGGCAATTGAGTAAGATGCATCTTCAGCTAAGAAAGATGGAATTCTAATCATTGGTTTGGGAATGAGGAAAAGCAAAATTAACTGAAGACAGGCTTATATGTTGGAGAAATTAAATCAGAAGGAGAACCTGAGTGGTCAGAAGCCAATCTGGAGGGTATAGAAGAAGAGGTTCTGGAGTCAGTTTTTGAACACACTGATGCCATTGGAAAAACTTGCTTTTATTTGATGCTACCTGCAAAATCTAGGAGTCCAGTGGAATTAAACAAGGCTTTTGAATGGTACATTATAAAGGTGGGAGGAAAGGTAAATTCCCATCAGTCCCATTGTCCATTATAAGGAAAGCATCTGCTTTTCTCCTCTGGCCTGGAGCCCGAAGGCCATATTAGCTAGTTAGTATATAAATAATGAGCATGTGTGTCAGGCTGGATGCTAGGTATTTGTTATATGACAGTGAACAGAGGCACTTCCCTAATAGCTCAGTTGATAAAGGATCCACTTGCAATGCAGAAGACCACAGTTCAATTCCTGAATTGGGAAGATATACTGGAGAAGGGATAGGCTACCCACTCCAGTATTCTTACCCACTCCAGTATTCTTACCCACTCCAGTATTCTTACCCACTCCAGTATTCTTAGGCTTCCTTTGTGGCTCAGCTGGTAAAGAACTGCCTGCAATGCGGAAGACCTGGGTCCAGTCCCTGGGTTAGGAGGATCCCTTGGAGAAGGGAGAGCCTATCCACTCCAGTATTCTGGCCTGGAGAATTCCATGGACTGTACAGTCCATGGGGCTGCAGAGAGTTAGACATGACTGAGTGACTTTCACTTTCAGTGAACTGAACAACTAACTCAATTCCCACCTTCTTGAAGTCTACAGAGAAATGGAAGTGACTTTCATTAAGTACATAACTACAATTCTGATCAGTGTGATGAATAATTAATCCAAGAAAGGGAGAATTTCTTTGGGAACCTCACCTAGTCTGAGAAGTCAGTGGCTGAGGTGGAGACGGGTGCTCTGAGGACATGACATTTAAATTGAGACCTAAAGAACAAGGTTAGGGACATCCCTGGTGGCCCAGTGGTTAAGACTTCACCTTGTACTTCAAGAGGTGCAGGTTTTATCCCTGGTCAGGGAGATAAGAGCCTGCCTGTCTCGGGACCAAAAACTCAAAACACAAAACAGAAGCAATACTGTAACAAATTCAAGAAAAACTTTAAAAAAATGGTCCACATTAAAAAAAAAAAAAGAAAAACAAAATTCATGAAGTGACTGGTGGGATGGAGAATGCATGCATGTGTAAACCCTGTGCTGGTAGGTTGTGCAAAGAGTCCAAGCAATTGGCAGAGGGTGTGTGTGTCTACAGAAAAGAAATTTGTTGAAACGATAAAGCAAAAAGTTTGTGAATGCTTAGACCACATGGGAGCTTATCACTGTGGTCCAATGAGTGACTCTGTTCTGAAAGAAATGGATGACTTTTGAGAGATTTACCCCAGAGAATGGCAAGAGCTGGTTCATCGTCAGTTTCTAGGGTGCTCCATCTCAGCAGAGCACAGGACAGGAATTCTTATTCCAACCAGGCTCTGTGCCTCCAGTCAAGGGAATGGAAAGGACCCAACAGTGATAGGAAGGAAGAAGATGCTTCTTGACTCTGAGAAAGTCACATCCCCATCCTGAACCTCAGCTCCTCCTTAACCACTGAGAATTTGGGCCCAACACTCAGTAAGTATTTATTGAATCATTGGAGATAAATATACTTGCTTTCTGGCCTTAGCTTTCTCTAGAGTGGAACTATTTTTCCTCCCTTCTAAAAGGTCTCTTGAAATACAAGAACATCATTTAGAAATGAGATCCTGCAGTAGATTGATCTGTTCTGATATGAGATGAGAAAGGGAATAAAACCACATCCATTTAAAATCTGACTGAAGAACAGGAGAGTAAAACCCACTCAGTCTAACAACGAGACTGAGCTGAACTTTGTTGATTTTTCGTTGGCTGTTGTTTCTCAGTTTTTCCGAAGGGAGATAAAACACCCTCAAGAATAGCAATGTGTTGAACTAGCAAATTTCAGGAGTGTTCACACCTGCAATTTGTGTTGCAAGTCCCTGAATTGTTTTCACTTTTCAGTTGAGGGATTTTTCTAGTGGAGACAAATGTGTGTGAGACGGATGGAGAAGAAAGCAAGAAACATGGCCAGTAGGCCAAGACTCCACGTGGCAGAGGAAGAAGGAGGTCAGTGACCAAACCCAACACCAGGCTGTCCCCTTGGCTTCCATCCTGCAGGGCACCCACTGGAGAATATCAATATAGATATTATTCTCTGAATAAAGGGATGATGAAGTTTTTCAGTAAGGGATCAAATTGTAAATCATCTGGGCTTTTCAGGCCATGCAGACTCTATTAGTCAGCTCTTCGGTTGTAGCAGGAAAGCAGTTGTGGATACCATGTATGTGAATGGTATGTCTGTACTTCTGAAAAGAGGCAGTGAGCACATTTGACTCGTGGGCTGCAGTAGGCAAAGGAGGGGGGCACTTCCCTGGTGGTCCAGTGGTTAAGAATCTGCCTGCCAATGCAGGGGACGTGGGCTCAATCTCTGGTCCGAGAAATAAGATCCCACACGCCTCAGGGTAACTAAGCTCATGTGCTACACTCTGGAGCCCCAAGTCACAGCTACTGAGCCTGCACATCCTAGAGCCTGTGCTCCGCAACGAGAGAGCCACCACAGTGAAAAACTCACATGCAGCAACTAGAGAGTAGCCCTCCCTCGGGCAACTAGAGAAAAGCCCACGCGGCGCTGAAGATGCAGTGCAGCCAAATATAAGCAAATAAAGGGCTGTGGAGTCCAGATGTGTGGGCTTGAAACTGACTCTGTCTTCACAAGCTCATGACCTTGAGATAAATGACTCTACCTTTCTGAGGCTCTGTGGCGGGCATTTGTTGCATTTGCTGCCCTACATCCTACTTCTTGAGAGGACAAGATGATGGGTTTTGAGGGGGTTATTTCTGAGGGGAGGGCATCTTACCTCTTCAGCACTCAACCTAGATGGTTCTTGTGACTAGGACTGAAGTTGTTGGGTTTTCACCTTCCTGCAGCACGTTCTACAAGAGATCCTATCCTTGCTGGACAAAATCTTCTGCTCTGGACTTTTCCCATGACTTCCAGCCCTTCCAAAATCAAACCTGCCCCCATGTCCAACTCTATTTGGGAGATGATTCCTGGGGCTCTTCTGTGCTTTAGAGCAGCTGTCTGAGGAGTGGGTGATTGTGGTCCTCACCCCCTGGAAGACACTTGACAACATCTGGTGACATTTTTGTTTGTCACATCTTGGGAGGAAGGAGGATGTGCTCCTGGCATTGGTAGGTGGAGGCCAGAGAGGCTCTTAAACACCCCATGATGCACTAGACAGCCCTTCACAGCAGATAATTAATTACCTGTCCCCAAGTGTTAAGAGTGCTAAGGTAGAGGATTTCCCTGGTGGTCCAATGGCTAAGATTCTGCACTCTTGATCCCTGGTCAGGAAACTGGATCCCGCAGATCACAACTAAAGATCTTGTGTGCTGCAACTAAGACCTAACACAGCCAAATGAAATTTTTTTTAAGTGTTAAAGCAAAGAAACCCTACTTTGAAGTTAACAGCTAATGGCAATGTTTTCTTCTATAAATTGTTATAGTTTCAAATAGGGCCTCTATTATCCATTATAACAAAATCTTTGATTACCCTAGATCCCTAAATATAGTGTTAGAAGGAGACTATTTGAGCATTTGTAGAAACGTTTTTCTACATGTAGGACTTAATGAATTTCTCAGGTTCTTATTTATCTCAGCTGTAAAGTGAGGATGAAGATGGAAACTGTCTCAGGAAATTGGGGTTTCCCCAGTGGCTCAGCAGTAAAAAAATCTGCCTGCAATGCAAGAGACACAGGGAAACATGGGTTTGATTTCTGGATTGGGGAGATCTCCTGAAGGAAGGCATGGCAACCCATTCCAGTATTCTTGCCTGGAGAATCCCCATGGACAGAGAAGCCTGTTTGGCTATAGTCCATAGTGTCACAAAGAGTCAGACACTACTGAGCAACTGATCACACACACTTTGGAAGCATCTCCCTGCAAAATAGGGTGATTATTATTTTTAACTACACATTATTGAACCCTCATGACGTACCAGGCAGTACACTCAGCTGAAAAGCTTCCCCTATTCCTCACAATTACTCTATAAAAGAAGTAGCAGCCTTTATAGAATTATGCCCATTTTAGAGATAAAATAACTGAGGCATGCAATGTTTAACTGATGAAACTGCTATGTAATTCTCACAACACACAAGTCATGGGGTAAGGAGAAAGGAAGATAGACTTTGATCCTGGGATATCCTGGACCTTTTTATTAATTAGCATTCCCTTAGGGCATAAGGTAACCAGGAAAATAAAAATAAAAAAGAACAACCCTGTCAACTAAATAGTGAAGCAATTAGATGGAAGTCAATATTAACAAGATTCAGCGATTCAGGGGCCCAAAGACAAGGATTCAAAAGCCTCTGCCACTTAGCAATCTTGTAGACTTGTGACCTAAAGGGAAGGGATGTGACACAGGAATCAATTCCTTGCCAGCTGATTAATAGCTGACTGTTTCCCTAGCAGCCCATAGTCCCGTCCTATCCAGAATCAGAAAGATGCTGCAGACAGTAACCAGTTAAATACAGAATCTGCTAAGGAAGCTCTTTCTTTTAGGAAGTAGAGCTCCCTGCCCTACACAGACATGCGTTTGCAAAGGGTGTTTTTCCTACCTCTTGACCTTAGCTACCCAAAGCACCAAGCCAAGAACAGAATCATCAACATCAACAGAGTTGACACTGGATTCCCTCACTTTTGCAACTGGAGAAGGTAATGAAGCTCAAGGGCAGTTTTTCAGAGAGTAGGTCAAACCCTCCAGTCTAAGAATCTTCCTAGACTCTTCTCTCTGTTCCACGACCTTTAAGTAATCTGTCTCAAGTACTGATGCCATTACCTCTACATTCCCTCCCCTGCGTAGCCAGCCCTTTCCCTCCCATTACCAACAGCATAAATGCCCATCCACAATTTCCTAGAACTACTGCAGCAGCTTCCTAACTGGTCACACAACCTCACACTCATTCCTTCCAATCTACTTATACTATTTATACATGAACTCCACAGTGAACTTTCTACACTGCAGGTTTGATTATGCCATCACTCTATTTAGATGGTCCCAATACGATAGGATAAAACTAAACTTCCAGCATGAGATAATATCCTCTGAAATCTAGCCTCATCTCTCACCCCCACTTCCCCTGATCACTATCATATTGAATGATATTCAGTTCCAGAAGCTTGAGATAATGAGATAATATCCTCTGAAATCTAGCCCCATCTCTCACCCCCACTTCCTCTAGTCCCTATCATATTGAATGATATTCAGTTCCAGAAGCTTTACTTTTACAGATGCTATTTCTTCTATCCGAATTACTTTTCCATCCTTATTCAAGTTTAATTGGATTAAACAAGTGGTTTCATTTTATTCATTTTTTGAAGACTGAAATTGAGGGTTAAAACCCCTCTGAACTGAGTCAGGCACTTGTCTCTCTGCATTTCTGTGGCCTTGTCTTCTTACCTCTTGGGGTGGCTTAGAGCTATGTTCACAGATTCTTTGATACGCCTCTTCTTCAGAATATGCTGTCTAATTCCCTACACCTTGAATGCAGACCAAATTTTGTGACTTGCTTCCAGCAAATAGCATGCTGCAAGACTAATGGAATATGACTTATGAGCTAGATCTTTGCTGCTCCCACCTGGCTGCTTCCTTCCTGACTCACCCACTCTGGAGGAAGCCAGCTGCCATCTTGTGAGGATACTCAAGCAGCCTGAGGATGACAGCCAACAAGAGCAAGATCTATCTTATATTGGATACTGCAGTGCCAGTCAAGTTTTCCGACAGTCGCGGTCCCAACCAACATCTTGACTACATGCTCATCAGAGACCCTGAGCTTAGCCACACTTGAATCTCTGACTCACAGAATTTGTAAGTATAAAACATTGTGGGTTTTTTTCCTTCCTTAAAATTTTTTTTATTTATTTTTGGCTGTGCAGAGTCTCTGTTGCTGCACGGGCTGTTCTCTAGTTGCGGAGAGTATAGGGGCTATCCTCTAGTTGTGGTGCACAGGTTTCTCATTGCAGTGGCATCTCTTGTTGTGTAGCAAGAGCTCTAGGATGCACAGACCTTAGCAGTTGCAGCTCCTGGGCTCTAGAGCACAGGCTCAGTAGTTGTGCATAGGCTTAGTCGCTCTGTGACATGTGGGGCTCTCCCAAACCAGGGATCGGCCACCAGGGAAGTCCAAACCATTGTGGGTTTAAGTCACCAAACTTTGGGGTCATTCGTCATACCTCAGTAGATGACTAATAAACCTCTAGAGCCCAACTGTCTGGGTCCAGTCCTGGCACTGTCCCTAATTAACTCTATGACTTTTAACTAGCTACTTCATTTCTTTAAAAAAAAAATTTTTTTTTGACCTTGTGACATAGCATGTAGGATTTTAGTTACCCAACCAGAGCCCCCTGCATTCGCTGATGCCATCCAACCATCTCCTCCTTTGTTGCCCCCTTCTCCACCTGCTCTCAATATTTCCCAGTATCGGGGGCTTTTCCAAAGAGTCAGCTCTTCATATCCAGTTGTCAAAGAATTGGAGCTTCAGCTTCAGCATCAGTCCTTCAGATAAATATATTCAGGGTTGATTTCCTTTATGGTTGACTGGTTTGATCTCCTTGCAGTCAGGGCTCTACTTATAGGGTTACACTTGTAGTTTTGTGATCTTAGGTAAGTTTATACAACTTTGCTGAGGTTTTTCTGTGTGTATGTGTGCTCAGTCGTGTCCAGCTCTTTGTGACCCCATGGACTATAGCTGATCAGGTGTTTCTCATCTGGAAAATGGGGATTAAAGTTAACAGTCATCTCAGCATTTGTTCCGGTTATCAATTGCTGCATGACAGACTATGCCAATACAGAGGGATGTCCTTAAGCTTTCTCCAGGTAAACAGAACCAATCGGATATACATACATGGAAACAGAGTGGTATCTTTTGAGGGACTGACTCATGCAATTACAGAAGCCAAGAAGTCCTGGGAGCTAGAGCCCAGGAAAGCTAATGGTATAATTCAGTCTGACTCCATAGGCCCGAGAACCAGGAACACCAGAGTCCAAGGGTGGGAGAAGATGGATGTCACAGCTCAAGCAGACAGAACAAATTCACCTTTTCTCTGTCTTTTCGTTCTATTTGAGCCCTCGACAAATTGAATGATACGCACTTTCACAGATGAGAGTGATTGTGTTTATTCAGTCTGTCAATTCAGTGTTAATATCGTCCAGAAACACCGACATGCCCAGACATGTTTTACCAGCTATTTGGAAATCCCTTAGCCCAGTCAAGTTGACACATAAAATTAACCAATCATAAGAGGCTTAACATGGAACAACAGACTGGTTCCAAATAGGAAAAGGAGTACGTCAAGGCTGTATATTGTCACCCTGCTTATTTAACTTATATGCAGAGCACATCATGAGAAACTCTGGACTGGAAGAGACAAGCTGGAATCAAGATTGCTGGGAGAAACATCAATAACCTAAGATAGACAGATGACACCACCCTTAGGGCAGAAAGTGAAGAGGAGCTAAAAAGCCTCTTGATGAAAGTGAAAGAGGAGAGTGAAAAAGTTGGCTTAAAGCTCAACATTCAGAAAACGAAGATCATGGCATCTGGTCCCATCACTTCATGGCAAATAGATGGAGAAACAGTGGAAACAGTGTCAGACTTTATTTTTGGGGGCTCCAAAATCACTGCAGATGGTGACTGCAGCCATGAAATTAAAAGACGCTTACTCCTTGGAAGAAAAGTTATGACCAACCTAGATAGCATATTTAAAAGCAGAGACATTACTTTGCCGAATAAGGTCCGTCTAGTCAAGGCTATGGTTTTTCCTGTGGTCATGTATGGATGTGAGAGTTGGACTGTGAAGAAAGCTGAGTGCCGAAGAATTGATGCTTTTGAACTGTGGTGTTGGAGAAGACTCTTGAGAGTCCCTTGGACTGCAAGGAGATCCAACCAGTCCATTCTGAAGGAGATCAGCCCTGGGATTTCTTTGGAAGGAGTGATGTTAAAGCTGAAACTCCAGTACTTTGGCCACCTCATGCGAAGAGTTGACTCATTGGAAAAGACTCTGATACTGGGAGGGATTGAGGGCAGGAGAAGGGGATGACAGAGGATGAGATGGCTGGATGGCATCACTGACTCGATGGATGTGAATCTGAGTGAACTCAGGGAGTTGGTGATGGACAGGGAGGCCTGCCATGCTGCGATTCATGGGGCAAAGAGTCAGACACGACTGAGTGACTGAACTGAACTGAACTGAAGAGGCTTAAAACAAAAACGCATTTTGCTTGTGTGTTTGCAGTCTGGGCCAAGCTCAGTAAGGAAATCTCTGTGCTCTACTCAGCCTGAGCTGTGGCTACTCCCTTGTGAGCTAAGAATCTGCCTCCAAGATGGGTCACCATCACAGTTTTCAAGTCAGGGCCAGCTTCTGGCAGGAAGGTCACCTGAGGACTCTCGGGACCTCAGTCTGTCCCCGTGGAGGCATCTTCATGTGTTCTGGTTTTCTTCACAGCATGGTGGTTGGGTTCAAGAGTGACTCTCAATAGAGATAGCCAGAGAGAGCTGTTTCTCTCATTGTGCAGCCTTGGAGGTCACATAGACTCCATTGCTCTGACAGTCACAAAAGCCACTCAGCTGCAAGGGGAAGAGACACAAACTTCATTTCTTAATAGGAGTGGCAAGCTTTTATAGGAAAGTGGACCAGGAAAATTCAGTCTAGTTATTGTAGCTTATTGTAAATAAGGTAATGAATGTAAAGTCCTTAGCTTGGTTTCTCACATGGAATATGTATTTCATAAAATTTTATTAGATAAATGATAAATTTACTTACATAACTTCTAAACTTGAGTTTTCTCATCTGTATTATGGGACATACATTAACTGGGCTTCCCTGGTAGCTCAGCTGGTAAAGAATCCACCTGCAATGCAGGAGACCCTGGTTCAATTCCTTGGTTGGGAAGATCCCTGCCGAAGGGATAGGCTACCCATTCCAGTATTCTTGTGCTTCTCTGATGGCTCAAGTGGTAAAGAATCTGCCTGCAGTGAGGGAGACCTAGGTTCAATCCCTGGGTTGGGAAGATTCCCTGGAGGAGGGCATGTCAACCTACTCCAGTATTCTTGCCTGGAGTATCCCCATGGACAGAGGAGGCTGGTGGGCTACTGTCCATGGGGTCACAAAGAGTTGGGCAAGACTTAGCAATTAAGTACACAGCACGTGATAGAATTAGGGAGACTTGTTGTGAGGTTTACAAACACACGTAAACCATCAGCACATGCTAAGTCTCTGTATTATTATCATTGTGACCCTAATGACTTCATTCCTTTCCTTGAGGCACACATAGAGCTGACTCACTTTGAGGCTGTTTATGTGTGCTATGTTTATGGACCAATAGACTGCACCTCCAAGGGTGCAGGGCTATGTCACCCCCTTGGCATTTTCTATTAATCTAGTTTTGCCAAGTATACAGCGGACACTCAATTACTGCCATGACTATTCAAATGTGTATTTTAGGGGTCGTATTAATAAACACGGAGATTGATAGTGACTATAAGGTTATCTGGGCTTCCTGGGTGGCGCTAGTGGTAAAGATCATGCCTGCCAATGCAGGAAACATAAGAGAAGTTCAATACCTGAGTCAGGAAGATCTCCTGGAGGAGGGCAAGGCAACCCACTCCTATTCTTGCCTGGAAAATCCTGTGGACAGAGGAGCCTGGTTGCTGTGGTCCATATGGTCACAGAGAGTTGGACATGACTGTAGCAACTTAGCACACACACATAAGGATATCTAAGTTCAGTTCAGTCACTCAGTCATGTCCAACTCTTTGTGACCCCATGGACTGCAGGATTCATGCAAGCTTGTTTCTTTCTCCATACCCATTATTTTAAGATAGAGTAGCTTCTAATGGCTGTGTATCAGCACAATGTCTTTATTTTGCCCTTTTTTTCCTGATTAAATTATGTTAGAACATCTTCATTAAGGTCTCCAGACATGATATGTGGGGGTCAATAACAGCCTAATATTAGCAAATGCCAGGCTGGAAAAGCTGAAGAGGAAGACACACTTCCTTCTCCTCTGAAATGTAAACTTTCCTCATCTGTTATATGAACTCCAGTGGTTTCAAATTTTGATGTATGATCTGAGACACTGAATAATCTGGTTATGATTTATTTGCAAAACCCAAGGAGACAAGTGAAGTGAAAATCATTCAGTCATGTCCGACTCTTCAAGACCCCATGGACTATACAGTCCATGGAACTCTTCAGGCCAGAATACTGGAGTGGGTAACCTTTCCTTTCTCCAGGGGATCTTCCCAACCCAGGGATCAAAGCCAGGTCTCCTGCATTGGAGGCGGATTCTTTACCAGCTGAGCTACCAGGGAAGTTCTGAAAAACAAAAACAAAAACACAGAATAAAAAAACAATAGGCTAGAACATCTCCAGGCATAGGTAAAGGTTATAAAATAATTCATCTGGTTTCCCTAGGTTATGCTCTCTTTGTACCCTGCTCCCCTTGTCATCTGTGTGGTAACATGGGAGAAGAGGAGTGGAAATGAGGGAGGGAGAGTACCATTTGCTGTATAAAGTCTGCAAAATCATTTCTCCCAGAAGCATGCCAAGACCAGGACTGTGCTTGACTGATAAAGCAGGGGCACATGCTAAGAATGTCTAAGATCCTTCTAGTCAAAGAGACTCCATCATTTTTATGATATCTCATGATCCCCAAGCAGCCACAGTTGTGGAAGGAGAAGATGAACCATAACAAAATAAGTGTCCCCATGAGGTTATTCTTATTATTCTCTGAGTTTCCTTCAGAGTCCCCCTGTTCGAGGAGTTGACTGGTAGAATAAGTACATCAAAGTTGGAACACTTCTGATCTGTCCCTAATTTTAATATATTTTTAGTCCCCTTAAAATGGACAGTTTTTTTGTTTCCCTCTTGAGAGGATTCTAATATATAGGATTTGTAAAGGATACATTGTTGATGTATGGCAAAACCAATATAATACTGTAAAGTAATTAGCCTCCAATTAAAATAAATAAATTTAAATTAAAAAAATAAAAGATACATTGTAACCTCAAGGCAAACAAAAACAATCATCACTTGGTTCTTTTAAAGTTAAAAGAGCATTACCCAAATCTTTGAGTATTACACAAACTTCACAAATAATAGTAATACCTAAAACTTGAGTAGCAATTTAAATTTTATGAAGTGAGTGTTAGCAATATTAATATTATCCCCAGTTTATAGAAGAGACAGAGGGTCAATGATTTGTACCTTACCCAAACCCATAGTAAAACAGTAATAGTGAAATGACAACATATATATGCTATAAACTAGTTCTGAGCTTTAGAGATGATACATGAAAGGTATCTAGCACTTGAACACTCCCCCCGCCCAAAATGTTGGAACACGTCTATACCGTCCATCACAGTATCCTCAGTGCCCAGCATAATGTATGAATATGGGACATACTCAGTATAGGTTAGTTCATCCATGCATTGAACAAATATTGCAAATATTGGTTGTGCTTCCAGTGACATGTCAGATACTGTCTTTGACGTAAAGGAAGGAAGAAAGGTGACAAGTGAGGAATTCTTCCTAAAGTCTTGCCTAGAGAGGCCCTACTCATATTTCTTAACAATAGAACTATCACTTCTTTCAGTTTTCTTTTTATTTCTCAGGTAGATTACCTGGGTCTTCAGTTCCTGTTTTGAGACTGTCCTAAGCATAAAAGGTGACAACAGAATGTTTGGGGGACGTGTTTATTGGTAGCTGAGTAGCCCAGGTAGTGCAGTGGTAAAGAATCTGCCTGCCAATGCAGGAAACGCGAGACACAGGTTTGATCCCTGGGTCAGGAAGATTCCCTGGAGTAGGAAATGGCAACTCCAGTATTCTTGCTGGGAAAACTCCATGGATAGAGAAGCCTGTTGGGACTACAGTCCATGGGGTTGCAAAGAGTTGGACATGACTGAGCACACACAGCATGGCTAACACAGTGAGTAGCCAATACAAAGAATCTTGTTCAAGAGGCTTTAACATTATAGATGGTAAATGGTCCTAGGTCAAATAAAAAGGACAAAGTGAACAAGGGGAGTGGAACGATGAAAGACGATACAGAGCTGGTACTTGTATAGAGAACCAGCCAAACAGAGGCATTCAGAACTTAGGCTATGAACTGTAAGTATGTACAGCATCTTTCTTTTTATGTGGCAACATGCAATGTGAGACAACTATATAAACAAAATACACCAAAAGACACCCTCACTTCTGACTCCAATCATAGATTCAGAGGATCCTCCAAAGCACTTTTAGTTTTGGTAATTTGCTGGAAGGATTCGTGGAACTCACAGAAAGCTGTTATATTTGTGGTTACAGTTTATTCCAGGAAAAGGACACAGATTAAAAGGGAGCTCACAGGAAGAGTCCAGGAGAGGTTACAAATTTGGAGCTTGGATTATCCTTTCTCCATGAAGTTCTGGATAGTGTGACTTTCCCAGCATAAATGGGTGACTGTACAAAGTGTCACCAAACAGGGAAACGTACCTGAAATTCTAGAGCTTTTATAGGGGCTCAATTATATACTGCTTTGGCGAGAACCCATCTGGTATTGGAACTGCTAACATAATGCTGTTAGTCTTCAGCTCCTTCACAGGTAGAACTGATATTATATGACCCAAAGCTTCACTTATAAATCACATTGCTAGACTGTCTGATGGCCATGGATGCAGGCAAACAAGAACACTCTTATCAGGCATGACATTCCAAAGGTCAAGGGATTACTACCGTTGGCCAAAAGCAAAATTCAGACCCTTGTTTGGGTAAGGTTAATTCTTCACTTGCACAGCGCCCTTAAAAGGAAACGCAGATGGCCAACAGGCACTTGAAAATATGCTCAACATCACTAATCATCAGAGAAAGGCCAATCAAAACCACAGTGGGCTATCACCTTTGGTGAATGGCTATCAGTAAAAATAACAGTTTGGCCAGGGTGTGGAAAACAGGGAAGCCTTGGACACTGATGATGGGAATGTAAACTGGTGCAACCACAGTGGAAAATGGTATAAGGTTTCTAAAAACACTAAGAATAGAATTACCATATGACCCAGCAATTCCACTCTTAGATTGAAAAAAACAAAAACTGTAATTGGAAAGGATAGATGTACCCTAAAAGGTTCATTGCAGCATCAATTACACTTCACAAGATATGGAAGCAATCTAAGTGTCCCTCAACAGATGAATGGCTAAGGAAGATGAGGTCTCTGTATGTATATATATATATATGTATACACACACATGGACACACACACACACACACACACACACACACACACACAATGGAATACTACTTAGCCATTAAAAAGAATGAAAATCTGCCATTTGCAGCAAATGGATGGACTTGGAGGGTATTACTGCTGAATGAGTGTCAGGCGGAAAGAGACAAATATTGTATGATACCCCTTATATATGGAATATAACAAGCTAGTGAATACAACAAAAAAGAAGCAGACTCACATATATAAAGAACAAGCTAGTGATTACCAATGGGGAGAAAGAAGGGGGAAGGCCATTTTAGGGGTATGGAAGTAAGAGGTACAAACTATTAGATACAAAATAAACCATAAAGATATATTGTACAACATGGGGAATATAGCCAATATTTTATAAAAGCTAAATGGAGTATCACCTTTAAAACTGTGAGTCACTCCGTTATACACCTATAACTTAGCAGCAGCAGCAGCAACTTATATAATATTGTACATCAACTATACCTCAATTAAACAAAAAAGAATAGACCTTGGCATTCAGAATTGCCCCAGTGAACCATTCATTTATTCATTTCTCTGTGCAAATAATGTGCTGGACACTGTGGGGGAAACAGCGATGAAGAAGACGTGATTCTGGAGCTGACTCAGATGTCAGCAATTGATTGGATACATGGAGAAGGTGGAGGATGGAAAAGTGATCTAACTAGCTAGTGGGGATAGCACTAAAGATGAAAACAGGAAAGTTCAAGTGCACACCCTAAGGGAAACTGGGACTCCAAGGTCTTCCAGAAGAGAGATGAGAAAGGCCAACCATAAGTCATTAAGATCCGTAGGAAACAGACGGAGAGGAGTCACCAGCCAGATCTTTATCCCATTTTATTTTCTTTCTAGAACTTAACATGTCTGAAATTACTGGTTTTCTCATTCACTTCTTTGGTGTCTAGCTCTGCCAATAGGATAAGGGATGATGCTTGCCTTTCTTACCAGTCTATTCCCAGCTCCGAGAATAGTGCCTAGCACAAGGTGGACACTCATTATTCATTAATTAAATGATTTTTTCCAATCTTAAGCCATAAGAAGGATCTCTGAACTTTCCATCTACAGGGCTTAGGTTTCTCCAGCTTAAACCAGAGAAACCCATAGACACCAACAGAGTGTCTAGCTTGAAGTCAACTCTTGCTCTTCTTCTTTTTTTTTTCCCGGAAGGAGAGTGAAGCATTATGTTGAGGGAATAGGAGGCTGTGCTTCGTTTGTCCATTTAGATCCACTTAAGAGCTGAGGGGGTTATTGTAGATGCAAGACTGCTGCCTTTAACTAGAAAAACTCCACTCTGAGTTAATAAAGAATCGGGCACTTAGCTATATGTTTTTCACATCTTAACACATGAAGGCATTTTTCCAAGGGTTGAATGAACATAATTATCAATTTCCACACGTTTATTACGATTCAGCTGGGATTAGGCAAATGCTTCCTAAACACAGGCTGTTGACAATGACAGTAAGCACCACTCCTCACTGTTCTCATCCACCAGGTGCAAGTTTGTGTCACTTTCTTTTGACCTGTTGTATTGATTTTCACATAAATCTGTGGTGAATGCAAAACACTGAAGCTGCTCTTGAAATCAGTCCAACGGGGGACAAAATGGACTTTGACTTTGCTCTCTGTGTAGGAAATGAGAGATCCATCCTTATGGGGGGTGTATAAATTGGCAGAGAATGACTTGGGGTCAGTGCAGAGATGGACTTCTCATATTTACTGGCAGATAAGAAATTCAGACAGATAGGGGTGGAGGAGGATGACTAGAAGGGGAAACTTTTGTTTTGCAAAGCATCATGTACTAAATTATGTATATAAAATGAACTTAAATAAATGATTTATAAAGGTATAATTATGTGGTTATATGCATTTGGAGATATTCTGTATAGAAACTGAATGGATTAAAACAGTAGAGTTAGAATACAACTCAGGCAATAAGATAAAAAAAAAGAGGTGGTTTGTTATATCTCTGATAGTAACAGTGATGTGGGCCAAGAACACACCTGGAATTCAACCAAGTGGAGGGGAGTGTCCTACTTAGGGTGAAAAAAAATAGGCAAAATTCCAAATTGTCTGGTTCTTAGACTCCTTTCCCTCATGCAAATGCCTTTGTAATAAAGAGAACCATGTGCCTGGAAGTATACATTATAGTAACCAGGGGCAGAACAACATGAGACTAATATAGATGATAACAGGCACATGAAAAGATACTCAGCATCCCTAATTGCTGGAGAAATGCAGATCAGAACTACAGATACAATGAGGTATCACCTCACACCAGTCAGAGTGGTCATCACTAAAACATCCACAAATAACAAATGCTGTTTGTGGGAATGTTAATTGGTGCAGTCACTATAGAAATCAGCATTGAGGTTCCTCAAAAAACTAAAAATAGAGTTGCCATATGATCCAGCAACCTCACTCCTAGGCATTATACAGACATAACTGTAATTCAAAAAGATACACGCAGTCCTATGTTCATAGCAGCACTGTTCACAATAGCCAACACATGGAAGCAATCTAAATGCCCACTGACAGATGAATGATAAAGAAGATGTAATGCATGTATACAATGGAAAACTACTCAGCCATAAGAAAAGAATGAAATATTCCCATTTGCAGCAACATGGATGAACTTAGAGATTGTTATACTAAGTGAAGTAAGTCAGAAAGAGAAAGACAAATAACATATGATATCACTTGTATGTGGAATCTAAAATATGACACAAATGAACTTAACTACAGAACAGAAACTGACATAGAGAACAGACTGGTTGCCAAGAGTTTGGGAGGATGGGAGATGAATGGACTGCAAGTTAGGGGTTAGCAGATGGAAAGCATTGTATATAAAATGGATAAACAACAAGGTCCTACTGTATCACACAGGGAACTATATTCAGTATCCAGTGATAAATCATAATGGAAAAGAATATATATATGTATATGTATAACTGAATCACTTTTCTGTACAGGAGAAATTAACACAATGTTGTAAGTCAACTATACATCAACAAAATAAATTTAACAAACAAAATATCCATGGGTGTAGCAGCACCAAATTGGAAGAAGGTCCAAAGTAGGGTACCGAAGAAGCACTTCTCCTTTCTTCTGATCATCCCTACTGATCCACATCCAAGGTCTAATGCTACATCTGGTGTTACAAGGTGCAGTGTGGCTTCTTTCCTCAAGACTGTGCATACACACAGGCATTGGAGCAAGTCTGCCTGGATTTGAATCCCAATTCCATCCCTTACCACCTCTGTGACTTTGGGTAAATCTGATTCTTTACCTCCTCTTCTGTAAAATGAGGATGAAAACCCACATCTAGAGCTACTGTGAGAGTTAACAGAGTTTGTAAAATGCCTGGCAGGCAGGGATCAATCATCAAACGTTTTCTATGATGATATTTAATGCTTTATTTTTTTCTCAGATCATTGAATTTTTATTAAAAAAAAATCCTTTCTCAGAACACCAAAATAGTCAAGGTTTAATACAAAGCCCTATTTATTTATTTTTAGTTTTATTTATTTATTATTATAATTATTATTTACTTTACAATATTGTATTGTTTTGCCATACATTGACATGAATCCATCATGGGTGTACATATGTTCCCCATCCTGAACCCCCCTTCCACCTCCCTCCCCATCCCATCCTTCTGGGTCATCCCAGTGCACCAGCCTCGAGCACTCTGTATGATGCATCAAACCTGGACTGGCGATTCATTTCATATATGATAATTTACATGTTTCAATGCCATTCTCCTGTATCATCCTGCCCACACCCTCTCCTACAGAGTTCAAAAGACTATTCTATACATCTGTGTCTCTTTTGCTGTCTCGCATACAGGATTATAGTTACCATCTTTCTAAATTCCATATATATGTGTTAGTATACTATATTGGTGTTTTCCTTTCTGGCTTACTTCACTTTGTATAATAGGCTCCAGTTTCATCCACCTCATTGGAACTGATTCAAATGTATTCTTTTTAATGGCTGAGTAATATTCCATTGTGTATATGTACCACAGCTTTCTTATCCATTCATCTGCTGATAGACATCTAGGTTGCTTCCATGTCCTGGCTATTATAAACAGTGCTGCGATGAACATTGGGGTACACATGTCTCTTTCAATTCTGGTTTCCTCAATGTGTATGCCCAGCAGTGGGATTGCTGGGTTGTATGGCAGTTCTATTTCTAATTTTTTAAGGAATCTCCATACTGTTCTCCATAGTGGCTGTACTAGTTTGCATTCCCACCAACAGTGTAAGAGGGTTCCCTTTTCTCCACACCCTCTCCAGCATTTATTGCTTGTAGACTTTTGGATCACAGCCATTCTGACTGGTGTAAAATGGTACCTCATTGTGGTTTTGATGTGCATTTCTCTGATAATGAGTGATGTTGAGCATCTTTTCATGTGTTTGTTAGCCATCTATATGTCTTTTTTGGAGAAATGCCTGTTTAGTTCTTTGGCCCACTTTTTAATTGGGTTGTTTATTTTTCTGGAATTGAGCTGCAGGAGTTGCTTGTATATTTTTGAGATTCTTTGTCTGTTGCTTTGTTTTCTATTATTTTCTCCCATTCTGAAGGTTGTCTTTTCACCTTGCTTAGAGTTTCCTTTGTTGTGCAGAAGCTTTTAATTTTAATTAGGTCCCATTTGTTTATTTTTGCTTATTCTTTGGCCCACTTTTTGAATGGGTCGTTTATTTTTCCGGAATTGAGCTGCAAGAGTTGCTTGTATATTTTTGAGATTAATTCTTTGTCTATTATTTTCTCCCATTCTGAAGGTTGTCTATTCACCTTGCTTATAGTTTCCTTTGTTGTGCAGAAGCTTTTAATTTTAATTAGGTCCCATTTGTTTATTTTTGCTTTTATTTCCAATATTCTGGGAGGTGGGTCATAGAGGATCCTGCTGTGGTTTATGTCGGAGAGTGTTTTGCTTATGTTTTCCTCTAGGAGTTTTATAGTTTCGGTCTTACATCTAGATCTTTAATCCATTTGAGTTTATTTTTGTGTATGGTGTTAGAAAGTGTTCTAGTTTCATTCTTTTACAAGTGGTTGACCAGTTTTCCCAGCACCACTTGTTAAAGAGATTGTCTTTAATCCATTGGATATTCTTGCCTCCTTTGTCAAAGATAAGGTGTCAATAGAGGCGTGGATTTATCTCTGGGCTTTCTATTTTGTCCCATTGATCTATACTTCTGTCTTTGTGCCCATACCGTACTGTCTTGATGACTGTAGCTTTGTAGTAGAGACTGAAGTCAGCAGTTGCTTCCTCCAGTTCCATTCTTCTTTCTCAAGATTGCTTTGGCAATTCGAAGTTTTTTGTATTTCCATACAAATTGTGAAATTATTTGTTCTAGTTCTCTGAGAAATACCATTGGTAGCTTGATAGGAATTGCACTGAATCTATAAATTGCTTTGGGTAGTATACCCATTTTCACTATATTGATTTTTCTGATCCATGAACATGGTATATTTCTCTATCTATATGTGTCCTCTTTGATTTCTTTCAGCAGTGTTTTATGGTTTTCAATATATAGGTCTTTCATTTCTTTAGGTAGATATATTCCTAAGTATTTTATTCTTTTTGTTGCAATGGTGAATGGAATTGTTTCCTTAATTTCTCTTTCTGTTTTCTCATTGTTAGTGTATAGGAATGCAAGAGATTTCTGTGTGTTGATTTTATATCCTGCAACTTTACTATATTCATTAGCTCTAGTAATTTTCTGGTGGAGTCTTTAGGGTTTTTTTATGTAGAGGATCATGTCATCTGGAAAGAGTGAGAGTTTTACTTCTTCTTTTCGAATCTGGATTCCTTTTATTTTTTCTACTCTGATTACTGTGGCCAAAACTTCCAAAACTATGTTGAATAGTAGTGGTGAAAGTGGGCACCCTTGTCTTGTTCCTGACTTTAGGGGGAATGCTTTCAATTTTTCACCATTGAGGATAATGTTTGCTGTGGGTTTATCATATATAGCTTTTATTATGTTACGTATGTTCCTTCTATTCCTGCTTTCTGGAGGGTTTTTTATCATAAGTGGATGTTGAATTTTGTCAAAGGCTTTCTCTGCATCTATTGAGATAATCATATGGCTTTTATTTTTCAATTTGTTAATGTGGTGTATTACATTGATTGATTTGTGGATATTTAAGAATCCTTGCATCCCTAGGATAAATCCCACTTGGTCATGATGTATGATCTTTTTAATACGTTGTTGGATTCTGTTTGCTAGAATTTTTTTTAAGGATTTTTGTATCTATGTTCATCAGTGATATTGGTCTGTAGTTTTCTTTTTTAGTGGCATCTTTGTCAGGTTTTGTATTAGGGTGATGGTGGCCTCATAGAATCAGTTTGGAAGTTTACCTTCTTCTGCAATTTTCTGGAAGAGTTGAGTAGGATAGATGTTAGCTCTTCTCTAAATTTTTGGTAGAATTCAGCTGTGAAGCCGTCTGGTCCTGGGCTTTTGTTTGTTGGAAGATTTCTGATTACAATTTCAATTTCTGTGCTTATGATGGGTCCATTAAGATTTTCTATTTCTTCCTGTTTCAGTTTTGGGAAGTTGTATTTTTCTAAGAATTTGTCCATTTCTTCCAAGTTGTCCATTTTATTTGCAATAGTTGCTGATAATAGCCTCTTATGATCCTTTGTATTTCTGTGTTGTCTGTTGTGATCTCTCCATTTTCATTTCTAATTTTGTTGATTTGATTTTTCTCTCTTTGTTTCTTGATGAGTCTGGCTAAGTGTTTGTCAATTTTATTTATCTTCTCAAAGAACAAGCTTTGGGCTTTGTTGATTTTTGCTATGGTCTCTTTTGTTTCATTTGCATTTATTTCTGCCCTAATTTTTAAAATTTCTTTCCTTCTACTAACCCTGGGGTTCTTCATTTCTTCCTTTTCTAGTTGCTTTAGATGTAGAGTTAGGTTATTTAGTTGACTTTTTTCTTGTTTCTTGAGGTATGCCTGTATTGCTATGAACCTTACCCTTAGCATTGCTTTTACAGTGTCCCATAGGTTGGGGTTGTTGTGTTTTCATTTTCATTCATTTCTATGCATATTTTAATTTCTTTTTTGATTTCTTCTGTGATTTTTTTTTTTTTTTGGTTATTCAGCAGTGTGTTGTTCAACCTCCATATGTTGGAATTTTTAATAGTATTTCTCCTGTAATTGAGATCTAATCTTACTGTATTGTGGTCAGAAAAGATGCTTGGAATGATTTCTATTTTTTTGAATTTACCAAGGCTAGATTTATGGCCCAGGGTGTGATCTATCCTGGAGAAAGTTCTGTGTGCACTTAAGTAAAAGGTGAAATTCACTGTTTTGGGGTGAAATGTCCTACAGATATCAATTAGGTCTAACTAGTCTATTGTATCATTTAAAGTTTTTGTTTCCTTGTTAATAAAAAAATTATTTTAATGTTTTTAATTAAAAAACAAAATGAAATTTTTATAAAATATTGGTTCTATCCCCTGCACTGTACATGACATCCTTGTATCTTATTTAATTTATACCTAGTAGTTTGTACTTCTTGGGCTTCATTCCCTTAACTCATTCCATCTCCCCACAAGTGACCACTAGCTTGTTCTCTGTATCTGTGAGTTTGTTTTCGGTTTGTTACATTCATTTGTTTCATTTTTTAGATTTCAAATATAAGTGGTTACAGAGTATTCATCTTTCTCTGTCTGAGTTCCCTAATCATGATACCCTCCAGTTCCATCTACATTTTTGTAAATGGCAAAATTTCATTCTTTTTATAGCTGAGTAATATTCCATTTGGCTTCCCTGGTGGCTCAGTGGTAAAGAACTGGTCTGCCAATACAGGAGACATGGGTTTGATCCCTGGGTTGGGAAGATCCCTGAAGGAGGAACTGGTAAACCGCTCCAATATTCTTGCCAGGAGAATCCTATGGACAGAGGAGCCTAGTGGGATACAGTCATGGGGTTGCAAAAGAGTTAGACATGACTTAGTGACTAAATAACAGCAGCAACAACAATATTTCATTATGTTCTATTCCATACCACGTCTTCTTTATTTATCATCTGCCAATGGACACTTGAGTTGTTTCCATATCTTGGCTACTGTAAATATGCTGCTATGAATATTAGGGTTCATATAGCCTTTTGAATTAATGTGTCCATTTTCTTTGGATATATACCCAGAGAGAAATTACTAGAACATATGGTAGTTACTGACTTTTGAGAAACTTCCATACTGTGCAAGTAGTGGCTGCACCAGTTTTATTAATACATTCCCACTGCTAGAGTAACATGGTTTCCACATCCTCACCAACATTTGTTATTTTTTGCCTTTTAGATGACAGCCATTGGACATGTGTGAGATAATATATCTTTGTGTTTTGATCTGTGTTTCCCTTATGATTATTGATGTTGAGCATCCTTTCATGTGCCTGTTGGCCATCTGTATGTCCTCTTTGGTAAAATATCTATTTAGGTCTTCTGCCTGCTTTTAATTAATTTTTAAAAAAATATTGAGTTGTGTGAACTCTTTATATATTTGGATATTATTTTCTTATCATATATATTATTTACAGATATCTCCTCCCATTTAGTATGTTCCCCTTTAATTTTGTTGATGGTTTCCTTCATTGTACAAAAGCTTTTCAAGTTTAATTAAGCCTCATTTGTTATTTTACTCTTATTTCCCTTGTCTGAGGAGGCAGCTCCAAAAAAAAGTAATGCTAAGGCATATCTTAGGGAGTGCACTGCCTTTATTTTATTCGAGGAGTTTTATGGCTTCCAGTCTTACATTTAGGTCTTTAATCCATTTTATTTTTGTATGTGGTTTGAGAAAATGTTCTAGTTTTAATCTTTTACATGTAGCTCTTCAGTTTTCTCAATACCATTTATTAAAAAAAACTCTCTCTTCCACATTGTATATTCTTGTCTTCTTTGTTGGAGATTATTGACTGAATGTGTGTGGTCTTAATTTGGGGCTCTCTTCTGTTCCACTGATCTATGTGTCTGTTTCTGTATCAGTACCATACTGTTTTGATTACTATGGCTTTGTAGTATATAGTTTGAAGTCAAGGAGCATGATGCTTTCACTTTTCACTTTCATGCATTGGAGAAGGAAATGGCAACCCACTCCAGTGTTCTTGCCTGGAGAATCCCAGGGACAGGGGAGCCTGGTAGGCTGCCATCTATGGGGCCACACAGAGTCGGACACAACTGAAGTGACTTAGCAGCAGCAGCAGCATGATACCTTTAGTTTTATTCTTTCTCAAGATTTCTTTGGCTATTTGGGGTCTTTTGTAGGGCTTCCAGGTGGCTTTAGTGGTAAAGACTCTGTCTGCCAATGTGGGAGATGTAAGAGATGTGGGATCAATCCCTGGGTTGGGAAGATCCCTTGGAGGAGAGCACAGCTATCCACTCCAGTACCCTTGCCTGGAGAATCCATGTACAGAGAAGCCTGGTGGGCTACAGTCCATAAGGTTGTGAAGAGTCAGACACAACTGAAGCAACTTAGCATAGCACACACACATGATTTCATGTAGATTTTAGGATTATTTGTTCTAGTTCTGTGAAAAATGTCATGGGTATTTTGATAGGGATTGCATTGAATCTATAGATTTCTTTGGGTAGAATGGACATTAATTCTTCCAATCCATGAACATGGAATATCTCTCCATTATTTGTATCCCCTTCAATTTCCTTCATCAATAAATGTCTTACAGTTTTCAGCATATGGGTCTTTTACCTCCTTGGTTAAGTGTACTCCTAGACATTTTATTCTTTCTGATGCAATTGTAGGTGGAATTGTTTTCTTACTTCTCTGTCTGATAGTTCATTATTAGAGTATAGAAAAGCAACAGATGTCTGTATATTAATCTTGTGTCCTGCAACTTTACTGAATTCATTTATTAATTCTAATAGATCTTTGGTGAAGACTTCAGGTTTTATCATTTGCAAGTAGTTGCATTTTTATTTCTTGCCCTGTTCCTGATTTTCGAAGGACAGTTTTCAGTTTTTCACCAACAAGTATGATGTTACCTATGGGTTTGTCATAAATGGCCTTCATTATGTTTTCAACCCTGTTGAAAACTTTTTATCATAAACGGGTTTACATTTTGTCAAATGTTTTTTCTGGTCTATAGAAATGATTGTGATTTTTATCATTTGTTTTGTTAATGTGGCATATCACACTGATTAATTAATAAATATTGAACCGCATACACAGAACTTACACTTGTAGTAGTTGTTGTTCAGTCACTCAGTCCTGTCTGACTCTTTGTGACCTCATGGACTGCAGCATGCCAGGTTCCCCTGTCCTTCACCATCTCCCAGAGTTTTCTCAAACTCATGTTCATTGCGTCAGTGATGCCATCCAAACATCTCATCCTCTGTTGTCCCCTTTTCCTCCTGCCTTCAATCTTTCCCACCATCAGCATCTTTTCTAATTAGTCAGCTCTACTCATCAGGTAGCCAAAGAATTGGAGCTTCTGCTTTAGCATCAGTCCTTCCAGTGAATATTCAGGACTGATCTCCTTTAGGATTGACTGGTTGGATCTCCTTGCTGTCCAAGGGACTCTCAAGAGTCTTCTCCAGTACCACATGGAAGGTATGAACTTATATATCTGGAAAAATCAAACTTGATCGTGGTATATCATTTTTACAAATTGTTGAATTCAATTTGTTAATATTTTGTTGAGGATTTTTGCACCTATATACATCAGAGGTAATGGTGTGTATTTTCTCTTTTAGTAGTGTCACTGATTTATCTGGTAAATCTGATTACCCTGGTGTCAAGGTAATGGTGGCCTCAGAATGAATTTGTGAGTGTTTTTTCTTCTTCAGTTTTCCAGAATAGTTTGAGAAAGATAGGTATTAATTCTTCTTTATGTTTGATAGAATTCCCCTGAGAAGCTGTTTGGTCCTGGACTTCTATTTTTTGACAGTGTTTTGATTACTGATTTAATTTTAGTCCTAGTAATTGATCTGTTTAGATTATCTATTTTTTCTATTCGGTCTTGGAAGATATATATTTCTAGGAACTTATCATTTCTTCTAGGTTGTCTAATTTGTTGATATACAACTGTTTGTAGTATTCCGTAATGGTTGTGGTGTAATGTGTGATATTGGTTGAATTTCTCTTTCATTTCTTATTTTACTTTGGCCCCCTCTCCCTTTTTTCCTCAGTGAGCCTGACTAAAGTTTTATCAATTTTGTAATCTTAAAGAAAAAGAAAAAAACAGCTCTTGGTTTCATTGATCTTTTCTATATGTAGCTGTAGGCTTGTGCTGGTGAGGGGAGGTGAGCCCGGTGCCCTCCTACTCTGCCGTCTTGATCTCTAGTACTTTTGGTGTAGTTTTAAAAATTGGGGTCATATTGTAAATACTTTGTAATATTAAATAAATATGTAATATTTTTATGTTTTTTTTTTTAAGTTTTCAGTTATGTCATAGACATTTCCTCATGTCATTATATAACTCCGTATTCTTATGGAAGAGTATTATACACCTGTGTTTATAAAAATATTTAAATATTCTTCTATTTTAGGCTATAAGGTTGTTTAAGCAAGACTTCAATGATGTGACAGATAAATGGATAAAGCAGTCGTGGTATATATATTCAGTGGAATATTACTCAGCCATAAAAAGGAACAAATTTGAGTCAGCTGAACTGAGGTGGATGAACCTAGAGCTTGTTATATAGAGTGAAGTAAGTCAGAAAGAGAAAAACAAATATTGTATATTAATGCATATATATGGAATCTAGAAAAATGGTACAAAATGATAAACCTATCTTTAGGTCAGGAATAGAGGTGTAGAAGTAGAGAACAGACATGTGGGCACTGTGAGGGAAGGAGAGGGTCAGAGGGATGAACTGAGAGAGTAGCACTGAAATATATATATGGCCACATGTAAAATAGACAGCTAGTGGAAACTTGCTGTTTAACATAGGGAGCTTAACCTGATGCTCTGTGATGACCTAGAAGGATGGGATGGGGGTGGGTGGGAGGAGGCTTAAGAGGGAGGAGATATATGTATACTTATGGCTGATTCATAATGTTGTATTGCAGAGACCAACATAACATTGTTAATCAATTATCCTCCAATTAAAAATAAAAAAATATTTTTTAAAAAGCCTGCAATGATGAAAGTAGGAAACCTGGATCATTTCCTGAAAGTTACTGGCAATTTACATTTCCATTGATGGTATGTGAGAATGTCTTTTTCATGGACTCTCCTATAAACCTCATTACCTTTAAATGTTTCATTAAAATTATTGCCAATTTTATAAGCAAAAATGGTATTCTATTCATTGGTTGGATAAGACTTGTTTGTTTCTCCAAGGTGATTTAAGAGAGATTTCCAGTTTTCTTCCTTTCTAGCATTTTGCTTCTCTCTGTTTGGCCTACTTCCCTACCTCAGGGTGAAGAGAAGGCTATCTGGGCTGGAGGTGGAGGTGCTGACTTGCACAGTCTCTGTTCTTTGTCCCCTAATAGGTTAGGAGAATATCTCTCACCTGTAGGCTCCATCTAATAAATTCTGCTGGACTGAGGAGGGGTCTTCTTTTCCTCCCTCTGCTCTTCTGAAAAGTGGAAATGCCCACATACACAATGAAACAAAGGCAAGCCCTGCTACTAGCCTGTTCCCATAGTATTTTATTTTGTAGGCCTGCAGCTCCCTGGATGCATTGTATTGCAGCTGCCTTTGAGATAGCCTGCTTTGGGGGTAGCCGTTGCACTTTTATTGATGACAAAGGCAGATCTTAAAAAAATGATACTCCCATAATAGAGCATTTTCAAATTGCTTGACACTCTCATCTTTCAGCTGAAGGGTGACAGAGGGGACACACTGAGTCTTGGGCTCTCCTTCCAGGTGACAGAGTAGTGAGTTTCAGGTGGTCAAGAGTCACACATTAGCCCACAGTGTGGAGTTAAAGTAGTGGAAATCTCTAATTCTAACAGTAGGTTGGCCTCTAATGTCAGTTTTAAGGAAAGTTATGACTAACTTAGCATATTGAAAAGCAGAGACATTCCTTTGCCAACAAAGGTCCATCTAGTCAAGGCTATGGTTTTTCCAGTGGTCATGACTTCCCTGGTGGCTTAGAGGTTAAAGCATCTGCCTCCAATGCGGGAGACCCGGGTTCGATCCCTGGGTCGGGAAGATCCCCTGGAGAAGGAATGGCAACCCACTCCAGTATTTTTGCTTGGAGAATCTCATGGACTGAGGAGCCTGGTGGGCTGCAGTCCATGGGGTCACCAAGAGTCGGACATGCCTGAGTGACTTTACTTACTTATGTATGGATGTGAGAGTTGGATTATAAAGAAAGCTGAGCACCGAAGAATTGATGCTTTTGAACTGTGTTGTTGGAGAAGACTCTTGAGAGTCCTTTGGACTGCAAGGAGATCCAACCAGTCCATCCTAAAGATCAGTCCTGTGTGTTCATTGGAAGGACTGATGGTGAAGCTGAAACTCCAATACTTTGGCCACCTGATGCAAAGAGCTGACTCATTGGAAAAGACCCTGATGCTGGGAAAGATCGAGGGCAGGAGGAGAAGGGGACGACAGAGGATAAGATGGTTGGATGGCATCACCGACTCTATGGACATGGGTTTGGGTGGACACTGGGAGTTGGTGATGGACAGGGAGGCCTGGTGTGCTGTGGTTCATGGGGTCACAAAGAGTCAGACATGACCGAGTGACTGAATTGAATTGAAATTGAATCAGTTTTAATGTGAGATGGTTCTTCTTTCATTGGCTATTTCCTTATAGGTAGTTTGATTGGAATATCAAAAGATTCTATCAGTGAGTTATAACTATTCTAATTTAATTTTTTAAATTAGAGGTTTCCACTGGTTTATTTTTGTCTGGCATCTGGGACTACTATTTGTACAGACCACATACCTTTATATGTTTCTTGTACTTTTAAAATGAAGCAGCCTTTTTGCCACCCAGAAAGCATGTCATCCATTCTCCTCCCACATTCTGTAACAGCACTTTGCACAGCAGATGGTTTTTCACACTCATTTCCTCAGAAGCACCTGTCAAATAAGAGAGAATTGATATTATTTTCCTGCTTTGGAACACTCATCATGTTCATCCACCACCATGAAGACTATTAAACTCTCTGGATGGTGGTCCTTATACTCTGTAAGTCTTGTTTGGCCATTAAATATACAGAAGGTAAATAATAATATAACATAAGCATCATTATTTTTAAAAATGTCCCAGCTTGATGAGTGAATATGGTACCTCTAATTATAACCTCTCTCTTTCTCTCTCTTTCATCCTGGCTACATGGCTTGTAGAACCCTAGTTCCATGGTGAAAGATTGAACAGTGTGGCCCCCGGCAGTGAAAGCCTGGGATCCTGACCACTGGACCAACAGAGAATTTTCTTTTTTAAATTACTCTTTTAATTACTATAATTTTGCCATTTTCATTTTTCACATATTGTCTTGGAATAGAGTTCCAGTTTCCTTGTTTATGAAGCATAGTTTTGCTTTGACTTTTTATTTGTCCCAGGGAGGATTCTACCCTAAATTCCTTATAATCTCAATTTCCAAATAATTTTTCTTAGCCTCAATCTGGACAAACTGCAAGACTTTTTCTAATCATCTTGCTACATCTTTCTGCACCCCCAAAGCTTTCCTTGATCCACCATACTTAAAGATACTCATAGTCTGATTCCTGTCCCCATTTCTTTTCTGATACTGTTTTCTAAAAGCCATTCCTGATTTGGCATTTCAAGTCAGTGAAGTGACCCTATCTCCATCCTCTTTTACCCCTATGGCATTTGATACTTGTCATCACCTCTCTCTCTTTGATACTCGTGGCCTGGATTCTGCTCCTGAGGAAGATTTGTGACATAGTGGGAAGAATCAGAACCACAACACCACTGTTAACTTCTTTTCTAAAAATAATTTCATTCTTTTTAATTGATGAACAACTTTTCATTGTATGGATGTACCATGTTTAGTTTATACATCCATCAGTTGATGGACATTTGGATGGTTTCCAGGTTTTAACCTATTATGAATGATGCTTCTATAAACATTTATGTACAAGCTTTTGTGTGGTATATATTTTCATTTCTCTTGAGTATATAACAAAGAATAGAATTGCTGGTTCATATGGGAGTTCTGTGTTTCCAAAGCCTGCCATTAACTTCTATCTAGTGCTCAGCAAGATGTGTATGGTAAAGTTTATCGGTTTGTAAAATTTGGTTATCATATCTACCTTGTAGGTATGTTATGGAGATCAAATGAGATAATGCAGGTGAAAGCATTTTTATATCCTCCTTTAACATTCATTCACTCAACAGCTATGCATTAGAGACTTCTAAGGACCAGGAACTGTTCTGAGAATAAAGAAGCAGTGGTGACTCTGTTCTTAGGAACTTACAGCTTCTTGGTAGAGTCAGTATGAATCAAATAATTTTACAGAAAAATGTACAGCTGCAACTATGATAAGGTCTGGAAAGGGAAAACAAGGTGTTAAGAGAGGATTTAGTAGGAGGATTTGATCCATCTGGTCAGAGAAGTATAATGGGCCAAAAGGTATTATAAAGTATAAAGGGTCATAAGGTAGAAAAGTATAAAGCGGTCCTGAGGAGTGACCACTGAATTATATATGAGGTATAGAGGGTAACTAGGCAAAAGGATGAAAGAAAATGTTCTCAGGTACAGTCAAGGCCTTGAGGATGGAAGGAGCCTAGCTGGCCGAAGCATGGAAAAAAGGCTACAGGGGCTGAAGTGCAGAGGGCAGAAGAAGGTGATGCTTCAGAGGCAGGAGAGGACCAGAACTTGGGGGATGTGTAGGCCATTGAGATTTGGTACTGTCCTAAGAGTGATGGGAAGCTGCTGGAATACCATTAGCAGACACATCATGGGCAGTGCCAGAGTCAAATCTGTGTAGCTCAGATTCCCATGCAGCGTGAGAGAAACTGGAAGAAGGTAACAGTGGGCCCAAGGTCACTGCTTCTCATTCTTTCCTGGTAATGACTGCTCTTCCTTATCTTGACCTCTAAATGCACTCCATCCCTTCATGGTTTTGGCTTTATATCCTAATTAAAAAAGAATGCTTATTGAAGTATAGTTGATTTACAATATGGTGTTAATTTCTGCTGTACAACAAAGTGATTCAATTATGTGTATAAATGCATCCTGTTTTATACTCTTTTCCTTTTTGGTTTATCACAGGATATTGACTACAGTTCCCTGTGCTATACAGTAGGACCTTGTTGTTATTCATCCTATATATACTAGTTTGCATCTGCTAGTCCCAAACTTTCACTCCACCCCTCCCCCACCCCATCCTCTCCTTAGCAACCACAAGTCTGTTCTCTATGTCTGTGAGTCTGTTTTTGTTTCATAGATAAGTTCTTTCATGTCATATTTTAGATTCCACATATAAGTGCTATCATAAGGTATTTTTCTCCTTCTGACTTACTTCACTTAATATGACAGTCTCTAGGTCTATTCATGTTGTTGCAAGTGGCATTATTTCCTTCGTATTTTGTGGCTGAGTCCATCATCCACATGTACCACATCTTTTTAATCCATTTATCTGTTGATGAACATTTAGGTTGTTTTCATGTCTTGGCTGCTGTGAATAGTGTTGCTATGAACATAAAGGTACATGTGTCTTTTTGAATTATAGTTTTGTCTGGATTCCATATCCAACTTTTGACTACTGGCTAGAATGCCTACTTGGCAACTCAGAAATGTAAGCACTTTCCCTTAGTCTCTGCAGATGGAGCCTAGGAAAATACTTTCAACTGTCCAGCTACCTTGGCGCTCATATCCCATCAGTCATCACATCACATACATATCTATAGTGGTTATCTATAGCACCTCTGTAATGATTTCATCACGAGACTATCTTCCTGAGCCCCATCTTGGTCCTCAGATTTGCTCGATTTCACTTTGCCATACATAGTGCTATGCCAGATCAGTATTCCAATTCCAAAAGCCTCCAATTTTGGCTTTTCTCTGCTTAACTTCCCCAAACTCTTTGCATCTTTCCTACATTCTAGTCAAAGGAGTTTACTTACCATCTCCTAATTTTCCACCTCCATCTGTAGGTACTATGGGTATGCTAATACTCTCCCTCCCAATATCATTCTGCCTTTATTTCCGTCTGCAGGAATCCTCATTGTCTTTTATGCCTCAGCTGAAATATCACTGTTGACAGGAAACCTTCACAGACTCGTCCAATCTTAGATGAGGTGTCCTCCTTCTGAACTTCTTAAAACACTTTATTTCTCTTCTTTAATGACTCCTATCACACTGGGATTTGTTTTATGCATATGTTGTATATTTGTTTTAGTCTCTCTACTGAGCTCTTTCCCCCTTGAGATCTAGGACCACACATTACCTGTGTATTAGTTATAACACTCATATTTGTGCCTTGTGCAAGGAAGAGGTTCAGTAAATATTTATCAAATCAATATATCTATTATGATAATAATGATGCATATGATTCAAACTCACTTTTCTATTCTTCTGAGCTGTGATGTCTTTGCTGCATCCTTTTAGGAATTTGGAGAATATATACACATATATGCACACACACACACACACACACATATATATATATATATATATATATATATATATACACTTTTTTTCTCACTTGACTATTTCCTAACTCTTTCCCACTTCCAAGTGTACAAATATGAGAAAGACATTCTTGAGCTATATGTTGTAAAGAGAAGAAAGCAAGAGGCAAACCAAGCAATTCCTTTCACTTTTCATCTTGGTTAGAAGCCAACATAAATGCTTTTGCTTCAGAACAAGCATATTTCCTGCCGTGAAGGTTTGGCTGTTTATCCTGGGACCCCTCTTCACCACTGGCTGCCCTCGAACGACTATTAACCCCTGCTTTGAGCCAGCAAACCAGATGTGGGTTTTTTAAGCAAATTATTGGTTACTTCACCACATGTAGTTTTTGCAGTTAAGTGTTTCCAGCTTCTCAGAGCATTCCACAGGAATAACATCATATTTTTCCTCCAACCTGTTAATTAACATAATTATTTATCAGCCCCAAACCACAGCTTGAGTTTGTTAAGTGGCTAGCAGAACATATATTCACTGGATGGAGCCCAGTGCTATTGGAGAGTGAACAATTCAGCAATAAACAAAAAGGGAAGTCGTGTGGGGGATGGGGACACCCTCCATGCCTCCTGTCGCTTCTGAGTACCCATCATTTTGTGCTCAGGCTACACTCCAGCTGTTGGCTGGACTTTGCAAATATCTAGTCATTGAGTCAATGTTGAAGCAGAAGTGAACCAATTTTTCCTGCCACTCCTCAAATCTCATGTCACTTTCTTGGGATTAGTAGTGAGTCTGTCTTGAGATCCTGCGCACTACACTCCTTCCTCAAACTGCTCCTGTTTCATCAGCTGGCAAAGAATGGCACCTTTCCCTTCTGACAATGGTTCTCAAAGTGTCTTCCACGAGCTCAGAGAGTCCCAGAGACTAGATCAAAATCATTTCTATCAAAATGGTCAAGCATTATTTGTCTTCCTTCTTGTTCTCTCACAAGTGTACAGAAGAGCTTTCTAGCAGCTACACAACATATGATATGACAACAGACTGAAAACAGAAACAGAACTCAGCTATAAGCCAGATATGGAATTAAAGAGATTCACAAAGCCATTAAATGATGCCACATTATCAATATTTTTTTTAATTTCAGAAAATATACTTATTGTTCATAAAAATGTGAT
This sequence comes from Aepyceros melampus, assembly GCA_006408695.1. Lineage (NCBI taxonomy): Eukaryota > Metazoa > Chordata > Mammalia > Artiodactyla > Bovidae > Aepyceros > Aepyceros melampus. Next base: position 50,390 of record SJXQ01005392.1, on the reverse strand, counting down.
TTTTATATAAAAGGATAAGGTTTCACTGCTGTTTTTAAGTAAATTAAAACAAAATTCTGTTTTAATTTCTGACATAGTAATTATCAACAGATATTATTACACAGATAAACAAAAGCACTTTGGGAGTCTTAATAATTTTAGGAGTGTGAAGTGGTGAGACCAAAAGTCTGAGAACCACTGTCTTTCACATATCATTTAGTTGAAAAGTCCTTATGCTACCAAGCTTCCATTATTATATTAGGCAAATAACATGCTCCTTAGAAGTCAAACACATTAGACATATATAACTGTTTTAACACTTTGAGAAGGATCATGACAAATGGTTTCATCCATAAATTATCACAGTCAACTGAGATAACCTCTCAAAGGCCTGAAGCTAGCTTGCTCTAGAAACCAATCTCCTGCATAGTTACAATCAAATGCTATTAGGGGAAGCAGTAATAGCTATGAGGGATGAGAGAAACTCATAGCTATGGGATTAAGAGAAAGAAAAGAGAGTCTTGGAATTAAGTTGATGTTTGGGGAAACACTCATGGATAAGGACACTAGCCATCTACAAGTTTTCTCTCATCGCTATTATTCTTGAGAGCAGAAAACACATTTTTGGAATTCAGCTACTGCCTGCACTGTGGTTTTTATGAAGACAATAATTAGTAGGTTGCAGTGGATTTCATGTGAAAGTCATAGTGGCTCCAGGCGGGACCAGTGATGGATAGATGTCCAAAGGTTTGAGTAGAAGTTTACACTGTGGAACCACATAATGTTTGGATTTAACTCCAATTCCCGTAAAGTAGACCCCATCTTGGAACTTCCCGTGACTATATTCTGCTTCTCTCAGAGCTCATTGACGAAAGGCCTTTCCAGCAAACAGTGGTTGATTAGCACATTAGTACTCACCCTCACTATTCCATTCTAAGAAAAACCTCACACACCCATGGCCCAGAGTAATTTCCATTCTATTTGCAGAAAGCAAGTAATAGCTTATTCACACCATTTTGACGAGGGTCACAATCTCCCTAAGAGTAGAAAGAATCATAGCAACAGTTCAGTCAATAAGTTTTTCTTGAACTACTAGAAACATCACATGATGAGGGTGAAGAGGTGTGTAAATTAACTGTGGAGGGTTGGATTATAAGTCCCTTTAACATTAATATCAAGAATTCAATGAGTCATTGTTCCTTCCTGCCCATGTATTACTACAGTCTCCTTCAAAATTATTCTTAACAATTTTAAGAGCTGTCAAGTGGCTGTCCTGATTATGCTAAGGAAGATGTCCAATCAACCTAGATATTAATTCTTAAGTGTATTTGTTAGCTAGCTAACCCCAAATTGTACTCCTCCATCTTCAGTACTTTAAAAATGCTAATTTTCATTATTTGCACTTGCCTTTTTCATGTGTGTGTGTGTGTGTGCAGTTACTCACTCCTTCCATTAGAATAGAACTTCACGAGGCAGCAACTTTGTTTGCCTGCACTATAGTCCTAGCACCTAGAACAGTGCCTGGCACATAGGCTGTTGAGAAAAAGGACTGAAGTCGCAATATCCTCTATGAAATTTCTTTTTCTCCAGGCACAGTCATTCTTCTTTGATGGGGTCTACTCCGAACTCAGAGTTTTAAGCTCTACTAACATTTGTGCTTGTATCTTAGGAGGGACAGACTCAGAAGTATAAGGCAGGCTCCTGTCACTGAACTGCCCACAGTGTCTTGGGGGCCTCTACCAGTTGAAGTTCTGCAGGAAGCAAGAGAATTAAGTAACTTGAGGACAGGCTAATAAAAGTCCCTCTATAAAGGTGTGGGCAAGGTTTAAAGAATCAAATGAAGTATGCTGCCATTCACTTTAGTTAATAAAGCAAAAGAGTTATTATTTCCCTAGAATCTCAAGAATGTGGGTCGTAAGGAGAGGGTCCTAAAAGGAACTGGATGTTCAGGAGAAGGAATATAGCCACCTTTGCTAAGTGCCATCAGAATTGAGCCAGAATCATGAAAACAGAAAGGTAGAAGACTGATAGTGGAGGGATACAAGAGAGGAGAAAGGTAAAGGGTTCATGGACCTGCATGATAGGAAAAGAAACACCATGTGGTACAGCATGTCCTGGATTCAATGTGAATTTGTCATTGCCTGATGGTAACATTGCAGTGTTCTCTAAGTGATGGCAATGGTTCTTGGCTTTATCTTAAAAAAGTACCTGTGGAGCCATAGGATTTTGGAGTAGAGTACATTTTCTATTAATGGTCTTAATAGAAGAACTTGCAGGAGTTATGCTAACTAACCTGTGAACTCCAGGGTAACAAAGATCTGCCCTCCCCGAACCCAGCAAGGATGAGGACAGAGCAGATTGTGGGGCAAGGGACAGAAAACCCTGTCCTGACCCATATAGAAAGGCTAGCACATAGTGAGTGACCAGCCCATGGTTGGTAATAATTCTATTAGATGCCCAACTGATTGGTTGGATTTTTTTTCAGATTTTTGAGGTCCTTCTTAGGAAACTTGGAGCAAGTGGAACTGGAATAGTCAGAGCTCTTTCAATAGCACTGCCCAGAGTTGCTTTTATTTATTTATTTTTTCTTTAATTAATTTTTATTTTTTAGTTTGTTTTGCTTTACAATACTGTATTCGTTTTGCTAGTTGCTTTTAAAAGCAGCACATTCAACCAGATTTGCATGCAGGCCGTCTGGCTCCAGTCCTTGACTCTCAAGTCCCAGGGTGGGGAGCCACCACATCTCCTCGTTTCTTGCTGATCTCAGGCACACACAGGCTGCTTCCTGCGGGCCATGTGCTGTTGCTCTCTCTTTCTCTCCAGATAGCTGTTTCTGACTGTAGGCACTGGACGACCAGAAGTACTGAGGGGAGACTCTACCAACAGCCTAGACTCAGGGGATAAGTACTCCAGCCACTCACCTCTCAAGTGGGATAAGCCCAAACCTGTTCTACATAGCTCCTTGTTGCTTCCTAGCAGCCCTGGGAGCATGGGTTGCCCCCAGCGTGACCTTGCTCATGAACTCAGCCTGCTCTGCCTTTCTTCCTTCTCTGGCCTACTGTCCACTCCTCTCCTAGTTCTTTCTAGAACTGCCTCCCAATTAAGTTGCTTGTACTCAGATGCTTGTCTTAGGGCTGCCTTGGGAGCAGTCCAAGCCTAAGGAATGCTTGCTCTGAACTCCTTAACTTAAATTTCCCCCCTGCTTTAATATTTCTATCTTCCTAGCAAACCCTTCCATTGGGAATCACTTTCATATTGATGATTTATACCATAGGGTGAATTTAAGCCAATGTATCACCATTCGCAAAGTTTTAATGTTTAATGGGGGAAGTCAACCAAATGCTGTTAGCCATCCCCTTCATGAGGGGTGTTCTGCAGAACTGACCTTCTTTCCCCTAAATCAACCCTCTGCCTTGCATTCCAAAGTGCCACTAAACTGTCCCTCATCTCTCATCAATAACCCATTGATTTTGTCCTTTGGAAAACAGTTGACTTTTGTGGGTTTTTTTACTTTAATACTGTTTTTTTCTCTCTCTTTTTAAATTTTTAAACTACAAAAGTATGATAACATTTAGAGGAGACTTAGAAAATACAAAACAAAGTTCATATAGTTCCACTATATATTACAATGACTTTTTAAGTAGATAAATTAAGCTTTTTAGTTGGAGTTTCAATATCAATTTCTCAAAAATTGGTAGAACGAATATGCAGAAAAGTAGTAGGATATAGTAGTCCTGAAAAGTATTATGAACCAATTCAACATAATTAAGATTTACACAATTTTCACACAATAGTAGGATACAAATTCTATTCAAGTTTCCATAAACTATAAACTAGAAGACACTGGATCATATCCAGGGACACAAAGAAGGGGTAAAATTTTCATAGTTAAAAGTATGAAAAATTTCATAGTTTCCAAGTTAACTTTTGGAAAAAAAAGGAAGAGAGAACATACATATGATTCTTGTTCCTCTGCTTTTTTCCAGTGCTAACATAGGTAGTCCATTGATTTTCATGGCTTTTGCTATCACATGTGTGTGGGTAACCTCTAAGTCTGTACCTCCACATTGATTTTTCACCCAAACCCCGGTCTCCCACTGTCTACACGTATGTCGCTTATTCTCTAATACAACCTACAGTATTTGCGTCTACTGTTGCAAGATGTAATTCCTCACCTTCACTTCAAAATGTCTCCTTTTCTTAAGTTGCTTATTTATACCAAAGGTAACACTCTTTCTACAATCTTCTGGTTTTATAATCTGGTCATGTGTGACTCCTCCTTCTACTTTGGCTCCTCAACCCTTTTCCACTTTCCAAGTCTTCTCTAACCATGTACACCCATCCTTGGGTTGCTGTATAAGGAGCTGGGCTAATTTCACCCAGGATCTGCATTTACTTTCATTCTGCAGCTCAATAAAAAAAGAAAAAGGAAAAAAACCTACTGGTATCTTTCAACTGACTTTAGGATAGACTCCAAGTTTCTTAAAACTGTGTGTTTCTGTCTTTCTTCTTTAAAACTTTTTTAAATTTTAATTTCCTCTAGTCTGACCAAAAACCTCTTTACTCAATTTATCTTTCTCTATTTCCCAAAATAAATTGTCCCTTCCAACTGGACTATTCAGTGCTCCCTTAATGTGCTCGTTCTTGTCTGGGGTTTTGCTCAAGACCCTTAACATATCTTGAGCCCTTCCTATATACAACGTATTTTGCAAATGCATTATATGTTATCTCATTTGATCTCTACTGCAGCTCTATGTGTTAAAAATTATTATCTACATTTTATAAATACAGAAACCAAGGAACCAAGAAGTTAAGGCACGTGACCACATTAATCAGCAAATGGTAAAGTAAGATGAGAACTCCTTTCTGCCTGAATACTGTTAAAAAAAAATAGCACCTCGAGATCCTTTCAGTGCCATGTTGGATTACTGTCTAACAGGCTTCAACAGAGAGTATCTGATTCTTTAGGGTAATGTATCTGTTTAACATTTATTAGGACTCATGTGCTGAAATGTGTTAAAAATTATTATCTACATTTTATAAATACAGAAACCAAGGAACCAAGAAGTTAAGGCACGTGACCACATTAATCAGCAAATGGTAAAGTAAGATGAGAACTCCTTTCTGCCTGAATACTGTTAAAAAAAAATAGCACCTCGAGATCCTTTCAGTGCCATGTTGGATTACTGTCTAACAGGCTTCAACAGAGAGTATCTGATTCTTTAGGGTAATGTATCTGTTTAACATTTATTAGGACTCATGTGCTGAGCGACTTCCCGGGTGGCTCAGAGGTTAAAGCGTCTGCCTCCAATGCTGGAGACCCGGGTTTGATCCCTGGGTCGGGAAGATCACCTGGAGAAGGAAATGGCAAACCACTCCAGTATTCTTGCTTGGAGAATCTCATGGACTGAGGAGCCTGGTGGGCTGCAGTCCATGGGGTCACAAAGAGTCGGACACGACTGAGTGACTTTACATTTACATTACATTACATGTGCTGAAGTTACTTTAAATTAGTGAAGATTGTCAAATTGCAAGTGATTTTTGCATAGATCTTTGTACAGTGGAAAAGGGAGGCCCTCAATTTACAGATTTATTGTCCTGCATAGCATTAACCAGTTTTGTTTTTAACTTAGCAACTTTATTTCAGTATTCTCACTCTCATTAATAGTATATCCTTTGATTTCTCCTTTATTCTGTTGTCAACTGTATTATACTACTGATTTCCTCATTAATGAGTGGAACTTGGGAAGGTGTATATTATATATTTTTATGAGAGTCTTGCATTTAACTTTAGAAAATTATACTTTGACAATCAGAACCTACACATCAATTATTTGGTTAATAATTCAGTACTTCCCAGTTTCAGAATGCTTGCCCCTTGTGCCTATATCCAAACTTACAAAATTAAACAAAGACTCACCAGTACCCTTGAGACCTTCTCTGACTATTCCAGCTCATGCTCACCATTGTCTTCTTAGAAATTTAGAATACTTGTTGGTCTTAATGATATGCTAATTTAACTTTTTACCTTGCCCTTTTATTCATCTATTTGTATCTATATCTGTATTTAGCTATCTACTTATCTATTTCCTTCCCTTCCAGGTGGATATTGAAACTTATGAACTATTCCTTGAAGAAGATTTTAAAATTATTTACATATTATCCATTCCCAATGCTGCCCCCAAGGTGCTTAGGATAGTTTTGGGCACATAGTATATGTTCAATAAATAGACAGTGAATAAAATTTTATTTAGCTTTGCTCCAGCTCAGAATTCTCCATGATTTATTTTTAAGCAACTCCAGACAAAACAGAACAACACTGTATCCAAGAATGAGAAAACTTTAGGAAAGAATAATAGTGACTAGGAAATTCTGTTATCACAGAAGGAGGGGGAAAATGTCTTAGGCAAGCCCGAGGATTCTAACAGTTAACTTTAGAATTTGTCTATGTAGTTAAACCTCATTCCAAATGCCACTTTTCTAAAAAGCCAGCTTAGTGGCAGTCTGTGCCTTCCTTTTTCATCCACAACTCTGTTTAATTTCAAAACAAGGGCAGATAAAATATGCTAATACACAGCAAGTCTCCCATTGCTATTCATTAGGAAGCCCTTTTCCAGTGTGTGAGTCCAGTCTTCCGTGAATTCACAAACAAATGATTGCCCTTGTTACTGGCATTCCACACCGGTGATAAAACATTTGAGTGAATCAGCCTTGGCCCAACTGTGCAAGTTTTCTTCTGGAAGGTGCTTCATTCTTTTTCTTGAATATATGGAGTGGATCTATATGCCCTTGTAGGATGTTTTAAAACAAATGGGCTTCAGTGTGCAGGGGCATTAATGGGAAATCCTCGGAGACTTCCACTGGGAGGTGGTGGAGGCAGTGGTGATGGTGGTGGTGGTAGTGGTGTGTTTTATGAGTTCAAAGTCTTTGCACTTAAGCTGGAGGAGCCTGCTGTGAGCAGTGGACTGTTTAGCATGCCATGTGGGCCACAGCCCCTGACATCTTTAACTAGAATAGCAAAGGGCTGGGAAAAGGAGCAGGATGGAGCACTAGCTGCCACGAGAGAGCAAGGTTGGAATGCTGGCTCTGACCACAAACTGGCACACGGAACTTGTGTTTTTCATTAGGGTTGCTGTAGTAATGCTGGTTTCTAGCATTCCAGAGGATATTCAGACTTGTATTAAATTAAATTCTCCTTAAAAAAATCACTCTGTGTTGGAACAACACGAAGGATTAGACTGCAATCAAGAAAACTCAGGAAATATAAAAAACTAAGGCATGCTCTGGCCTTTGCTTATGTCATTGATATGAATGTACAGTACACTGTCCATGATTCAGTAGGTAATCAAAAACGCAGTATCACCTTGGGCTTTTACTGGACTACCTACTCAAGCTTTTGTAAAATAGCATTTGTGGATTTTAGAAGACAATTCTGAGTGACCATAAGCAATCTACTTACCAGAGCACAAAGACGTAAGAATACATTTTATAGTGTGTTTAAATAAACACTGGTGTAAGCCATGCATTTATTTAAATGTACTTATATATTCATTTGTGCCATCTACAGCTAAAATCGTAACTGGCAAAAATCAAGTAGTTAAGAAACTTGTCTCATTCTAGAGGGTGCTCAGGGCTGGTGCACTGGGATGACTCTGAGGGATGGGATGGGGAGGAAGGTGGGAGGGGGTTCAGGATGGGGAACACATGTACATCCATGGCTGATTCATGTGAATATATGGCAAAAACCACCACAATATTGCAAAGTAATTAGCCTGCAATTAAAATGGGAAAAAAAGAAACGTCTCCTTCTATAATCAAACTCTCATCATAAATCAATTCTCTTTCTCTGTCACTCTATTTCTCAAACACACACACCGCACCGCATGCATGCACAACATGTATACCTGCACTGTATTTCTAAGCTCCCAAATAAGCCTAGATAGCAGTGAGGAGAGGCTAAGCCTTACAATTGAATTTTATTTCTCCCTCATATAAAATCCTCCATGAGTATGGAAAAATCTTCAGGACAGTTGCCTGCCATGATTTGGTTAAACAATCCAGGCTTCTTTAGTCTTATTTCACTTGCATATCAGCACATTCTTCCAGGACTCTAGCAGCAGGGAAGGAGTAGTCTGGAGAGTCAAGCTCAGTGATGATAACATGCTGTTTCTATGAACATTTCACTCACAAAAGCAAGTCACACTCCCATGCATAATTTCAAAGCATTGGAGAAAAGCAATCCTCCCACAGGTTTGAAAGTGGATATTGATGAGTAACAAAGAAATCTTATATTAAGGATGCGAGAGTTGGACTGTGAAGAAAGCTGAGCACCAAAGAATTGATGCTTTTGAATTGTGGTGTTGGAGAAGATTCTTGAGAGTCCCTTGGACTGCAAGGAGATCCAACCAGTTCATCCTAAAGGAGATCAGTCCTGGGTGTTCATTGAAGGACTGATGCTAAAGCTGAAACTCCAATATTTTGGCCACCTCATGCGAAGAGTTGACTCATTGGAAAAGACTCTGATGCTGGGAGGGATTGGGGGCAGGAGAAGAAGGGGACGACAGAGGATGAGATGGCTGCATGGCATCACCAACTCGATGGACATGAGTTTGGGTGAACTCCGGGAGTTGGTAATGGACAGGAAGGCCTGACGTGGGATTCATGGGATTGCAAAGAGTCGGACATGACTGAGCAACTGAACTGAACTGAATCTGATGAGTAACTGATTTTGAAATCAATCATCAGTTAATCTCTCTGCCTTATACACACATACACACACACACACACACACAATCTGTGTTAGGAGGAGGAGATCTCAGGGGCACACAGAAGGGCCTTCCCTATCTTCCTCAAAACAGATTAACCTAGGTTGATTGCCAAGGCCATTGCATTATGGATCTGTAGGTGGGATATTTCCTTAACTGAAAGTTTACCATTCCTTAGCTGTTTCACATCACATCAATATCTAGTCTTCCACATCAATGAGGAAAATTTTCTATTCCTTTCCTGAAATTAAGCTTAAAAAAGGAATAACACAAGATTATCTTTCTGAATAAGAGTGAAGTGTGAAAAGAAGGAAAGAAAAATTAGGGGCAAGAGTGTGGATGTTCTCCAAGCAGGACTTTGGGAACTTATTTTGTTTCAGGCCAATGTCCCTGATAACTCAGTTGGTAAAGAATCTGCCTTCAATGCAGGAACCCCCAGTTTGATTCCTAGGTTGGAGAAATCTGCTGGAGAAGGGATAGGGTACCTACTCCAGTATTCTGGGGCTTCCCTTGTAGGTCAGCTGGTAAAGAGTCCGCCTGCAATGTGAGAGACCTGGATTTGATCCCTGGGTTGGGAAGATCCCCTGGAGAAGGGAAAGGCTACCCACTCCAGTATTCTAGGCTGGAGAAGTCCATGGACTGTATAGTCCATGGGTTCACAAAGAGTCGGACACAACTAAGTGACTTTCTCTTCACAGTGGAGAGGAGGGTGGTGGGAGAATTGGTTTTGATTTAGGAAAGTGTTAGATATGCTAGCTTGCGAGATTTTTAGCCTAAAAGCTGATTAAAAGAGAAACCAACATTTCAAAAATTTAAGGCAATTTTTTTGTGCTGTGCTTAGTCACTCAGTTGTGTCAGACTCCTTGTGGCCCCACGTAGCTCATCAGGCTCCTCTATCCATAGGGACTCTCCAGGCAAGAATTCTGGAGTGGGTTGCCATGCTCTCCTCCAGAGGATCTTCCCAACCCAGGGATTGAACGCAGGTATCCCACATTGCAGGTGGATTATTTGCTGCATGGTAAAAAATACTGCTGCTACTGCTAAGTCGCTTCAGTCATGTCCGACTCTGTGCGACCCCATAGACGGCCGCCCACCAGGCTCCCCCGTCCCTGGGATTCTCCAGCCAAGAGTACTGGAGTGGGTTGCCATTTCCTTATTGAACATCTGGAGGTTACGCTGGAGGTGACAGACTGAAAAACTGAGCAGAGAACAACCAACTTATAAAGATTTTTAAGCCTACTAGAAATTAAACATGAGCCAGGAACAAAAATACAAAATCAGGTGGAAACGTCAAACCAGAAGGTGAGAGACCAGACTGCATGGAACTGGGACACTTCACAGATGGATCAGATGTTGGTTGCTGAACCATCATGACTAGCAACTCAATTTCTTCAGTTTAATCATGCATGTGAGATGAGAAGGAATTCATAGTCCACCTTTGAACATGAACCTCTGGAAAGTGAGTAATAATGAAGAGAAATAATAATAAGATGAATGCTAAACTGGGATGGAGCAGGTAGACAGAGAAGAAGTCAGCACAGTTCCACACAAGAGAATATATAGCTCCTTCTACCACTCCTTGGATCTTCCATTGTTCCTGCCCATTCTCACAGTAGTGCTTCAGCTATACTGATCAACAGTGACTGTCCCAGGAAAGGATTATTATCAAAAAATGGATTGAGGAAAGAGAACTGACTCTGAGTGAATAAGAACAAAGAAAACTTGTAGGGTAATACTGCATCTGCATTACTGGACACAGACACCCTGAGAAAGAGTGCCCCAGGCTACAGGGAGTGGGCAAAGCAGCCAGAGAGGGTGAGTAAAGTGGGAGACAGGGCCCAGAAAAACCCCAGAGATGCGGTCGAGGTGACTCCAGAGACTGCCCAGACCTCCTTCAAGCATCTACCCAAAAAGCACACCTGGGATCCCTTGAAGTCCAGCTGCACCATACATCTTCTACATCAAGGCATTCTCATGAGGTTGTCCCATCTTCAACTGTGGGACCTCACAAAAGTCTCTGGAATTAGAGCACCAGAAACAACTTAAAGGTAGAGGAGGGTGAAGGCTTGAGAGGTTTGGTTGAAAATTTGTATGAGAAGCAGTCAGACACTTAGATACAACTGATAAAGTGCCTGATGTGCAGAGACGGGTTCTTAGAAATCTAAAGAAGCTAAAAAGTTTAAGAAAAGCAACATTTTGTACAGAATGTCTTTTTGGTAATTTTTGTGGCTCAGGGTGTATAATATTTATGGAGCCATGATAATACAAGTAATGAAAGCTCATTTATTAAAAAAAAAATGTAACATAGCTCTATTGGGAAGAAGGGTGGGACACATAGGGCAGGGGCACGCATGGCTGTTAAGTTGCTTCTGTCCTGTAGGATTCTGCGACACTATGAACTGTAGCCTACCAGGCTCCTCTGTTCATGAAAAGCTAAAAAGTTTAAGAAAAGCAACATTTTGTACAGAATGTCTTTTTGGTAATTTTTGTGGCTCAGGGTGTATAATATTTATGGAGCCATGATAATACAAGTAATGAAAGCTCATTTATTAAAAAAAAAAATGTAACATAGCTCTATTGGGAAGAAGGGTGGGACACATATAGGGCAGGGGCACGCATGGCTGTTAAGTTGCTTCTGTCCTGTAGGATTCTGCGACACTATAAACTGTAGCCTACCAGGCTCCTCTGTTCATGAAGTTCTCCTGGAAAGAATACTGGAGTGTGTCTTCTTGCACGAAGACAAGACTATTCAAAGGTGATTGGAATCAAGAAACTATAGCATTTCAGCCCCTTACTTTGAAATATGGACATAAACATCACAAGAAACATTCAAAATAGTTGGAAGTGACAAGTACTTCCTTCTACAAACTGAAGGGAAAGATACTTGTTAATTCTAGCTACCTTCTTCTTCCATAAATGATGAACATGATGAGAGACACTTGTTTACTGCTGTTTTCTTCAGGAACAAAGAAACTGAGATGAGTATTTGGTAGAACAGTAGAAGACCACAAATAAGGGAAATTATTGTGTAAAGAGCAGAAGAGACAAACAAGATTTTCAGTGACCTCCTTATTTTCGCTCCTTTAGTTTTTTCCTATACCATAGAAAAGCAACCAAGAAGCAATAGAGAAAGGAGAGGAAATTTTCTTTTATTTTTTTAATGAAGATAACTGCTGGTTCAAATATGAAAACAATTTATCTAGTTATTCTACTCACCCATTTTAAAAACTAAAAACAGAACAAATCATAAAAATATTTAATAAATATGAAAATTGAAAATGTAATAAGTTTTAGGACAGAGCCAGTTAAGGGAAGAGAAAAATAAGATGCGAGTAGGGAGTGAGGGATTATTGAAAGATTCAAGAGAGAAGAGAACCAGCCAGAGCCAGAGCCACAGACAGAGGGATATAGAGACAGTCAGGGAGACAGAGGCCATCACCAACCAGAGGAAGAGGACTTAATTTAGAGGCATTTAGGATACTGTTGTGACAAACTAAAGTGCACTCTCACATCTGTTGAGGTACTTGGGTGCTGTGGTCTGAACATCTGTGTTCCCCCACAAATTCTTATGTTGAAATCCTCATGCCCCACAAAATGGCATTAAGAGGTGGGGCTTTGGAGAGCGATTAGGTCATAAGAGTGATGCCTTCATAAATGGGATTAGAATGTTTATAAGAGAGGCATGAGAAACTCCCCAGCCCCTTTCACCACACGAGGACACAAGAAGTCAGAAGCCTGTGACTCAGAAGACAGCCCTCACCTGACCATCAAGGCACTCGGACCTTGAACTTTCAGCCTTTTAAAAATTGTGTGAAATAAACTTCTGTTGTTTATAAACCATCAAGTTCATGGTATAGATCTTATGATGGGGTTCAGTTCAATTCAGTCTCTCAGTCATGTCTGACTCTTTGTGACCCCATGGACTGTGGCATGCCAGGCTTCCCTGTCCATCACCGACACCCAGAGCCTGCTCAAACTCATGTCCATTGAGTTGGTGATGCCATCCAACCATCTCATCCTCTGTTGTCCACTTCTCCTCCTGCCTTCAATCTTTCCCAGCATCAGGGTCTTTTCCAATGAGTCAGTTCTTCGCATCAGGTTACATTCTGATAAATCCATTGTAAACTAAAAACATTGCAAGTTGAAAATGGATTTAATATATCTACCAAACATTATAAGCTAAGCCTGAAAGTGAAAGTGAAGTCACTCAGTCGTGTCCGACTCTTTGCGACTCCATGGATTGTAGCCCACCAGGCTCCTCCATCCATGGAATTTTCTAGGCAAGAGTACTGGAGTGGATAGCCATTTCCTTCTCAGAGGATCTTCCCAACCCAGGGATCAAACCCGGGTCTCCCGCATTGCTGGCAGATGCTTTATCATCTGAGCCAGCCTAGCCTACCTTAAAGGTGCTCAGAACACTTACAGTAGCCTATCAGTTCAGTTCAGTTCAGTCGCTCAGTCGTGTCCAACTCTTTGTGACGCCATGAATCGCAGCACGCCAGACCTCCCTGTCCATCACCATCCCCTGGAATTCACTCAGACTCACGTCCATTGAGTCCGTGATGCCATCCAGCCATCTCATCCTCTGTCGTCCCCTTCTCTTCCTGCCCCCAATCCCTCCCAGCATCAGAGTCTTTTCCCATGAGTCAACTCTTCGCATGAGGTGGCCAAAGTACTGGAGTTTCAGTTTTAGCATCATTCCTTCCAAAGAAATCCCAGGGCCAATGTCGTTCAGAATGGACTGGTTGGATCTCCTTGCACTCCAAGGGACTCTCAAGAGTCTTCTCCAACACTACAGTTCAAAAGCATCCATTCTTCTGCGCTCAGCCTTCTTCACAGTCCAACTCTCACTTCCATACATGACCACAGGAAAAACCATAGCCTTGACTAGACAGACCTTAGTCGGCAAAGTGATGTCTCTGCTTTTGAATATGCTATCTAGGTTGGTCATAACTTTCCTTCCAAGGAGTAAGCATCTTTTAATTTCATGGCTGAAGTCACTATCTGCAGTGATTTTGGAGCCCCCCAAAATAAAGTCTGACACTGTTTCTACTGTTTCCCCATCTATTTCCCATGAAGTGATAGGACCAGATGCCATGATCTTGGTTTTCTGAATGTTGAGTTTTAAGCCAACTTTTTCACTCTCTTCTTTCACTTTCATCAAGAGGCTTTTTAGCTCCTTTTCACTTTCCACCATAAGGGTGGTGTCATCTGCATATCTGAGGTTATTGATATTTCTCCTGGCAATCTTGATTCCAGCTTGTGTTTCTTCCAGTCCAGCGTTTCTCATGATGTATTCTGCATATAAGTTAAATAAGCAGAGTGACATAGTTGAGCAAAATTACCTAACACAAAGCTTATTTTATATAAAAAAAGAGTATTGAATACTGTACTGAAAGTGGAAAACAGAATGGTTGTCACTGTATCAGTTGTTCATCCTTATGATTGCATGGCTGACTGGGAGCTGCAGCTTGCTGCCCCTGCTCAGCATCACGAGAGAGAATCCTACTGCATATCAACAGCCAGGAAGAAGATCAAAACTCAAAATTCAAAGTACAGTTTCTGCTGAACATGTATCATTTTCACACCATCATAAAGTCAAAAAATTATGAGTTGAACAATCATAAGTTATGGACTGTCTATATTTTGTTACAATATTCTGGACAGACTAAAGTGAAGTGAAGTTGCTCAGTTGTGTCCGACTCTTTGTGACCCCGTGGACTGTAGCCCGCCAGTCTCCTCTATCCATGGGAACAGACTAAGACACTGGGCATTATGTTAAGAATATCAACAGCCAGGAAGAAGATCAAAACTCAAAATTCAAAGTACAGTTTCTGCTGAACATGTATCATTTTCACACCATCATAAAGTCAAAAAATTATGAGTTGAACAATCATAAGTTATGGACTGTCTATATTTTGTTACAATATTCTGGACAGACTAAAGTGAAGTGAAGTTGCTCAGTTGTGTCCGACTCTTTGTGACCCCGTGGACTGTAGCCCGCCAGTCTCCTCTATCCATGGGAACAGACTAAGACACTGGGCATTATGTTAAGAAGCCCTAAAAGGAAATATCCTCATGAATTAAAGGCATCAGAAGTCATATTGAAACTATTGAATAACTGATACATTGAGGGCATTGCCACTGGTCAAACGAAGTGAAGCTGCAGAGGTAAGAGAGGATGCGGGGTGTAAGCATCCTAAGGCCATCTGGTGCCGGGTGCAAGAGAACCAGGACATAGGTAGTGATGACAAAATGAGAGGAAAATGTGATGATACCAGAGAGAGAAGATGCAGGAGCTGGCAGAATCAGAGAATATATTTTTGCACTGAAGACTGCAGTAACCAATTTCCAAGCTGTCCCATGATCACTACCTCCTGGTACTCATACTCTTGTGTGGTCTCCTCTCATGATGCATTAGTATTTGTCCATGTAACCAATAGTAAATGGCAGAAATTATGGCATGTCACTTTCACCATTAGGTAATAAAAGACTGATAATAAAAGAACCTATCTTGGGTTCTTCCTTGTTCTCTCCCACAAAAGAAAAGAAAGCTGGAAGTGGTTGCCTCTGAAGGATAGAAACCATGAGGCAGAGATTGTTAGATTTCTTTCTTTGTGGGGAGGAGGGTGGTTATATTTGGCTCTTTAAGCCACACACATATACTACTTAGATTAAATAAACTTTAAAAAGTGAAAGATATTTGTGTGTCTGCTAAATGATTGAATTAGTAATTAATTAAGAAGAACTTATCTATAAGAGAACCTATGATTTGCTATGAATATATAAGAAGCCCCCAGAACAGTGCCTGGGGTGTAGGAGATGCTTAGCCATTGTTAGTTCCCCAAATCTATAAGACTTAAATATATCCTGCTTCTACTGGGAGTGTCTTTTGTTAAAGATGTGCTTTCAATTTTGACGTGAATATTTGCTTTAGTTTTCTGCTTTGCTTTTGTGTTTGTATGCATATGTGTATGAGTGTGTTACACCACTGTCAATCAAAACAGACTTAATTTTGTTATTGAAGCATGGCACATATTACATACATACTGTAAAGTACACAGATCTTAAGTGCAAAGCTTGATGAACTTTTGCGAACTGAACACACCCACATAATCAGTACTCTGATCAAGAAACAGCGTTACCCGGAGCCCTACCAAATAACTGTTCCCTCATCTTCTCCAAGGTAACTAGGGTTCTAAATCTCAAACCAAATATATATGTGTTCTTTTGTGTCGAGACTTCCCCTTCCCTCAGTTATTTACTTATGTGGTTCATCAATTGCCAGTTACCCCAATTTATTTATCTATTCTACTATTGATGGATGAAAAACACTGCTGTGAATATTCTTGTCCGTATCTTTTGGTACATTTTTGTTGGACAATTACCTGTGTGAAAAGCTACTATGCCATAGGCAATATACTTCATAGTCAGCACTCATAGATATCACCAAGTAGTCTTTCAAAGAGATTTTCCCCAATATGTAGTCCCAAGAGCTCTATGTGAGAGTGGATATGTACCTCAGTTTTGACTATCATCAGCTTAAAAGTAGGGTGGATCTTGTTGAATTGTAGCTTATCATAGTTTTAATTTGCATTTTCTTTTTGACTAAGTAGAGAAAAGTTTCTTAAATTTTATGGTATTATTTTTTGATTTGGCATTCATAGTTCTTCTTGAATCCATGATTTAGTATCTTTATTTATATTTGGAAAATTCTCAAACTCTCCCATTTCAAATAGTACTTTTATAATTCTCTTTTTTCTTTCTTCCTGGAACTTCAATTCTTAGAAGTTAAAAATTTCTACCTTGTCTCATATCTCACTCTCTTTCGTGTATTTTCTACTCTCTTTGTCTCCTTGTGCTTCATTTTCAGTATTTTTTTTTTTCTGATCTAACCGATTCACTTTCTCTTAAGATGTTAAGCCCATTTGATGAGCTCTTAATATCAGTTATTGTATTTTTTGGTTTTAGGAATTCCATGTTTAAAATATTTTCCAGTTTACAGAAAACATTTCACTTCATTTCATCTCTAGAACATATTCAGCATCATATTTTTCAAGTCGTAGCTAGCAATTTCAGTTTCTGCTTACTTTCTCTCTTTGTTTCCAGTCAATTGATTTTCAACATATAATTGTATTCTTATATGCCTATTTATTAAATAATATTTTTACCTTTGAATATATATAGATGCACAGAGAAGTTGTAAAGGTAATACAGAGAATTCTCATATATTCCTTATCCATTTTCAGCTTCTCCCAATATTTTCGTCTTACATTTTCATGGTATACAATTGTAANATTCCTATGAACCTTCCCCTTAGCATTG
This sequence comes from Aepyceros melampus, assembly GCA_006408695.1. NCBI lineage: Eukaryota > Metazoa > Chordata > Mammalia > Artiodactyla > Bovidae > Aepyceros > Aepyceros melampus. The sequence continues at coordinate 33,321 of SJXQ01005392.1, read as the reverse complement.
CTTTTACAGTGTCCCATAGGTTTTGGGTTGTTGTGTTTTCATTTTCATTCATTTCTATGCATATTTTGATTTAGAGGATGCATGAGTATGAGTCTGGGTGGGAAAATGAAATGGCGTCAGTGAAGACAAAATCCCTTCCAAAGATACCTCGATTAATGCAAGTTCAGGTGCTCAATGCCCAGTGAGGCCAAACAGACTGAAATGATGGAATTTGAAACATAGAACAGCTTATTGCAGGGCCATGCCAAAAGACAGGTTGCTCATGCCCTAAAAAATCCCTGAGTTCCTGGAAGGATTTCAGCAAAGCATTTTTAAAAGCCAGGTGAAGCGGGCAGGGCCTGTGATCAGCTTGTGCACAAGCCTCTGATTGGCTGATGGTGAGGTAGCAAGGTGATGTCGCAGGGTTAACATTATCAGTCCTTGGGCTCCAGGAGGCCTGGGGCTCTGTGCTCATGGTTGTCAAACAGTTAAATGTATTTCATTTGTTGAAGAGGGAGAGGAATTTTACAACTGCAAAACATCTCAGGAAATGTGCATCAAATACTGTTACATAGGTACTTCAGAGAGGAGCAGACACAAGGGAGATGGTTTGGCCTGGGAAGACCCCATAGGGTGCTGTTCAGTTACCCCTCTCAGATTCTGCCAGCCTCTCCTAGTATTTTTTCCTTCTGCCTGAATCTCTCCCCTCCATTCTCTCCTTAGAGGTTTAATTGACATAGTTTCTCCTTCAATTCCAAAAGCAAGCAAGCAAACACAGTGAGAGTGTGTGCAGTGGTCCTGAAAACTTCAGCCTTTTACAGCTGTGCGTGGTTGGTCAAGTATGTCCTGCAGGGGGAGCCGTTCCCTTTCCCTCTTAGTTTCTTACAAGTCCAAAGACAAAAGACGACTTTTGATCCTCTCAAAAGGATCAAATGGCACAGACATCATCTCTTTACCTCACTAGTACCTCTTGAAGAGTGGAGATCTTTATTTATGAGATGAGGGGATTATAACATAAACTGGGCAAACCTTCTCTATTGGAAAGAGTTATTATGCTAAAGTAGTGGGCTCCTCTTTTTCTTGCCTCTTATCTCTTGATGAGAGCGAGGTAAGCTTTGGTTTTTCACAAAGCTGGACAACCAACCAGACCAAAATCTTCCCCTTCGTAAGCCCTTGTATTATGTAGCAACTGGCATAAAATGGACTACTTTAAAATGTAGTGGCTCAACCACTTGTTGGGGTTTTCCTGGTGGCTCAACTGTAAAGAATATGCCTGCCAACGCAGGAGATGGAGAAAACTCAAGTTCAATCCCTGAGTCAGGAAGATCCCCAGAGGAGGGCATAACAACCCACTCCAGTATTCTTGGCTGGAAAATCCCATGGACAGAGGAGCCTGGTAGGCTACGGTCCATGCAAAGAGTCAGACATGACTTATAAGCATGAACAGAACCATTTATTGGGTTGACCAAGAAGTTTATTTGAATTTTTCCATAAGATGATGTGGAAAAATTGGAATGAACTTTTTGGCCAATGTGATATTACTGTTTACAAATCTATGGGGAATCTAGTTAGTTTTGTCAGTTTTGGGGTGGGGAGTGAGCAGGATCTTTAATGCATTTCAAGCAACTGGAGAGTTGGCCAGGGGCTGGCTGGTCTAGGATGGCTTTGCTCTGCTCTGTGTGCCTCTCATCCTCCAACAGGGTAGCCCAGGCTTATTCTCATGGTGACAGCAGGGATCTGAGAGTGAGTAAACTCCAGTATTCTTGCCTGGAGAATCCCATGGACAGAGGAGCCTGGCAGGCTACCGTCCATGGGGTCGCAAGAGTCAGACAAGACTTAGTGACTAAAGGGAGAGAGAAACAGAGCTGTATATGAGAACAAGAAGATACACACACGTTCTTCCAAGCCTCTGGTGGCATGAACTTTGCTGTCATCTTGTCAACTTAAAAAACAGTCACAACCTGAAAGTTGAGAGTTATGTTTTATTCGGTAGAAATTCTTAGGACTTCAAGCCCAGGAGACAGGATTTCAAGTAGTCCTGAGAGAACTGCTCAGAGGAGGCAAGAGGATGAGCCAGGTTATACAGAAATTTTACAACAAAGGGCAGGCAGCCTGAACATCAAGAGATTATTATAAATTAAAGAAAACTAGATATCTCAAGTTAAGAATTTATCTCTTTTTCGGTGTATGGGAAGATGCAAGAGTCTGGGTTCACTGAAAGATTCCTTTCATATGTACCTCAACTATCCTGGGGCTAGTATCCTGTGGTCTGTTTTTGTTCTTTTTTTTACATCCTGAGTTCCTCAGGGAGGGAATGGCTGCAGGATCCCAGAAGGTATTCTCCTTCCTGAGTGCCCCAGAGGCTGAAATCGCTGATGACTGTAAGTGACATCCTTATTTACTGATAGGGCAGGAAATACTTCATTTTAAAATCTTATCTTCCAAAACAAGTCACATATCTGAGCCAGGCAACTACAGAATGACAAGCAAAGAGTGTGGATATAGGCAGGTCATTTACTGGGGTCATTATTACAATCCATCTACCCCAGTCTCAAACTCTGCTATGTGGGAGTTGGAGTGTACATAGCTTGCAAGGGTGAGAAAAACCATCTTATTTGGGAAGGCTTAGACAGCTTTGTGATGAAGGAGATTCCTGAGCCAAACTTTTTTTTTTTTTCAACTACAGAATGACAAGCAAAGAGTGTGGATATAGGCAGGTCATTTACTGGGGTCATTATTACAATCCATCTACCCCAGTCTCAAACTCTGCTATGTGGGAGTTGGAGTGTACATAGCTTGCAAGGGTGAGAAAAACCATCTTATTTGGGAAGGCTTAGACAGCTTTGTGATGAAGGAGATTCCTGAGCCAAACTTTTTTTTTTTTATGGGATTGCAAAAATGAATCTTATAATTTATTGAAATCTTTCAAGCACAGGCTTTTTTCTTGCCCAAGAAAATCAGAAATTATTCTATGAATACATGTATTAATCTTGGATCCATTTAAAATGTCTATTATGCACTTTTAAAATTTTTTATTGGAGCATGCATTCTACCAGAAAGCCCAGAGGCTTGATTAGGGCTTGCACTTTGGAGGAACTGGCAGTAATCATCAGGCAAAGTAAAAGATGAATCTTGAATGCTGAGGTTGAAAGGTTGTGCTGAAGTGCTGAGAGTTTCTACTGTACCCGTCTACCAGAAGCTACCGAAGGTTTTTATATTGTTGAATGTGATCTGCCTTCTTTTGGAAAGATAACCTTGTCCCTCAGTTAGGAAGAGGAAAAAGAACTGCACACCCACCTGATCTGTAAGCTAAGAGAATTTTGTTGTCAAATAATTCTCCTTTCTCCACCCACCTGCTTTGTTTTGCCCTTTTGTTCCTCTCAGGAACAGTTAAGTGCTTCTAATTCATAGACCTGGAAGCCAGCTCTTTTTGTAGTCATTAGACAATAGATTCCAGCCACACACACACAGGAACATCAGAAATAATGGCTGGGATGAGAATTAAGGCCCCAGTTTGAGGCTTTTTCTTGCTTTCTCCTTCTGAAGCATCTATAATTAAACTTGAGAGAAAGACTTTCTTTAATTCATGCTATTTCACGTAAGATCGTTAGCAGGATTCAGCCAGAGCTTTATTACTCCTTGCACACTACCTCTGTAAAGTTGAGAGCAACAATGGGGTGCTACTTATCTTCAGGAAGCCAGCCCATTCTTCTGAGGAAGGACAAATGGCCCCAGCCCCAGGTTACCATAGACACTGGAGAAGGCTGTCACAGAGCTGTAGTATACCTATTTCCTGGTGACGTGCAGAATTAGAGGTGTTGGGGGATCAAGGGAGAGCTAGCCTGATGAAACAAAAGGTCCCTTCAGCTTCTCCTGACATACTTCTTTGCAGAAGCAGCCTCCTGGCACCCTTCTCCTTCTCCCCCTAAGCCTGAAGCCAGGTGAATGAATTTACATCCAAAGATTGACACAGTAGCCTCCACTACGTTGAGGTCAATTTCAAAGGCCTTCTTTAAAGAACGTCAGTGGCTTCCTATGGTTCCAGAGTTCCTTTAGTATATATATAATTTTATTTATTACATATATTTTGGCTCTGGGTCTTCATTGTTGTACAGGCTTTTCTCTAGTGGTGACTAGCAGGGGCTACTCTCTAGTTGCAGTCCACGGGCTTCTGTTTGAGGTGGCTTCTCTTGTTTCAGAGGATGGGCTCTAGGGCGTCGGGGCTTCAGTAGTTTCAGTTCCCTGGCTCTGAAGCATAGGCTCAATAGTTGCAGCGCACAAGCTGAGCTCCTCCGTGGTATGTGGAATCCCAGATAAGGGATTGAAGCCATGTCTCTTGCATTGGCAGGTGGATTCTTTACCACTGAGCCTCCAGGAAAGCCTGGTTCCAAATTTCTTGATGTGATCTTAGTCCCAAAACATCTCTGTCACCTGCCAGCCTCTCCATGATCTTTAGTCACTCTTATTGCATCCCAGCTGTTGTCCTTTGAGTTCATAAATATGCAACACATTCCCACCTAGGGGACCTTTGTCCCTGGTGGCCCCACTTTGCTAACTTCTCTCACTCTTGCCTCTGTGTGGCTGGGTTTTTTTGTTCTCCAGGTCTCATGTGAAGGTTGCTTCCCCTGGAGATCCTGTCTGAGTGTGTGTGTGTGTGTGTGTTGTGTGTGAATTGCTCTGTCATGTCCGACTCTTTGTGACCCCATAGACTGTAGACCACCAGTCTCCTCTGTCCTTGGGATTTCCCAGGCAAGAATATTGGAGTGGGTTGCCATTCCCTTCTCCAGGGGATCTTTTTGACCCAGAGATTGAACCTGGGTTTCCTGCATTACAGACAGATACTTTACCAGCTAAGGCATCAGGGAAGCCTGCTTGTCTGAGCATGATTACCTCTGAAAGAGTTCCTCCATCCCAGTTATTCTCCATCATATCATCTTGGTTTTTGCTCAGTAATTTTCACCATCTATCAGTTCAGTTCAGTCACTCAGTCGTGTCCGACTCTTTGCGGCCCCATGAATCGCAGTATGCCAGGCCTCCCTGTCCATCACCAACTCCCGGAGTTCACTCAGACTCACGTCCATTGAGTCCATGATGTCATCCAGCCATCTCGTCCTCGGTCGTCCCCTTCTTCTCCTGCCCCCAATCCCTCCCAGCATCATGGTCTTTTCCAATGAGTCAACTCTTCACATGAGGTGGCCAAAGTACTGGAGCTTCAGTTTTAGCATCATTTCTTCCAAAGAAATCCCAGGGCTGATCTCCTTCAGAATGGACTGGTTGGATCTCCTTGCAGTCCCAGGGACTCTCAAGAGTCTTCTCCAACACCACAGTTCAAAAGCATCAATTCTTCAGCACTCAGCCTTCTTCACAGTCCAACTCTCACATCCATACATGACCACTGGAAAAACCATAGCCTTGACTAGACGGACCTTAGTCGGCAAAGTAATGTCTCTGCTTTTGAATATACTATCTAGGTTGGTTATAACTTTTCTTCACCATCTATAATTATCTTTTATTTACTGTTTGATTTTATGGCTGGTTTCCCCATCTAGGGTGCAATCTGCATAAAGCCAGGTACCTGATAGATGTCTCTGCTCATCTTTGCTTTGTTTCCTCCCACAGCAGATGCTGAGACAAGGAGTCAAGTGCAAATGGTTTTATTTATTTATTTTTGGTTATGCTGGGTCTTGTTGCTGCACACAGGCTTTCTCTAATTGTAGCAATGGGGGGCTCCTTTTTAATTGCCAGTGTGTGGATTTCTCATTGCAGTGGCTTCTTTTGTTGTGGAGCTTGGTCTCTAGGCACACAGGCTTCAGTGGTTGTGACAGATAAGCTTAGTAGCTTAGTTTGTGAATCTTCCAGGATCAGGGATTAAGTCCATGTCCCCTGCATTGGCAGGTGAATTCTTAACCTCTAGACCACCGGGGAAGCCTTGCAAGTGGTTTATTTGGGAGGTGAAGAAAGTGCAGTCAGGGGATGAGAATGAGACAAGGAAAGGAAGACAGTCAATAAAAGTCTGTGATACAAGGTACCATTCTGAGTGGATTACATACATCAGAAATTTATTTCTGAATGTTCTGGAGGCTGGAGGTCTGAGATCAGGGTCAGGGTTGAGCAGGAGCTCAGGGTCAGGGTTGCAGATGAACAAATACTCTTTGTGTTTTTTTGTGGAAGCAGGGGAAGTGAGCTCTCTAGGGGTCTCTGGTATAAGAACACTCATCCTATTCATAAAGGCTCCACCCACATGACCTAATACCTTCCTAAAGTCCTAAACGCCATCACATTGGATATTAAGTTTTAACATATGAATTTGGGGGGATACAAACTTTCAGTCTATAGCAGGTATGTAAGAGTGAGTTACCACTGGGGTAACTGGAGTATGCTCCTTGGGACTCTAGGAGCCAGTGTAGAGACACATTCAGAGTTGTCACACCTCAGGAGTGGTGGAGCTGGGGTAATTACATATTAGCTCCCATCAGTCATTGAGGGCTCTTTCCAGGGACTGAGAAGTCTTCAGCTCTGTCATCCTGCCAAGTTCCTGGGCAGAGTGAGCTCTGGTGGCCAGAGGAAATGTTTAAGTAAAGACTTGTAGATGACAGCACTAAGAGTTGCGTTGTGTATACCATATTGATAAGACCTAAGAGGGGATCCTGATAGCATCTGTTAGCAATAACCTCAGATATGCAGATGACACCACCCTTATGGCAGAAGTGAAGAGGAACTAAAAAGCCTCTTGATAAAAGTGAAAGTGGAGAGTGAAAATGTTGGCTTAAAGTTCAACATTCAGAAAACAAAGACTGTGGCATCTGGTCCCATCACTTCATGGGAAATAGACGGGGAAACAATGTCAGACTTTATTTTTTTGGGCTCCAAAATCACTGCAGATGGTGACTGCAGCCATGAAATTAAAAGACGCTTACTCCTTGGAAGGAAAGTTATGACCAACCTAGACAGCATACTGAAAAGGAGAAACATTACTTTGCCAACAAAGGTCCATCTAGTCAAGGCTATGGTTTTTCCTGTGGTCATGTATGGATGCGAGAGTTGGACTGTGAAGAAGGTTGAGCGCTGAAGAATTGATGCTTTTGAACTGTGGTGTTGGAGAAGACTCTTGAGAGTCCCTTGGATTGCAAGGAGATCCAACCAGTCCATTCTGAAGGAGATCAGCCCTGGGATTTCTTTGGAAGGAATGATGCTGAAGCTGAAACTCCAGTACTTTGGCCACCTCATGCAAAGAGTTGACTCATTGGAAAAGACTTTGATGCTGAGAGGGATTAGGGGCAGGAGAAGAAGGGGACGACTGAGGATGAGATGGCTGGATGGCATCACTGACTCAATGGGCATGAGTCTAAGTGAACTCCAGGAGTTGGTGATGGACAGGGAGGCCTGGTATGCTGCGATTCATGGGGTCGCAAAGAGTTGGACACAACTGAGAGACTGAACTGAACTGAACTGAAAAGGGGATCCTCAGAGCATCTGTTAGATGCTTCACAGACATTTGTTGACTGAATGCAAGAATGCATGCATGCATACATGAATTAATTAATGAATTCCATGTCTTTTGCTGCAACTAATATCACACCTTCAAGAAATGTTCAACTGCTGCTGCTTCTGCTGCTAAGTTGCTTCAGTCATGTCCGACTCTGTGCGACCACATAGACGGCAGCCCACTAGGCTCCTCTGCCCTTGGGATTCTCCAGGCAAGAACACTGGAGTGGGTTGCCATTTCCTCAATGCATGAAAGTGAAAAATGAAAATGAAGTCGCTCAGTCATGCCCGACTGTTAGCGACGCCATGGACTGGAGCCTACCAGGCTCCTCCATCCATGGAATTTTCCAGGCAAGAGTACTGGAGTGGGGTGCCATTGCCTTCTCCAGTTCAACAACTAGTACACATTAAAGAAGAAATAGCACAGATTTTCGTCTCAAGCCGAGCTGGGTTCAAATCCAGCTGGGTGACTTTAAACAAATTACATAGTCCCTCTGGGTCTCAGTTTACCCGCCTATAAATGATGATAATCACTCCCACATCAGAGAATTATTTTAAAATGACTAGAGATAGTGTAAACGAAGTTTGCAACTGTGTCTAGCATACAGTAGGTGACCAATAAATCTCATCTCTCTTTGCCATGAAAGTGAAGCATGTTCTCTAGGGCAGTATGTCGTTAAGGGCTAAGACGAACAACAAAAATTAGGAGATCCATGAAAGCTGGAGTGGTCATGAGTAGCTTCTAGAAAGATAGATACGTTTTGAAGAATGGGCAAGGTTAGGGAGGATCTGGGCAAGATTCAAGATGAAGAATATTATTCACTTCTACTTCTTACTTACTTGTCTTAGACCCTGTGGGAAAGCACTTTGTATGTGTATTTACCTTTTTTTTTTTTTTTTTTTGCCATACCACATAGCATGTGGATTACTAGTTCCACAACCAGGTATCGAACCTGTGCCCCCTGCAGTGGAAGCATGGAGTCTTAACCATTGGATGGCCAGGGAAGTCCCTGTATATGAATTTCCTAATCTACACAATATAACTCCATGAGGTACTACCTCCCTGACCTTAACCCTGAAGATGAAAGAACTAAAGGATAAATTACTTACCTGAGGCCTCTCAGCAAGTAAGGGGTGGAATGTGGGTTAAAAGTGATTGTCTTTGGAGAACTAGCTTTGTTAGGAAAGAGGATAACATAGTTCTTCCCAGAACATGGGAGTAGGACATGGGGGGTGGGAGCAACTCAACGGGAGTGATGGGAACAGGAAATCAGGGCTGGCCAAAAATATCATGGGAGAAAGACATGTGGGGACTGCACGTAAGGGGATGCAAGGGTCAATATGCAGTGTTTTTAAATTGAAGTGAAAATTCCATACAGCAGAGAACACACACATTGATTTGTTGTTGTTCAGTTGCTAAATCATGTCCGACTCTTCACAACCCCATGGACTGCAGCACAGCAGGCTTCCCCATCCTTCACCATCTCTGATGAGTACTGGAGTGGGGTGCCATTGCCTTCTCCGGTTCAACAACTAGTACACATTTAAGAAGAAATAGCACTCAAACTCATGTCCATTGAGTCAGTGATGCCATCCAACCATCTCATCCTCTGTCACCCTCTTCTTCTTCTGCCCTCAATCTTTCCCAGCTTCAGGGTATTTTCCAATGAGTTTGTTCTTCATATCAGGTGGCCAAAGTATTGGCGCTTCAGCTTCAGCATCAATACTTCCAATGAATATTCATTGTTGGTTTCCTTTAGAATTGACTGGTTTTATCTCCTTGTAGTCTAAGGGATTCTCAAAAGTCTTCTCTTACTGTACCCTATTGATGGTACAGCCCAATGAATATGTACCTCTGTATACACCTGGCGGGCTACAGTCCATGGGATCAAAAAGAGTCAGACATGACTGAGTGACAAAGCAAACACAAGCCTATACACCCATATCACCACCAGATCAAGATATGGAACATTTCCATCATTCTAGAAATTTCCCTCATGTCCCTTTCCAGTCAATAGCTCCCTCTATGCCTACTCCACCTTCAGGAAATCACTCTTCTGCCTTTTTGTTAATCACCAAAGATTAGATTTTTAAAGTACATATTTTTAATGCATAAAAGAAATATATGCTTGCAGGAAATTCACACAATGACAAAAAATTCAAAAAGAATAATCAAAATCACCCATCATCCTATAACTCAGAAATAACCACTTTGAACATTGTGGTTAATTCCTTGCTAGCTTTACTTTTTTTTTTTTTTTTAATTTTAACTTGAGATCATACTATAATTCAATTTTATATGCTGGTTCTTTTTTTAATGAATCATTAGGACAGAAGCATTTTCCCAGGTGAATTATAAATTCTTTGTAAACTTAATTTTACATGACTTCAATATTCCATTGAGGAATTCAGCAAAACACCTACCAATGCTACATATTGACTGTTTGAGTTTACTTCAAATGTTTCATAGTAATGAATGCCTTTTTTGATAACATTGTCTGGATTTCAGACTGATTAGAATGGAAGTGGAATTCTGGTTGAAATAGTACATATCCTTTTCTTTTTTGGCTGCACTGCATGGCTCTTAAGTGATCTCAGTTCCCTGACCCGGGATTGAACCCAGATCCTCAGCAGTGAAACCTGAGTCCTAACCACGGACCATGAGTAATTCCCCCAAAACCATACATATTCTTCAAATTCTTGATACACAGGCATCAAACAGCTTTCCATAACAGATAGACTTACATTCCTATCATCTGGGTCCATGATGGGTGCCAATGAATTTCACACTCATCAGCCTTAAGCACCATGAAGTAGTGGTGTTTAGTTGCTAAATCATGCCCGACTCTTGTGACTGCATGGACTGCAGCCCGCCAGGCTCCCCTGTCCAAGGGATTTCCACTCCAGTATGGAGTGGTTTGCCAATTCCTTCTCCAGGGGATATTCCCAACCCAGGGCTTGAACCCAGGTATCCTACACTGCAGTTGGTCTCCTGCACTGCAGGCAGATTCTTTACCGACTTAACCACCAGTTTGTTAAACGTGAAGTACCATCTGGAAAAGCTCTGAAAGGCTCTCCTACTAGAAGCTTCAGCAACCACGCTGAAGGATGATGCTCATTTCTTTCTCTTCTCCTATTTTGTGATGCTGAGATAGTCTCAATAGGTAACCTCAGAAGTGACTCTGGTTCAACAGCTGGAGCCATCAAGGAGTCATGAGCAGGGAAGACAGACAAGGGACATTTGTGGGCTACCTTGGAGCAGGGTCACAGATGGCCTCTGGTTATCTAATCTCCTTCTGAAAAGTCCATCTGTCCACCTCTCATTTCATCATGGGCGTGGAAAAGCAAGAAGTTTGACAGACCCAGTCTGTGCCTTGGGCAGCTTCAAAGGGGCCCTTTGTGAGGTTGGGAGCTGCGAGAGGGCTGATAATTAGAGTGGAGAGCACAGCGAGAGGTATAATGATGGGGGCCAACATAACATTAGGGCAGACTCCATAATGGCGTTTTGAAGGCTGTTTAAAATTACCCTCCCATCTCCAGGAAATCTGGCCTTTTGCACCGAAATCAAAGGCCAGAGTATGTGTGCAAAGTTCTCAATAGGATACTTCCAAACTTGCTTCCAGGAAACCCACTCCAAAGAAAATTCTCCACCATGAGCAGGAAAACTCACTTCTCACTAACTTTCAAAAGACCTCAAAGAGTAAAGGCAATGATAGTTACTTCTGGGAGCCAGAGGCTCCTGTGAACAGGTGGTCTCCTTCCAAACTCATCTTGGAAGCCCTGCTTCCTCGTTTAAGTTTCATTACCCTTCCAGGAACTAACATAATGTTGTAGGTCAGTTATGCTTCAAAATCAAACAAGTGAATTCATAGAAAAAAGTGATCAGATAAGGTTTTCAGAGGCAGGAGGTGAAGGGAGGGGGAACTGGATGAAGGTAGTCAAGGTACAGACTTCTAGTTATAAGATAAATAAGTATTAGGGATGTAATGTACAATATGACAAATATAACTAACACTGCTCTATGTTATGTATGAAATTGTTATGAGAGTAAATCCTAAGAGTTCTCATTACATGGGAAATTTTTTCCTGTTTTTTAAATACTGCCTCTGTATGAGATGATGGATGTTCACTGAACTTATTATGGTCATATTTTCCTGATGTATGTGAGTCAAATCATTATTCTGTGTGTCTTAAAGTTATACAGTGTTGCATGTCAATCAGTTCAGTTCAGTTCAGTCACTCAGTCGTGTCCAACTCTTTGCAACCCCATGAATCGCAGCACGCCAGGCCTCCCTGTCCATCACCAGCTCCCGGAGTTCACTCAGATTCACTCCATCGAGTCCGTGATGCCATCCAGCCATCTCATCCTCTGTCATCCCCTTCTCCTCTTGCCCCCAATCCCTCCCAACATCAAAGTCTTTTCCAATGAGTCAACTTTTCACATGAGGTGGCCAAAGTACTGGAGTTTCAGCTTCAGCATCATTCCTTCCAAAGAAATCCCAGGGCTGATCTCCTTCAGAATGGACTGGTTGGATCTTCTTGCAATCCAAGGGACTCTCAAGAGTCTTCTCCAACACCACAGTTCAAAAGCATCAATTCTTCGGCGCTCAGCCTTCTTCACAGTCCAACTCTCATATCCATACATGACTACTGGAAAAACCATAACCTTGACTAGATGGACCTTAGTCAGCAAAGTAATGCCTCTGCTTTTGAATATGCTATCTAGGTTGGTCATAACTTTTCTTCCAAGGAGTAAGCGTCTTTTAATTTCATGGCTGCAGTCACCATCTGCAGTGATTTTGGAGCCCCAAAAAATAAAGTCTGACACTGTTTCCACTGTTTCACCATCCATTTCCCATAAAGTGATGTCAATAACATCCCAATAAAACTGGAAGAGAAAAAAAGGAGGGTAGATAGCCTTAAGCCTGTGCTCCTTGAAGCACAGAGTCTTAACCACTGGACTGCCAGGAAAGTCTCATGGCTGTTTAATTTTCTGAGGGTCTTCCAGACCATTTTCCACAGTGGGTGTGCCAATTTACAGTCCCACCAATTTCTCCACATTCACACTAGCATTTATCACTTGTCCTTTTGATGATAGCTATCCTTTCAGGTGGAAGGTAGTATTTCATAGTGGTTTTATGTGCCTCACTGAACTTGTAACACCAAATTAGATTTTTGGTTTTTATAGACTATGAGTGACTTGCAGACAAAGATCAAATTAGTTCTTCCATATTTGCCTCCATAGGGTTTAACTCAGTGTCAAGCACATAGTAGGTGCCCAGAAAATGTTGTGAATATATGAGTAAACCTGCACTCTAGTTTATATAGGCAATAATAATACTTACAGCCAGTATTGCTGTGTGCCAGGTAATATTCCATATGTCTTTTTTGTTACTTGTTCAGGAGGTAATATTATTATCCTTCATATTTTCCTAACCCAGGGATTGAACCCAAGTCTCTCACATTGCAGGCAGATTCTTTACCAGCTGAGCTGCCAGAGAAGCCCAAGAATACTGGAGTGGGTAGCCTATCCCTTCTCCAGGGGATCTTTTTGACCCAGGAATGCAACTGGAGTCTCTTGCATCGCAGGTGGATTCTTTACCAGTTAAGCTACCAGGGAAGCCCCTTTATCCTTCTGGATAATATTGTATATCATCTAGGATATACAATATTATCCTATATAATATCCTATATATCCTATATATATATATATATATATATATTATGTAGCCCAAAGAAGTTCAGCAACTAGCCCAAAGTCACACAGCTGATACATGGTGGAGTCAGAATTTGCATCCAAGTCATCTGGCTTCATTATTTTATATTGTGCCCTGAATGATAATGAAGACCCAGGGTTCCATTATAGGAAAGGGGTAGAGGATAAAATGATTTCAAATTGACCTGAAACTAATACTCCCTTTCCACCATCACCAATACATAAGCCAATTTGCATGCATTCCTTTCTTCCTTCCCTTGCTCCTTCTACAAATATTTACTAACTACCATGATCCAGGAACTTCTGTAGAAATTGGCTTTCAGTAATGAAGGGGAAGGGACATCAGCATTTATCTCCACAAAACTCTCTCTCAACAAACATCTCCTGAGAACCTCCTTTTTGCCAAGATCATGCTAGGTTCTAGAGATACAAACATGAATCAGGAAGAGTCCAAGTTCCTTGTAGACAGGACAGACACAATGGCAATAATTAAGATGGAAAGAAAAATAAAGAAAGAAAATACTATGCCCTTCCTGAAAGCAATTTCAAAGTAAACGTAGATAGAAAGATGGAGAGAAAGATACATAGATAAAAAGATAGATAGATAGACAAATGGAAAGGAGGTGAAAAAGAACAGAAATCTGCATGAGGGGAAAATGAACAAAAGTGAAAGCTTCTCAGTCATGTCCGACTCTTTGTGACCTCATGGACTGTAGCCTGCTAGGCTCCTCTCTCCATGGGATTCTCCAGACAAGAATACTGGAATCACCATTTCTTCTCAGGGAATCTTCCTGACCCAGAGATCAAAGCCGCGTCACTTGCATTGCAGGCTGATTCTCTACCATCTGAGCCACACTGAACCCAACTCTAGGACTTTTTGGAAGTCTTTCTGGAGAAGATACATCTGTCCTTGAATCTTTAGGCATCCTCAGATGTCAACCAGGTAAAGACAGTTAGACAGCTCCAGTGAAAGCACAGAGATAAAGAAATACTTCTCTGTGTGGCTATCTACAAGTATTTTTATATGCTAGAGAAACTAAGAAGGCCAGGTGGTAACACTGGAGAACAAAGGAACATCAACCCCAGAACACACTGAAGAAATCAAGAAAATGCTTCCATAAGACATATGAGACCTTACATTTTTTCTTTACATCCTAGTGAACAAAAATGAAAAGGAAACAGACTGGTCTTCACAGAAGAGAGAGGAGGTTATCTTCCTTCTAAGACGAGTTGCATAAAACTTAAAATCTTGGCAGAGTTAGCCATGATATGAATGACTCTTGCTTCTCCAGGCCAAGAAATACTTCAAATAAGTAGTTGGACTTCTGGGCTGGACTCCTACTTTTGTATGAGAAGGAAACTGCCTTTAAACGAGATTGATGTTCAGGTTATTCCATAAACGACAGAAAATAATGTCAAGAGGGAGAAAAATGAATAAGGACAAGTCTGAGAAGAATAATGAAGGGGCATTAGTGGGTGGTTTATGATGCGTGGCATTTTGTTAATGTTAAACTTTCCCAGGTGTGTCATATAAGTCACAGAACAAGGTAATGGGTGGAAGTTTTATTTTCTTGTGTGAACAATGAGCGCCCATGAACTAAGTAAAAATAAGGGGCTTGGGAACATGGGGAGTTGATTACCAGGGCATAAAATTGATCATAAGGACTATATCCTGCCATGTCCAACAAAACAACCTGCACTGTTTATGTTTGTTTGCTTCTTTGAAGGAAGGTAATCAGATGGTTTCACAATGCTTTTTTTTTTTTAAGATGCTGAGTCTCTGGCTTTATTTCATCTGGTTTTTTTTGTTTTTGGCCCAACCACGTGACATGTGGGATCTCAGTTCCTTGACCAGTGATTGAACCCCTGCCCCTGCGCTGGCAGCACAGGGTCTTAACCATTGGATGGCCAGGGAAATTCCCATCATGCATTATTCCTGATTTTATCTCAGCCTTGGGAGGGAGAAAGTACATCATCTCCATTTTACAGATAATGGAGAATGAGATGGACCAGTCTTACTCAAGATCTTCCAGCCACTAAGGAATCAAACTGGAATCCAAACTCAGGTGCACTAACTCTCCTAAGGCAGCGAATTCATTGGGTCTGTGCAACGCTTCACAAACCTCTTCAGAGCAAACATTTTCTAAAGAAGGTTAGTGAGAACTCTTCCATTCCCCTAGTGTTAAAGTCACATTTGGCAATCAGCCTTGATTAAAAAAAAAAAAAAAAAACTCAACACACACCTGAAACTATCACAACATTGTTAATTGGCTATAAGTAAGTTAGTAAGTGAAGTCACTCAGTCGTGTCCGACTCTTTGCGACCCCATAGACTGCAGCCTACTATGCTTCTCCATCCATGGGACTCTCCAGGCAAGAATACTGGAGTGGGTTCCCAATACAAAATGGTTTAGGTGTTAACAAAAAATAAAATTAAAAAGAAAAAAATCTTTGGAGTAGTTGGAATCCCAGTAACTATGTTTTCTACCTTTCTCCAGTACACGTGGGCACGCTCAGTTGCTTCAGTCACATCCGACTCTTTGTGACCCTAAGAACTGTAGCCCGCCAGGCTTCTTGGTCCATGGGATTCTCCAGGCAAGAATACTGGAGTGGGCTGCCAGGTCCTCTTCTAGGGGATCTTCTTGACCCAGGGATGGAACCTGCACATCCTGCATTTCAGGCAGATTCTTTACCGCTGAGCCACAGGGAAACCCAGTGAACTTCCCCCGACCCCCGAAATTTTTTTTGTCTCAAAAGAAAAGAAATTTGATCAGAAGTCCCCCCATGGCAGGTTTAGTATTGTCTTCTCCAGTTATAACTCTAGAGAAGGAATGCCTCTCAGAACTGGAGGACAGAGTAGGATAAACTGCCCAATCCAGTTTTATTTGCAGAGTATGTTGTTTTGAGCCATTTTCTTTCACTTTTAGACTTTTATTTTGAAATCACTATAGATTCACTGGAAGTTACATGAACAGTGCAGAGTCTTGTGTGCCTTTCACCAAGCTTCCTCCAATGGTAACATCTGATAAATCTATAGTACAATATCATTGCAACCTCAGTGTCCACCAACAGAGGAATGGATAAAGAAGATGTGGTGTGTATATACAATGGAATATTACTCAGTCATAAAAAGGAACAAAATTGGGTCATTTGTAGAGACTTGGATAGACCTAGAGACTGTCATAGAGGGCAGTAAGTTAGAAAGACAAATATCGTATATTAACAACTATATGTGGAATCTAGAAAAATGGTAGAGGTGATCTTCTATGCAGAGCAGAAATGAAGGCATGGGCACAAAGATCAAATCTATGGATACCAAGAGCGAAAGGGGGGGTGGGATGAATTTGGAGATTGGGATTGACGTGTATACACTATTGACACTCTGTATAAAAGAGATAACTAATGTAAACCTACACATAGCACAAGAAGCTCTACTCAATGCTCTGCGGTGACCTAAATGGGAAGGAAATCCTAAGAGAGGATCTATGTAAACAGCTGATTATATACACACACACACACACACACACACACACACATCAGCTTCCCAGGTGGGTAAAGAATCCATCTGCTAAAGCAAGAGACACAGGACATGCAGTTTTGACCCCTGGGTTGGGAAGACCCCCTGGAGAAGGAAATGGCAGCTCACTCCAGTACTCTTGCCTGGAAAATCCCAAAGACAGAGGAGCCTTGTGGAATATAGCCCATGAGGTCACAAAGAGTTGGACGGACTGAGCCACTGAGCACAGACATATATATATATATATATATATATATATATATAAATAATTCTCACACACATTTAAAGCAATTCTACTCCCATAAAAATTAAATATATATATTTATATAAATATATATATTAATTGCAAAGCACAATTTTTTTCTGAATTAGTTATCAAGATTAAAGCAAAACAAGCAAGCAAATGTTAGCAACAAAGCTAGGAGATCTAACAAGAAAGTTAGAGTTCTGGTCTTTTTTGAAAACCTGGAAGATCCTGCAATGTGGTCCTGCCTGGGCAGTAAAGGTGGCTAGTGATGCTGTCCCTTTTCCGCAGGCAAGTGCTCGACAGGTCCGTGAGGCTTTCTTCACTGGTGTTACCTGCCTGGCCTCTGGAGGCAGCTGAGTTTTCACTGCATTCTTCAGAAAGGGGAGTTATTATTATTATTATTGCTAAGTTACAATTAGCATACAATATTGTATTAGTTTCTGATGTGAAACACAGTGATACAATATTTTTATACACTATGAAATAATCACTACAGTAAGTCCAATTACCATCTGTCAACATACAAAATTGTTACAATATTAGTGATTATATTTCCTATTTACAATAGCCAAGATAAGAAAGTAACTTAAATGTCCATGAACAGATGAATGGATAAAGAAGACATGGTATATATGAATATATGCAATACGTGAATGTGAAAGTTGCTCAGTTGTATCTGACTCTTTGCGATCCTATGGACTATGCGGTCCATGGAATTCTCCAGGCCAGAATACTGGAGCGGGTAGCCTTTCCCTTCTCCGGGGGATCTTCCCAATCCAGGGATAGAAATCAGGTCTCCCGCATTGCAGGCGGATTCTTTACCAGCTGAGCCACAAGGGAAGCCCATATAAATATGCATAAATTTGAGCCACCTGGGAACGCATATATTTATATGAATATATAGATGTAAATAAATACATGGGCTCCCAGGTGGCTCAAGTTGTGAAAGCAAATTGACTCCTCTGCCACCTACTGTTCTTCTCCCTCCCTTCCCAGTCCCCATCACTTCATCTAATTATTGCCGTTGTGTTGGAGTAATCCTGGGCCTTCGAACATGCCCATATCCCTACTTAAAACAAAACATATGCAGGCTCTAAGCTAATGAGAAAGGCATTTGGAAAGAAAACCGTGAAGCAGAAACAAAAGGAGACTGTTAACAGAATAACTAGGAAACACGCTAAAAGATGGCCAGTGTTGACTTTTCTGAATTTGGATGTTTTGTATTTACTCTGTTTTACAGCCAGACAATAGGAAAATCTTCCTTTCTTTTTCTTCTCCAATGAAGGGACTTAAACTCCATCCCTGGTTCCCAACACAGCAGGGAATTGGACAGATCGAATCCAGTGACTGACAACTCTGCCTTGCAGCCAAAGACAGGAGGAGAGGATGATGACTGGGGAAGCGATGGCACATTAAAGGGATGTACTAAGTTGTGTCCACTCTTTGTGACCCTGTGGGCCACAGCCTGCCAGGTTTCTCTGTCCATGGGATTCTCCAGGCAAGAATACTGGAGCAAACCGCAGCGGGTTGCCATGCCCTCCTCCAGGGGGTCTTCCTGACCTGGGGATCAAACACACACTGCTGAGCCGCCTGAGAAACCCCGTTAAGGGCATAGGGTGCCACACATTGGGCTTCCCAGATGGCTCAGTGGTAACGAATCCACCTGCCAATGCAGGAGACAGAGGAGATGCAGGTTCCCTCCCTGGGTCGGGAAGATCCCCTGGAGAAGGAAACGGCAACCCACTCCAGTGCCCTTGCCTGGAGAATCCCATGGAGGGAGGAGCCTGGTGGGCTACAGTCCATGGGGTTGCAAAGAGTCAGACACGGCTGAGCACACACACCATCAATGGGAAGTAGACAAGATAAAAAGGGGAGACGTTTCCATCTAAGGAAAGGGAGCCGCAAACATCTAAAATGAATCTCTACGCATATACACAGTCACTATTAAGAAACCATCTGTGGGAATTTCCTGGCAGTCCAGTGGTTGAGATTCTCTGCTTCCAATGAAGGGACATGGGTTCGATCCCTGGTCAGGGAACTAAAATCCCACCTGGCATGTGGTGCAGCCAAAAAAAAATTTTTTTAATTAAAAAAATATAAAAATAAAGATTTAAAAATAAATACATACAGAAAGAAGCCATCTGCAAATTCATAATTCCTGTGGGGGCATTTGAGGGTGTAATATTAAGAGAGGATTTTCCAGGTCTCTCCTCCTCCCATGTGTGTAGAAAGATCACGACCCTCCAACACACATCCTCCTCCTTTGTGCCCAAATTTTAACCCAGCCCTCTAATAGCATTTCATCTAATCACAGCCCCAGCTGGCCCTTGCTGGTAAACGGCTGAGATCACTGCCACTCTAATGGAAAGTTTGCTGCTGCTGCTGCTAAGTCGCTTCAGTCGTGTCCGACTCTGTGCGACCCCATAGGCGGTAGCCCACCAGGCTCCCCCGTCCCTGGGATTCTCCAGGCAAGAACACTGAAGTGGGTTGCCATTTCCTTCTCCAATGCATGAAAGTGAGAAGTAAAAGTGAAGTCGCTCAGTCGTGTCCAACTCTTAGCGACCCCATGGACTGCAGCCTAGCAGGCTCCTCCGTCCATGGGATTTTCCAGGCAAGAGTACTGGAGTGGGGTGCCATTGCCTTCTCTGAATGGAAAGTTTGGAAGGTCTAAAAGAAGCAAAGCTGGCTCCCAACTGGGCTTTTGAGAGCTGACCCTTTATTTCCTCCATGGCTCTGCAGCAGAAATGAAGTTTCCTAAGATGGTCCCCATAATTGGGTTTAACACAATGGCATCAGCAAAGACGCTTGGAAGATGTAGAGTCAGACTCAAAGTCAAGGAATTAAAATTTTGAGAGGTGCTTCCCTGGTGGCTCAGTGGTAAAGACTCTGCCTGCCGATGCAAGAGATAAGGGTTGGATCCCTGATCCAGGAAGATCCCACATGCTCTGGAGCAACTAAGCCCGTGCACCATAACTATTGAGCCTGTGCTCTAGGGCCCTGGAGCCACAACTCCTGAGCCCATGTGCTGTACTACTGAAGCCTACAAGCCCTGGAGCCTGTGCTCTGAAACAAGAGAAGGCACCACAATGAGAAGTCTGCCCACCACAACTAGAGAAAGGCCTTCACGGCAATAAAGACTCAGCATGGGCAAAAATAAATAAATAAAATTATAAGAAGTTTGAAAGCTCAAGGGACGCCCAAAAGGCATGTGCTCCAATCTCTTGCTTTTGGGCTTCCTTGGTGGCTGAGCTGGTAAAGAATACACATGCAATGCAGGAGACATGGGTTCAATCCCTGGTTTGGGAAGATCCCCTGGAGAAGGGAACGGCTACCCACTGCAGTATGCTGGCCTGGAGAATTCCAGGATTGTATAGTCCATGAGGTTGCAAAGAGTCAGACACGACTGAGCGACTTTCACTTGCTTTCAGTTTCAACCATTCTTCATGGAGAGGTAACAAATCTTCCTTCTTGGCCTCCATATTCCAGGTATGTCACACCTGAAAGATAGGCTCTCCAGGACAGACATTTCTAGAATCCCTGCAGGTAACCTTTTAAGTGTGTGTGCATGCATGCTCAGTTGCTTCAGCCATGTCCGACTGTTCATGACCCTTTGTACTATAGCATGCCAGGCTCCTATGGGATTCTCCAGGCAAGAATACTGGAGTGGGTTGCCATGACTTCCTCCAGGGGATCTTCCCAACCCAGAGATCGACCCCTCATCTCTTACGTCTCCTGCATTGGCGGGCAGGTTCTTTACCACTAGCGCCACCTGAGAAGCCAACCTTTTAAGTATACCTTATAAAATAAAAATACCCCGAGCACCGTGCCTACATATCCTTGGCATTCTTTTTAAGTCAGCTTCTTGAGTTTTCTCATTAGCAGAGATGGAGGCGATCACTTCATTTAGCAAAGAGATAAAGACAGTAATTAAGTGGCTGTGTCATCTTTTCCTTTCTAGGCTAACTAATCCCAATTATTTTTTAACCTTTATACATGGGCCCTTTTTTCTGACCTTCAAATAAATTTTCACTGCTTTGCTCTGGTCCTTATTAGAGGTGCCACAGTCTTCACAGTTTGCCAAAGCTTTTCTGTAGCCATATGAAATGCTTACTTACTATTTTCTCCCTTTTTGTAAGAGTAGACTCCCATTTTTGAGAAATATCTAACAAAAATTATATGCCTAATTTTCAGCTGCAGTTCTGCAATGGCATTCCTACCAAATACATCAGCTAGGCTCTCTATTTTTTTTTATTTTATTTTTTGCAGCTAAATGTTTTATCTACAAAATAAAATGATTATTGAAAGTATTTTCAACAAATTATTGAGGCCCTATGAGGTATGGAAGAGTGTGCTATGTACTATGTGTGCGTGCTAAGTCACTTCAGTCGTGTCTGGCTCTTTGTGATCCCATGGACTGTAGCCTGTCAGGCTCCTCTGTCCATGGGATTCTCCAGTCCAGAATACTGGAGTGGGTTGCCTGGCCGAGGAATCAAACCTGAGTCTCCTGCATTGGCAGGCAGGTTCTTTAGTGCCACCTGGGAAGCCCGCTATGTACTGTGTGTGTGTCAGTCGCTCAGTCATTTCTGACTCTGCGACCCCATGGACTGTAGCCTGCCAGGCTCCTCTCCATGAACTTTTCCAGGCAAGAATGCTGGAGTGCATAGCTCCAGTTTCTCTTCTCCAGGGGATCTTCCTGACCCAGGGATTGAACCTAGGTCTCGCACAATGGGGACAGAGTCTTTACCATTTGAGTCACCAGGAAAATTCCTAATTAAGTGGTAGAAAAGTGATATAAACTCCAGCTTGTGTTCACCAAAAGCTAATCAGTGGAATTTTCAGGGCTTGGCGTTTTTTTGCTATATTTACAATTATGACCTTGGCACTCTTATCTTGCAAGTCAAGCATCACCTTAAAAATACAAAGCTGATGTTGTTAGGGGAAGCACGCTGACTGAAACCGCCCACCCTGGCCAGGCACCATAGTAACCATTCACATGAGCTGTTTTACAACAGGAGGTCCTGGTAAGGAACACGAACCTAATAAGCCACCACCAACCGGAAGAGTTCAGGAAAGTCAAAAGGAGACACTACATGTCTGACCACCTCCCAGAATCCTGTCTGGCAATCATCTTGGCTGAACAAGGCATGCACCACCAGGAAGGACTCTGAGTCAGATGACTGGCTAAAGACAACCCGGAAACTAATCCCATCACCATAAAACCTGAGACTGCAAGCCATGTGACAGAGTGGTTCTCCTGGGTTCCCTTACCCCCCTGCTCTCCGCCCGGGTGCCCTTTCCCAATAAAATCTCTTGCTTTGTCAGCACATGTGTCTCCTTGGACAATTCATTTCCAAGTGTTAGACAAGAGCCCAGTTTTGGGCCCTGGAAAGGGTCCCCCTTCCTGCAACAATATTAGTAACTATTAGTGATATGATAAACATCATCTCCAAGGATCTAATGGAGAGGCACTTCCCTGGTGATCCAGTGGTTAAGACTTTGCCTTCCAATGCAGAGGGTCCAGGTCTGATCCCTGATCGAGAGCTAAGCTCCCACATGCCTTGTGGCCAAAAAACTGAAGTGTAAAACAGAATCAATACAGTAATAAATTCAATAAAGACTTTAAAAGTGGTCCACATTAAAAAAAAAATTCTTAAAAGAAAAAAACCAAGGAGGAGTTTACAGGAGAGAGAATTGAAACCCATCAGGACCTTCCCAATGGAGTCACCATGTCCTGTTTGCTCTTCGTGGTACTGGAGGCCGTACAGAATGAAGAATGAATGCATGGTCCCTGGGACCAACCCGGTTTCATCCCAGCTCCCCCACTTAATGGCTGTGAAACCTTAGGAAAAATGCTTCTCCTCTCTCTGCTTCCACTTTCCCGTTTGTGCAATAAAAATATTTGTAGCATTGACCTCGTCACACTATTGGGTGTATTCATATGTTAAAAGTGAAAGAATCGAGTTTGAAATAGATGAAGTGCTGAATAATTAGTGACTATC
Organism: Aepyceros melampus; assembly: GCA_006408695.1. Taxonomy (NCBI): domain Eukaryota; kingdom Metazoa; phylum Chordata; class Mammalia; order Artiodactyla; family Bovidae; genus Aepyceros; species Aepyceros melampus. Next base: position 10,379 of record SJXQ01005392.1, on the reverse strand, counting down.
ACTGTCCTAGAAATGTCTTCTCCCTAGGGTGTCCCAGCTTTTAATGTCCATCTTTTCTGGAGTTGTATCGCCTTTATGGTAACCATGGCAAACAGCCCTGTAGATGTTTCCATGACATTTTTTTTTCCTTAAGCAAAAACTTGAAAATCTCTTTTGAAAACCAAAGCTATCTAATTCTTCCAGGCCAAAAGGAATCTAAATTTTCATCAGAGCTGTAAAATGCTTTAAGCAAGGATATGGGGGATTAGACAAGATGTCCTAAAGCAATTAACTACACAAATGGATGAGGCAAAATTCAAGTCTATCTGAAATACAAGGTCATTGGGTTTTAAGGTGACTGTGGAAACCAGCAGGAATAGAAAATAGAAAGAATTCTAAAGCGTCCTTGCTTACCTGAGGAGTTTATTCCCTTCTGTTTTCTTAAATATAAAATTTGTACAGTAAGTCCTCTACATATGAACAAGTTCAGTTCCAAGAGCATGTTTGTTAAGACAAATTTGTTCATAAATCGAACAAAGGTAGCCTAGGTACCCAACTAACACAATTGGCTGTGTCATGCTGGACTGCAGTAGGTTAGTAACACTTTTCACAGAAATAATATGTAAAAAAATGAACACACAAAAAATAAAGAAAACACTTTAATCTTAGAGTACAGTATCTAGTACAGTACAAGAGCTGGCATACAGGGGCTGGCATTGAGTGAACAGGCAAGAGGAATTATAGACTGGAGGAGGGATAGGAGGTGGGAGATGGCAGAGCTGAAGGATCGTCAGCAATAGGAGACAGAGGGCGGGCTGCAATTTCACTTGCGTCTGACATTGATGGCACAGGTCCTGGTTCCTTGCTGGAATCAGATGCATGTTCACATCTTTGAAAGTTCGAGACATGAGGGTTTGTATGTAGGGGACTTACTGTACTGAAGTATAACATGTCTATGGGCAAGGGTACGAATCTTAAATGAACTTTTATAACATGAGCACACCCAGATGTAATTGACATTCAGATCAGGGGACAGCACATTGAATAAACCTCTCTCACCTTATTTCACTATTTTTAATTCATATTCATACACACAGCCCTAATGAGGAATGATAATATTCAAATGTTTAAAAAGAAACATTTTGCTTGAATTAACAGAAGCTATGGGAGGAACTAATTTTTTTTTCTCAGATTTTGATCATGGTTGAGTCCACCAGAAATAATTTTTTTTTAATGTCTGGAGAGTCTGTATATTATTGATAGCTGCTCATTGGAAACTACTTTTCCCCAGTTACATGCCAATGAACATAAAATTGTAAAAAAAAAAAAAAATTCCCTTTGGAACAGACATCATTCTTCATTGAGCTGGGCTCGATTATGCAGTTGACTGCCTTTTCTGAAGACAGTTTACCATCATTTGCCCAGTGCTTTGTTATTCAATTGTTGTGTGTTTATCTTCTCTTTTCAACCACATTTCAGATTCTTGTAGAGAAAATTCTCACTAAACTTCTTTGAAGTCTTTGTACTTCTGAATACTCGTGACATAGAGTTATCTCACTATGTTTCCTGAAGAAATGATTCAAAGAATGTGTGTATCTATCCTCTCCGGCAATACATATTGTTGAAGTAATAGAAGTTTTGCTACACAAAACAAAAACAGAACCTTGGTACATTCTTGAAAGCTGGTGTTTTCATTAGTTAGCATAATGGAGCAAGTAAACAGGGAAGAAATTATGTTTGAAAAAGAACAGATTACTACAGGGCTGAGATCTTGTCATGCGATACATTGCAGTGTTTGTATATTTTTTGTCTTAAAGAGGGATTATTAACGAAGCCTAAAGGCGTTCTCTGTTCATGGTATATTCAGAAAAATACCAATTTCTTTCCAGTCAAAACAGAATATAACTACTTTGTAATAGGAAGAATGGTTAGTAGATTATTGAATGCTATTGAATTACTTAGCTAAAGTTCTGCTAAAAACCTGGAACACCAGCTCCTATTACTTAATCAATTCTTCATTCCAACAAGAATCATTGAGTAGATACTGCATACCAGGTATAGCCTGTCTATCACAGAAATGCCACCAAACTGACAAAGGCAGGCAGTAAATGATCTAGAAGCAAATCACACATAATCTCTCTATCCTAAGAATATGAGGTTAGTCAGGTGGGCAAATCCTCCAGGCTGTGCTCAAATGCTTTCTCCTTCATGAACCCATTCATCTATTTCCCCGCCTGCATTCCTAAAGATTTTACCCAATACCTTCATTTTCACTTATTTCCTTTTGTGTTATATTGTTACCTTGGATGCTGTGAAGCATGGTGGTCAGAATGTGAATTTTATGGTCAGATTGAGATTTGCATCTTAGCCTTAATCTTTCTTTGCCCTGTGTCCTTGAGCATAGGAATCAACCCCTCTGGACCTCAGTTTATTCACCTGTGAAATAGGAATAATTAAAAATTTCCACAAGCTATCATACACATGGGAGTTCCCTGGAAATGCAGTGGTTAGAACTCTGAGCTTCCAGCACCAGAGGCCTGGGTTTGATCCCTGGTCAGGATACTAAGATCTCACCAGCCATGGAGTATGGCCAAAAAAATCATAAATGCAGTGTGCTTCATGCACTCAGAGATAATGATAATTACAATGAACACAGCACTAACTGAAATTTTATGAGTGCTTTAGGTATATTAACTCATTTAACCCTCACAATAACCCTACAGAGTAGGCACTTTGGCTATTTCAGATGAGAGACTGAGATGCAGAGAGGTTTAGGGAACGCTCCCAACATGACACAGCGAGTTAAGTGGTAAAATGGAGTTTTGAATTGAGGTGTGTTGCCTCTAGTCTTCATGATTGTGCCACTCTGTTCTACTGACTTTTCTAGAAGAACATGGTAGGCATAAAATTAATAAGTGGTAGCTATTAGCATGGGCTTCCCATGTGGCGCTAGTGGTAAAGAACCTGCCTGCCAATACAGGAGACATAAGACACGTGGGTTTGATCCCTGGGTCGGGAAGATCCCCTGGAGGAGGGCATGGCAACTCACTCCAGTATTCTTGCCTAGAGAATCCCATGGACAAGGGGAGCCTGGCAGGCTACAGTCCATAGAGTTGCAAAGAGTTGGACACTACTGAAGTGATTTGGCACGCACTATAATAAGCACAATTTTAATCATCTTTCCCAGGACTATGTTAATAACATAGTGAAACAAAAAGCACATCTATTTATTCATCTGTCTTCCTACTTTTGTGCTCTGCAGATAGTAGGTCCACATTTGTTTGTTGAGTTGAAATGCCTTTCTTAGAAATGAAACAACAAAAGAAAACAAAAACTAAGGGATACATTATTTTAAACTATAATCCTATCAAGTTTTTGAATCAATGTTTCTTCATGACCCTAGAGACTAATGCAAAAATGCAAATTTTTGAGCATTTTAGAATGTCACCCTCCATTTCAATCATTTCACAGCTCATTAGCTTCCAGGTTATTTTTTGTTTTTTCCCTCTCTCAGTCCCTCACAATAAGGACTCTTAGAAAATAATTCTCACCTTCCAGTCCACATTTGCAGCTTCTGTTTTTGTAGGTTTATTTTGCAGCCTTGCAAATAGTCACCTGCCCTCTGGCACAGGGGAATGGCATCTATTCTAAGACATTTAAAGAGAATACAGATGTCCTACATATTTTGAACTTGGAAGTACAGAAAAGAGAAATTAGGATGGATTGACCAGCTTTTTCAATTGGTTGTTCAACTTTTCATCTTTCAGAGACTGCAGGAAAGAAATTCATAACATGAGACTTTACAAGCCTGGGTACAACCTAAAGACACGTTATTTTGATTTTGTTATTGGAATTGAGTATGTATTTCCTTACAAGTCTGAATTCTTCAACAAGTAGGACAACAAAGTCACTGCTGGAACACAGGAAACTGAGTGAGTCCAAAACCAGTTGTTTATGTCCATTGATTCTCAGATTGACCATGGAAGAAATCATGCTTACTAGAAAATGGACCATGGGCCTGGAGTTGGGAAACCAAACAAACATTAGCAACAAAAAAGCTGTACCTTTTTTTTTTTTTAGATTCCACATATAAGTAACATTATATATTTGTCTTTCTCTGTCTGACTTACTTCACCCAGGATGACAATCTCTCAGTCCATCCATGGTGCTGCAAAAAGCATTATTTTGTTCTTTTTTATGGCTTTTATATATATATATATATATAACACATCTTCTTTATCTATTCCTCTGTGATGGACACTTAGGTTGCTTCCACGTTCTAGCTATTGTAAATAGTCCTGAAATGAACATTGGGGTACATATATCTCTTCCAATTATGGTTTTCTCCATGTATATGCGCAGGAGTGGGATTGCTAGAGGAACCAAATACCTTTGGTTTGTTTGTTTACCCTTTCTTGCTTCAAGCTATTGTTTTGTTGCTGGATATACAGCCTGATAAGAACTTGGTTAAAGTAAGTTGGATATTAGAAAATCCAAGAATACATCGCATATTCCAGTTGGATGAAAATTTATACACAACCAATGTCAGTTTCCTCTCCTAAATCAGAAATCTTTTCTGTCCATTCAATTCTTTCTCCCCTTGACATTTCTGAGTTTCTACTCAGTTCCAGGTATTATGACGGGCAATGTGCCTAAAGAACTGAACAGCTAAGAACAAAAGAAGGACCATATAGATGCAGAAAGAGGCAGGTTAATAGGCAATGACTAAAATCTGGGAGGTCAAGTTCAAGACACTGAAATCAGGCTGGACCATGAAGGTGATCACAGACTTTCTCAAGTAGGGACAACTGAGATGGATCTTGACAGATGTGTAGGAGCTTTCCCCTATCCAGCAAAGGAGGTTTCCCAAACAGCCTCTGCTCAGGCATTCCTCATGAGGAGAGTCTCCCTCCTTTTCTAGTAGTTAAGCGTGTGGGAGCAGTTGTTGGAAAACTTCTGGAACCTAAATACACCTTCCTGTAACACTTCTCTTATCTCTGGTTTTGTCTTTTGGAAAAACTCTTCTTTTTACAGAGTTCCACCAGACAGTTGAAGATAGTCTTTACGTCCATCGTAACTCTCCCTCATAAAAATAAACATCATGTAATTACACCTCATGTAACTTATTATCAATTTCCTTCATCTTTCTGATCACCATTTGCTGATAAAAATAAAATTAAATGTTCACTGAGTCCTTTTCAGGGCCTGTACTATGCACTTTTGGCTTATCTCCATCCTCACAACAATCTTTTGAAAGGTTCTTTTTACCCTATTTATTTACTTGGTGGTGCCAGGTCTTAGCTGCAGAAGGGATCTTTAATTGCAGCATATGCATTCTAGTTCCCTGACCAGGGTTTGAAGCTGAGCCCCCTGCACTGGGAGCACAGACTTAGTCCCTGGACCACCAAGGAAGCCCCTACTGTTGTTGTTGTTGTTTTGGCAAGCTTGTTTCATCTTAGCTCCCCAACCAGGGATCAAACCCATGGCCCCTGCACTGAGAGTGTAGAATCTTGACTACTAGACCACCAGGGAAGTCCCTTTATCCCATTTATAAATGAGAAAGTGAGGACTCAGAAAAATAACCTGCTCAAAGTAACCCACTGGACCCCTAGCTTTCAGCAATAACTGTGCCTCCTAGATTCCCACAGATTTCATTAAAATGATCAAAGGCAAAGGCTTGCGGTACCCTTTTCTTCCTTTTAGCTGAGGAAAAGCATGAGATCCAAGAAGCAGGATGCACTTGGAACCAGTTAGGAAAACAAAGTGAAGCCCCTGTCTAGAATTGTACTTGACTTGGCACTCCGTGTTCCGGGTAGGAAGGACGATGTTTTTGTTAGAAGCAATGTGTCACCGTCAGAAGTACACGGACTCCTCTGTCTAAATAGTGAGGGATAAGTCACAGTGGTATTCCTATCGGATAAACACAGCACATCATATGCCAGATCTCCCACCACACCCGTCCATCTCAGACTCTGAAACCGTGGGGTTCAGCAAGTCCCACAACCTACATCCCTGTCTTCCTATCTTTTTGTGTTTTTATACATTTCTCCACCTTCTGCCCTTCATCCTAGAAAATCAAAATGACCGCTTACATATCTTATGAGAAATCACATCATGGGCGATTTCTACCCCAGGGAACATTTGGCAATGTCTAGAGAATTTTCGGTTGTCGCAACTGAGGGTGTGGGAGTGGCAGTGGGTGTAAGTGACTTCTAGTGAGTGGAGTGATACTGTTAAACATCCTACATGGATAGGACAGCCCGGGCCAGCAGAGGGTGACCCAGCCCCCAAAGTCAGTCATGCTGAAGCTGAGAAACCCTACGTTCATGCATCTGTCTCTCAGTCGTCATTTCTTCTTCCTCTTTCTCTACTTTCCTTTTCTCCCTTCTTCCATTTTGTTTTTTATTTCCCATTCTTTCTTCCTCCCTTCTGGTCTGTTCACCTTCCTTCCTCAGTGGATGACAGATAAAATAAAACTCTGCTTATCCTCACTGAACAAAGTTTTCATCTAAAACCCCAAATGGTGGGGCTGCCCTTGTGGTCCAGTGGTTAAGACTCCATGCTTCCAATGGTGGGGGGCAAGGGTTTGATCCCTGATCAGGGAACTAGGGGCATGACCAAATTTTTTTTTTAATTTTTAAAAATAAAAACCCCAATGGTAATGGCGACCAGAGGTAAACAGCATGGTGGAATCTAGGATACCAGGTCCTGGTAAGGTGGGTGCCCTATAAATGCTTCTTCCTCTAAGCTTCTGGCCTGCTGGAGTTTGAAAAAAAGGCAGCATTAATCTTGTCTTTTAGCAGATTAAGGATCTAGTTACCCTGAAAGACTCAGTGCTCCCCACTTTCATATGTAATGTCCTCTACTGATCAGGCATCTTAAAGGAGCATCCTTAGATTGTTAAGGACTACATCTGTCTGCTAGGGTTATTACCATAACAAAGTACCACAAACTGGATGACTTGCACAGCAGAAATTTATTTTTTTCCAGTTCTAGATGCTGGAAGTCTGAGATCAAAGTTCCTGCGGGGTTACTTCTTTTGAGACCTCTCTCCTTGGCTTATAGATAACTGTCCTCTCCCAATATCCTCACATCGTGTTTCTTCTGTGTTTTTTCTTCTCTCCTTTCTTCTTTATTTTTTCCAGCTTTATTGGGTACACTCGACAAGTAAAAATTGTATGTACTTAAGCTATACTGCATGATGTTTTGATATATGTACACATTGGGAATGATTACCACAGTCAAGCCAATTAACATATTCATCACCTCTTCTTTTAAGGATGCCAGTCATTGGATACTGGCGCACCCTAATGACCTCATCTAACCTTCATTATCTCTTTAAAGGCCCCAATATACTTGCATTCTGAGATTATGGGGGGTTAAACATATGAATTTTGGTGAAGGGGGAATAATTCGGCCCCACACAAGAATGTTGCAACTCATGTTTACCCCTTGCTAAGTTGTAAATTATATGTTAATATCTTCTTCATCTGCAAACTGTCTTAATTTATAAATGAGAAAAACACACTCAATTTGTCATCAAACCAATTCCGTTCCGTTCAGTCGCTCAGTCGTGTCCGACTCTTTGCAACCCCATGAATCGCAGCACGCCAGGCCTCCCTGTCCATCACCAACTCCCGGAGTTCACTCAGACTCACATCCGAGTCCGTGATGCCATCCAGCCATCTCGAATCAATTACAACTCCCAAAACTCCAAAATACCTTCGAGATGTGTTCTGTCAAGGGTTGTGTCCACTTGGCCCCCACATCCATATGCTGAAGTACTAACATCAGTACCTCAAAATGTGGCTTTATTTGGAAATTGAGACTTCACGGGTGTAATTAGTTAAGATGAGGTGATACAGGAATAGGGTGGGCCCCTATTATGATTGGTGTCATTAGATTAAAGCAGAGTTTGGACAGAGACAGACAAGCACAGGGAAGGAGCATGTGAAGACGGAAGGAGCGATTTGGGTGTTGTAACAGAAACCAGAGAATGCCAAAGGCTCCCAGCAAACCATCATGAGCTAGGAGTGAGGCACAGAGCGGATTCTCCAGATCTCACAGCCTTCAGAAAACACTCACATCTGACACCTGGATCTCGAATTTCTAGCCTCCAGAACTGTAGCACAGTACATTCCGGTAGTTTAAGAAACCCAATTTACAACTCCCAAAACTCCAAAATACCTTCGAGATGTGTTCTGTCAAGGGTTGTGTCCACTTGGCCCCCACATCCATATGCTGAAGTACTAACATCAGTACCTCAAAATGTGGCTTTATTTGGAAATTGAGACTTCACGGGTGTAATTAGTTAAGATGAGGTGATACAGGAATAGGGTGGGCCCCTATTATGATTGGTGTCATTAGATTAAAGCAGAGTTTGGACAGAGACAGACAAGCACAGGGAAGGAGCATGTGAAGACGGAAGGAGCGATTTGGGTGTTGTAACAGAAACCAGAGAATGCCAAAGGCTCCCAGCAAACCATCATGAGCTAGGAGTGAGGCACAGAGCGGATTCTCCGGATCTCACAGCCTTCAGAAAACACTCACATCTGACACCTGGATCTCGAATTTCTAGCCTCCAGAACTGTAGCACAGTATATTCCGGTAGTTTAAGAAACCCAATTTGTTGTTCTTTGTTGCAGCAGCCTGAAAAACTAATACAGGTCATCTCCTCCATATACTGCTACTGCTGCTGCTAAGTCACTTCAGTCCTGTCTGACTCTGTGCAACCCCACAGATGGCAGCCCATCAGGCTCCCCCTGGGAGAATCCCCTGGGATTCTCCAGGCAAGAACCCTGGAGTGGGTTGCCATTTCCTTCTCCAATGCATGACAGTGAAAAGGGAAAGTGAAGTCACTCAGTCATCTCGGACTCTTAGTGACCCCATGGACTGCAGCCTACCAGGCTCCTCCGTCCATGGGATTTTCCAGGCAAGAGTACTGGAGTGGGGTGCCATTGCCTTCTCTGTCTCGTCCATATGCTCTGTACAAAATTAATAAACAGAAATCTCAATTAAATAGAGTTAGGAGACCAGAAGGGGGCGCTCTCACACCCTGCCACGATATAATAGCACAACCCATCAGAAGACAAAACTTCTTTCTTGGTGAGGACTCAGCCAGTGACTACAGCCCTCCCGACTTCCTTTTCACCGCTATAAAAGAGTTCTTTTTCTCTGGCCATGTAAGGACTTATGCATGACTCCCCATGGTTGCAGACCCAAAATTGCAATTCTCTGCTGATCCCCAAAGAAATCCATCTTTGCTAAAGAAACATCAGCAGTCTATTTGTTTCAGGTCGACAGCCTATAACTACAGCTGAAACTGTTCACCATCTTTTCATCATTTCTCACCTGGTCTATCCCAGTTAGCTTTAGGTGCTCTTCCCCCCCACAAGACTGTCTCCTTCCATTTATTCTCCACTCACCTGCATGGTGACCTTTCCATAATTCAAGTGTCACCTTGTACAGAATCCTCACCATTATCCTCAGGATGTGTGCCAAGATTATCAGCCCAACATCCAGGAACAGAGCCCCCCCATTAATAAAAATTACTTCTCTTCCAGGAGCATTGTCCAAATTTTAGATCTCATGAATTTTTTCTTAGGGGTCAGAATTCACTTGGACATGAAATGGAAAGGAGAACCCAGTCTTGGGAAACTGAGTTACATTTGGGAAGCTAGCATCAGAAACAGATACACCTCTTTTGTTGCTGTTGTTCAGTCGCTAAGTCATGTCCAACTCTTTGTAACCCCATGGACTGCAGCACACCAGGCTTCCCTGTCCTTCGCTATCTCCTGGAGTTTGCTCAAACTCACATCCACTGAGTCGGTGATGCCATCCAACCATCTCATCCTCTATTGTCCCCTTCTTCTCCTGCCTTCAATCTCTCCCAGCATCAGGGTCTTTACCAAAGCATCAACTGTTCACATCAGGTGGCCAAATATTGGCACTTCGGCTTCAGCATCAGTCCTTCCAATGAATATCAGTATTATTTCCTTTAGAACTGACTGGTTTGATCTCTTTGCCATCCCAGGGACTCTCAAGAGTCTTCTCCAGCCCTAGTTCAAAATCATCAATTCTTTGCTCTTCAGCCTTCTTTACAATCCAACTCTCACATTCTTACAAGACTACTGAATATCTGTCTTTAGGACTGACAATCACTGGGGCCTCCCAAGGAGACCTTTTCCACTCAGAGAGTGTTTATTTGGAGATAAGGAACCCCTAATTGTTTTGAGCTCTTGGTCAATGTACTTGAAAATCCAGCCTTTGTCATCTTTTTGGTGGCCTCTCCAGGAGGATCCCCAGTGATGGAATCCAACCAAGGGCGTTCCGTTCCGTTCAGTCGCTTAGTCGTGTCCGACTCTTTGCAACCCCATGAATTGCAGCACGCCAGGCCTCCT
>SJXQ01005391.1:223122-246622 GCA_006408695.1 Aepyceros melampus | reverse complement strand
TTTATAATAGCCAGGACATGGAACAACCTAGATGTCCATCAGCAGATGAATGGATAAGAAAGCTGTGGTAACATATACACAATGGAGTATTACTCAGCTATTAAAAAGAATACATTTGAATCAGTTCTAATGAGGTGGATGACGCTGGAGCTGATCATACAGATGAAGTAAGCCAGAAAGAAAAACACCAATACAGTATACTTACACATATATATGGAATTTAGAATGATGGTAATGATAAACCTGTACGCAAGACAGCAAAAGAGACACAGATGTATAGAATGGCCTTTTGGACTCTGTAGGAGAGGGAGAGGGTGGGATGGGTTGGCAGAGTGGCAGTGTAACATGTGTGATACCATAATTGAAACGAATCGCCAGTCCAGGTTTGATGCAGGATGCAGGATGCTTGGGACTGATGCACGGGGATAATCCAGAGAGAGGGTGTGGGGCGGGAGGGTGGAGGTGGGGGTCGGGATTGGGAGTTCATGTACACTCGTGGCTGATCCATGTCGATGTGTAGCAAACGAATACAGTATTGTAAAGCAAAACAAACTAAAAAAAATAAAAATTAATTAAAAAAAAATTACCACATGATAAAAGGAACTGAATCCTGCTGGAGACCTCCGGAGCTGCTGTAGAACACACATCCTCCCACCAGCTCCAACACTCATCCTTGAATCAAGAGTGGGATGAAAGGGTGGAGTACACATTCATTCTCTGGCACTGCTGGTCTGCCATGTCTGGGGGCAGAGAGAGTTCCACTTAATCAACTATTGGATTTGCATGGTCCAAAGCAAAATGATAATGTGGAGCTCCTGGCTCAAAAATCCAGGAAAAGCCCTCTCTTTTTGTCTCTTTCTCTGCACGTGTGCATGCATGTGTGTGTATGTGAGCGAGTTTGTGTGAGGGCTTGCTATTTATTTAATATACCACTCTGGTAGAGGGATACTCACAGAGCAACTGCAGATGCTCACAAGTTGTCCCATGCTCCAACCCATCCCATCACTGGGCACATGGAATGTGCTGTACGCATGTGCTTGACCCTGATTCTCACCCAACTTGTGTCTAACTCCTCAGCCAAAGGCAGAAAGAGGCAGAAGTCACTGGGTCAGGCCAAGGGAGAGGGGTGCATATGAGTGGAGGCTCCAACCCCCCATACATGTTCTACTGCCCAATTGGACTTCATTATAGAACACAAACTTACTAAGAATTTCAATAGAGCAACAGCTGAGAATGATAATTCTCCAAGCATAAGGCCCCCATCTGAGTATAGAAAGCTGTAAGACTGTACTGGTCATGCCTCCAAGAAGCTAGCCCTGGTATGGTCAGTCAGATGAGCCCTTGGCCAAAGAGATACAGATACTGGTAGCTGGAGAGCAGAGGGGACTCTATTGGTAAAAGCCCAAGGGGATATTATTGGGGTATCAACAGTGCATGGTACAGGCTCAAAGGCTTAAACTATAGATAATAGCTTTTCCTGAAATTAACTTAAGCTTTCAAATGAGATCATAGAAAGTTCTTTAAGTGTCCCTGAAGAGTTATACAACAAGATATACTCTTGTATATCTTCTGTATATAACAGTTATACAACACTTGCAGATAATCTTCCCTTTCTGCTCACTCCCAAACATGAGGGAGCACATGTGTGAAAAGGGTAGTGTTATTTGCTCAGTCACATCTGAGTCTTTGCAACCCCATGGACTGTATCCTGCCAGGCTCCTCTGTCCATGGAATTCTCTAGTCAAGAATACTGGAATGGGTTCAGTTCAGTTCACTTCAGTTCCTCTGTCATGTCCTGCTCTTTCTGACCCCATGAACTGCAGCATGCAGGGCTTCCCTGTCCATCAACAACTCCCAGAGTTCACCCAAACTCATGTCCATTGAGTTGGTGATGCCATCCAACCATCTCATCCTCTGTCGTCCCCTTCTCTTCCTGCCCTCAATCTTTCCCCGCATCAGAGTCTTTTCAAATGAGTCAGCTCTTCGCATCAGGTGGCCAAAGTACTGGAGTTGCAGCTTTAACATCACTCCTTCCAATGAACACCCAGGACTGATCTCCTTTTAGGATGAACTGGTTGGGTCTCGTTGCAGTCCAAGGGACTCTCAAGAGTCTTCTCCAACGCCACAGTTCAAAAGCATCAATTCTTCCGCCCTCAGCTTTCTTTATTGTCCAACTTACACATCCATATGTGACTACTGGAAAAACCTAGCCTTGACTAGATGGACCTTTGTGGAAAAAGTAGTGTCTCTGCTTTTTACTATGCTGTCTAGCTTGGTCATAACTTTCCTTCCAAGAAATAAGCGTCTTTTAATTTCATGGCTGCAATCACCATCTCCAGTGATTTTGGAGCCCCCTAAAATAAAGTCAGTCACTGTTTCCACTGTTTCCCCATCTACTTGCCATGAAGTGATGGGACCAGATGCCATGATCTTCGTTTTCTGAATGTTGAGCTTTAAGCCAACTTTTTCACTCTCCTCTCTCACTTTCATCAAGCGGCTCTTTAGTTCTTCTTCACTTTCTGCCATAAAGATTGTGTCATCTGCATATTTGAGGTTATTGATATTTCTCCCGGCAATCTTGATTCCAGCTTGTGCTTCATCCAGCCCAGCGTTTCTCATGATGTACTCTGCATATAAGTTAAATAAGCAGGGTGACAGTATACAGCCTTGACGTACTCCCTTTTCCTATTGGAACCAGTCTGATGTTGCATGTCCAGTTCTAACTGTTGCTTCCTGACCTGCATACAGGTTTTTCAAGAGGCAGGTCAGGTGGTCTAGTATTCCCATCTCCTTCAGAATTTTCTACAGTTGGTCTTTGGCATAGTCAATAAAGCAGAAATAGATGTTTTTCTGGAACTCTTGCTTTTTGATGATCCAGCGGATGTTGGTAATTTGATCTCTGGTTCCTCTGGCTTTTCTAAAACCAGCTTGAACATCTGGAAGTTCACGGTCCAGGTATTGCTAAAGCCTGGCTTGGAGAAATCTGAGCATTACTTTACTAGCGTGTGAGATGAGTGCAGTAGTTTGAGCATTCTTTGGCATTGCCTTTCTTTGATATTGGAATGAAACCTGACCTTTCCCAGTCCTGTGACCACTTGTGACTTTTCCAAATTTGTAGGCATATTGAGTGCAGCACTTTCACAGCATCATCTTTTAGGAGTTGAAATAGCTCAACTGGAATTCCATCACCTCCACTAGCTTTGTTTGTAGTGATGCTTCCCATTTGACTTACATTCCAGGACGTCTGGCTCTAGGTGAGTGATCACATCATCGTGACAATCTGGGTCATGAAGATCTTTTTTGTACAGTTGTTCTGTGTATTCTTGCCACCTCTTCTTAATATCTTCTGCTTCTGTTAGGTCTATACCATTTCTGTCCTTTATTGAGCCTATCTTTGCATGAAATGTTTACTTGGTATTTCTAATTTTCTTAAAGTGATCTCTAGTCTTTCTCATTCTGTTGGTTTCCTCTATTTCTTTGCATTGATTGCTGAGGAAGGCTTTCTTGTCTCTCCATCTCTCCTTGCTGTTCTTTGGAACTCTGCATTCAGATGCTTATATCTTTCCTTTTTGTCTTTGCTTTCTCTTCTCTTCTTTTCATAGCTATTTATAAGGCCTCCTCAGACAGCCATTTTGCTTTTTTGCATTTCTTTTTCTTAGGGATTGCCTTGATCCCTGTCTCCTGTACAATGTCATGAACTTCCATCCATAATTCATCAGGCACTTTGTCTATCAGATCTAGTTCCTTAAATTTATTTCTCACTTCCACTGTATAATCATAAGGGATATGATTTAGGTTATACCTGAATGGTCTAGTGGTTTTCCCCACTTCCTTCCATTTAAGTCTGAATTTGGCATTAAGGAATTCATGATCTGAGCCACAGGCAGCTCTCAGTCTTGTTTTTCTGACTGTATAGAGCTTCTGCATCTTGGGCTGCAAAGAATATAATCAATCTGATTTCGGTGTTGGCCATCTGATGATGTCCTTGTGTAGAGTCTTCTCTTGTGTTGTTGGAAGAGGGTGTTTGCTATGTGCATACCAGTGCATTCTCTTGGCAAAACTCTAATAGCCTTTGCCCTGCTTCATTCTGCACTCCAAGGCCAAATTTTGAGAGGATCCCTTCTCCAAAGGATCTTCTCAGCACAGGGATTGAACCTGGATCTCCCGCATCTCAGGCAGATTCTTTACCATCTGAGTCATCAAAGAAATGCATACATCAGAGCAACTCGTACTTATTGTACATATACTATGATGGTTTCCAAACAGGCTCGAACATGTATTGAATATATTCGCTGAGCTCCTATTATGGACCAGACACTGTGGCAGGTGCTAAAGACAGAGCGATGAACAAGACCAAGAGGCTCCCTATGATAATGGAGATTATGTTCCAAGCTGTACTCAAGGAATCTTTTACTTTTTATCTGACTGAAATTCTCCCCACATCATAGAAGCAGTGCTAGTATGTGGAAAGGAGAAATGATACCCTTATGTCACGTCAGTTGCAGCCCTTGAGAGTTATTCATGAAAATGCAGCAGCTACATTCACTTACCTTTTAAATCCATTTAGAATCCTTGTTAGGCTATAAACTCAGTGGAAAGTCCCTTGGGTTAATTAGAGATTTTGTAGAAGTGATTCCTTATATTCCTTTTCACAATGAGAAGCTCACCAGCATATGGTCCAGAGTAAAAACATAAGCAGTGGCTTTTTAATATACTTTGGTTCCTAATCATTCCTAATTGTCATAATATTACTGTAAATAGAAAAGCTTTGTAGTAAATCTGTACCCCCTGACCTAAGTCATAGGGTTCACTTTTTCTATCAAATGAAAGTCAGTCTTCTATTTGCGACTCTGTCAGTTATGATCTTAAAACTATTCCTAAACATTTGGATCCATGCTCCATTAAAATATGAAAATAGCTATCTTTTTATGTAAAAGGTAAGAAAGAAAAATATCTTTTTATATAAAATATGGAAACCATATTGATGATTTCTCTCTTTTTTCCTCTAGCCTTGGTGTGAAGATAATCTTAAGAAATAACTCCTACACACCAACAAGGCTTTCAGAACTGTGAAAGAAAAATCACATCATGAAACAAAATAATTCTCACTTTGTTCCTGGAAGAAAATGGTCATTGTTTCTTATCTGTGAGGTCATTCTTGGTATAGTGAGTGAAATGGCAAGAATAATTGAGAAAAATAGCTGTGTGTAGCACAAAAGCCAAATGCATCTTTTCTATTACATAAATAATGATCAGCTCTTACTGACAGTTGTATTGTATATTTAGAAAAGAGGTGTTTGTATTCTTAGATATGATATGAAAAGCCTCATATCCCTCTTTCACTACATTTGTAGTGATTTAAAACATCAGTTGCAGCATGCACTGTGTATCCTGTCCACATAAAAATGTAATATATCTTTGAACATACCTATCTCAAATGAAGCTGCTGGTAAACTACCTTTATATATCTGATTCTAGAAGATCACAAATAGCATACATAAGAAATATCAAAAAAGTAATATCACATAGAAATCCAATTTGTTTCTTATTAGTGTTGAAAATTGTATTGATAGTTTTTTATAGCTTTTATTGATAACATCACATGGAAAGAAAGGTTGTAGGCATTTTAAATGACATTTTATGCCCCTTTAGAACTTTTAGTTTCTATATAATAATATTCAAAAATAACTGCAAAACATTCCACTAGTGGAAAATGGCAGCATGAAAGCAATTTCTCATTTTTGCTTATAAAAATCTTTAAAACCAAGGAAACATGTAAATAAGATTACCCACACTCTATTTAAATGAAAAAAATGTTTAATTTTAACCTTTGTTTGGATAGCTCTTTTTTATATCTGCTATTGCAGAACCTCCAGTCTCCTGCAAAATTGCCCACAGTTATTTCTGAAGGATCTCTGGGCATGTTTTATCATAATTCCTGAGTTCCACCAGATATTATTATATGGTGTCATCCATCTTTCTTATCTCCAACTCTGACCTGCATCTGAGGATGCTCAATGCTGTGGGCTTTGTTGTGCACGGGCCATATTCATTCTACAGATGTCCTGCTCATCTCTTAAAGGCTACTGTGTTGGGAATGGCCCTCATTCTTTTGGACTTTGCTCTCTTTTATCAGATTATTTCCTCCTAGGTTCTTTATCAGTTGATGTGGTAAGTTCTCCAAGAAGCCAACATTTCTACTAATAATAAGATACCCTCTCTTGCTCCTGCCCTAAGTATATTTTCTGCTGAGCTTTCATTTTTCTAGTGCTCAGGTCTCAAACCCTGAGCCACCCTGATTCTTCTCTTTTTTTCACATCCCACACCAATTTATAAGTACCTCCTCTTGGCTTTATCTTTAAATATATCCAAAATGTGATCATTTTCACCCCATCTACCTCTGCCATCTTAATCCAAGTCTATCACCTCTTACCTAGACTATCATAATAGCTTCCAATGTATGCCTTTGCTTTCAGTTTTGCCATTCAAACAGCAGCCAGAGTGATTATTAAAAAAAAAACAAAACCCATATCACAGTTTTGCTCTAAACACTTCAGAGTTTTCTATTTCACTCAGAATGAAACTCAAAGGATGTACTTTGTTTTACACAGCCCTTAGTGATCTTCTTCCTTGCTACGTAATACTTCAGCATCTTCAACTCCCCTTTGCTAACTCACCACTTATGCTCAACTCATGTGTTCCTAAAACTTGTCTTTCTTAATTTTTTGCTCTATGGGACTATCACCTTCTCAGAAAAGCATTTCCTAATCTGACCACCTTATTAAAAAAAAATGAGTAGTTTTCCCTGTTCACTTACACTCCACCTACTTTCTTGTCTCTTAACTGACTTTTTCATCTCAGCACTTTTTGCCATTAGATACATTAAATATTTATTTGATATATTTATCATCTTTCACTCCATGTAGAATGTCAGTTTCATGAAAGTAGCAATGTGATTTGTTTTGTTCATTACTAAGTCCCCAGAACATGGCAAGTAGTAGCTGTTCAATAAATATGTATCGATTAAATAAGTGGATATGATATTGGGACAAAATTCTAGTATTCCTGGATCTCTGACTAAATATTATAATAATGGCATTACATCCGGAGAAGGCAATGGCATCCCATTCCAGTACTCTTGCCTAGAAAATCCCATGGACGGAGGAGCCTGATAGACTGCAGTCCATGGGGTCGCTAGGAGTCAGACACAACTGAGTGACTTCACTTTTCACTTTCCTGCATTGGAGAAGGAAATGGCAACCCACTCCAGTGTTCTTGCCTAGAGAATCCCAGGGACGGGGGAGCCTGGTGGGCTCCGTCTCTGGGGTCGTACAGAGTCGGACACGACTGATGCGACTTAGCAGTAGCAGCATTACATCCTGCTATAATAAATCCAAGCTGTTATATCCAACAATAATACTACCATCAGCGATTAAGAAATATATTATTTGGTACTGAATGAATGGCCTCAAAAGTTTGATTACCTTTCAGGGAAAGTTCGGCTGCAAGTCTGGATAGCTGTAATGAGTACATCTTTAGATGTGTTATAGCTAAATTATACTCATCATAAAACTTACATAAAGAATAATTTTTAGTTATCAATTTTTAATTCAATCAATTAATATCTAAGTTTTTTCTCATTATATTTTATATATTTTTTCTTTCAAAATTAAATAATTGAGACTATATACTCAAGAGAAAGAGTTGTATGAAAAGAAAATTTCTTATTCTGTTTGTAAACCCAAAAGGGAAAATATTTGTAAATGAACAGGACTAATTTTTTTTACACAACTTATATGCATTTTTAAAAATGTAAGTGTGGCTGTTTTTTCTTGCTTTTGTTTTCAATGTCTTTCTCCTTTCTAATCAAAGTAATAATTTATTTTCTGTATAAATGATGGTGAATTTAAAACTTTCCTTCAGAATAATGTAATTTAAATGAGGCTATTTTAAAATGGGCCATCTGTCTGCAGGAAAGCTCAATTAGGCCTAAAAATCTATCCAAATAGATTTTTTGAAAGTCATGTAAAATTTTTGTTAATATCTTCAGTAAGTCAGATTAGTTTCCTAGTCTATAATTAGCTTCACTAATCCCTGGACAATATTTCTAGCATCTAAGGGCTCTTGTAGAACAACAAGGGTGAGCTGCAAAGGATGGAGAGAGATTTAAGAAAAAGAAACAGTAAGTAATTAGGCCATAAAATAGTAATCAACAGTAATAAATTCCCTACTTTAACTAGCATTTATAACATCCTTTGAAGTCCTCAGAAGTCTCATGCTTGGGAAAAATATGAAGGTGAGAAAAATGAGATATGAGTAAAGAATGATCTTTTGGAACAGAAATACCAGTATAAAAACCTTTAGGTCAGGGGCAAACTTACCTGCAAATTTCAATTTTAAGTTCTAAATTAGACAATCTCATTGAACAAACATTCTCAGTTGTTACCAGAGTATCATTTCTACAGTGCTGTGATTACAGAGAATGCCATAATTAGAATCTTCAATAACAGAAGAAAAATTATTGTAATACTATTGTAATACTTTTCACCTGAAAAATGGAAACTTGCCTTCTTTTATCTAAAATAATGTAATGCGTAAAGGTGGCTGAATTGCAATTATTTTGGTTAATCTTTATATCCCAGTCTGAATGATGAATCCATCAAGGCTTAAAAATACATTTGCAGGTGTTTTGATGGGGAATTCATTTCTAAAAATGGCCTAGATTTCCCCCTTTTTTTCAGTGAAGGTCGTCAGAGTAAAATGGTTAAAAAAAAAAAAAGCTGTGATGTTCAAACTTTAGTGTGCATGTGAAGCATCTGAAAATTGCTGAGCCCTACCCCCAGAGTTTCTGAGCCAGCAGGTCTGGGTAGGGCCTAACATTTTGTATTTCCAAAACGTTTCTAGGTGGTGCTTACGCTGATGGTCTAGGAATTATCCTTTGAAAACAGTGAGCCACTAGCTTGTATTAAGGCAAGTGGTTACTCCACAATCATTTTGTTTAAATTTATATCATTTTTAATTGTAAAGATGTTATTTCTCATGCAAGAAAACATGTTTAAAATAGACTGTTCAGATGTAATTTTTAAAACGCACTGAATTCTCTGTTATGTCTTTCTAAATCTTACTTGGGTCTTACCAATAGCACACATCCCCAAGATGGTATATCTAGGCAGAGTTTGCATTTCTAGCTGTAGTGCAGAATCTGTGCATTTAGAAAACTGTTGGTGCGTTACTTCTACCTTCTAATACCAATCAAATTAATGACAAATATAGACAATATTAAAAAGACAACTTCTAGTTTAGATTATATTCATTTATTACCTGAACCAGTTTCTGGAATTCCTTATTAATGCATTTAAGTAGCTTGCTTTGAAAGAGTCTTCAACCTAGTCTGGACTTTTTCTTATCTTTCTTGCCTGAGAAAATATTTGCATGATCACATGTACAATGCTAAGCTATTAAGATATGATTCACACTGGATATATTCTCACTGTAAATAAATTCCCCACATCTAAACCATCTTTTGTTCAGTTATGTGTCCAGTTCATTTATGGTACTTGGAAACAGATGAGAAACAAAGCAATATAAAGTTCAATTCCATAGTCAGAGCAGTAAAAATTATCCCCTCAAAAGGTTTTTTCCTTCATTTGATCTGATTGCATTTGTCTCTATATACCTAGCAATGGAACTTTTCAATTTTAAGTTCTTTTGCTCATTTTGCACACATTATTTTCATGAATATAACTCATGTCATGACTTCTGTTTTCACTCTGTCTCTTCACCTCAGACATTTAGCAAAACACCAGGTCTGTCTGGCTGGAGGGAATTGGCATCATCTCCATGGACATAACTACCATTAACGTTATTGGATTTGATGACCTGTCATCTCCCTCTATTGTCCCAAGGTGATTTTTATTGTTTGCACCTTCTCTGAAGGCATTTTATATTTTCTAGGCTTCTTCCAGGCTTTAGAATTTCCAGAATTGCTTCTGATTTATAAAGCAGCCCACATCCTTCGAAGTGTATTTTTTCCGAATAATCTCAATATAAAGTCCCATATAAAGTTGTATGATGAAAATTCAAACACACTATTACCAAAAAGTCATATATAAGTATAATAAACATATATGATGTTGAACCTTAGACCATATGGAGTAGATAGCATACTCCCAAAAATTAAACCATAGCAGGCCATTACAATGATTTAGGACCCTTTAGAAATGATGTTCTTCTTCCCTTTCTATCTCACATTCCAACTCAGAGAACCTGCTTATTTCGCATTCTTAGAGCTCACCCTCCATCCCTGTGAATCGGCAAAGTGTTAGCTCTGGTATAAATGATTAACTTTAGGGAGACACATTGGGATTTGAAACCCTGATTTAGATTTTTAGGTAGTTGGCTATAAAAGCTAGTCTTGGAAACTAATGTTGACTCAGAGATGGAGGACACCATTTCCATACATATAGAAAAAGGAGTAAAGCAAATAAGCACAGTGGAGCAGGAAAAAGACAACATTTGAGCTGTAGAGTTTTGTTGAGTTTCCATTTCCTGACTATCCCAGATGTAGTTCCTGTCCTCTGCAATAATCTTGCTTAAACTCGTTCAAGTGAATCTCTACGACTAAATTAGGCTTGACTAACACAATGTGTGAAGTCGCTCAGTTGTGTCCGACTCTTTGCAACCCCATGGATTGTAGCCTGCCAGGCTCCTTTGTCTATGGGATTTTCCAGGCAAGAATACTGGAGTGGGTTACCATTTCCTTCTCCAGACTAAGACAATGCTTATGGTTAAAATCCCTTTATTTCCCACTGGAGGGACAATAGAGTAACAAGGATAACAGACTCAATATCAGAGCCACCATGCTGTCCAACCCAAATGTTTCCTGTTACAATTTTTCTTTATTAATAATTTAAATTAGAAAAATTAAAAGTAATATATTGTCAATTTAAAAATCAGAAGTATGGAAAGTTCATATCCCAAGTCTCACTTTCTCATGATGCTATTATTCAGAAGTAAATTCCAGTTAACCATTGTTACATATCCTTCCAGGTTTATGTATTTATAAACAACAAACATTAATACACATGTGTATATTTCTGTATATGTATCTACCCCTGTCCAACTTAAATACAATGTCTCTTGTTCATTCTTCCCCAGACACAGGAAACATCTGCTCAGGTTCTGCATATAAATCCTTCATGTGTCTGAGGCCAGCTATCAATTGCTTCTTAGTTTTTTGTTTCTGTTTTTTTTTTTTTTTTTTTCAGGTAAAACAATCCCCATTTCTATTATATTTTCTTTGGTAAATATATCTAAGCATCATTTTTTTTTCTTTTTCTCACTACAAAAGAAAAACTGGTCTCTGAATTAAGTGCTCTAATAATTTTTAAAACACTAATATGTTTAATACTTGCTAGCTCTGTATCAGAGTCTCACCATCTGTATAATGGGATCATTGACTCATCCAGTCAGTTTTGAGGCTTCATTTTGTTTGGCATTGCATTGATTACTCTCTGCTAACAGATATTATGGCTGTATATAGTAGGATGAGCAAATAAATTGTCTATTTTAAAATTTATCCTAAATAGAAATATGGTCTATTTAAGATGATGTGTCTATCTTAAAGTCAAAGATGGAGAAGAGATATTCTTCATTGCTCAACATTCCTTCCACAAGTTGTATAACATCTGAATACTTGCAAAAACCTAGAGAAAGTTCTTTTTAGGTAGAGAGTTTATTAAGTTATGTTTTATAGAGTTAGTATTTCTGAGATATCCAAACAGGGAAAAAAAAAATCCCTCAGTGGCGTCCCTTTCAATTATTTATTAAGACTTTGTTTTAAAATAATCTTTGAAATACATCATACATACAAAGAAGTATATAAAACCTATCTGTAAAGTTCAGATGATAGTAAAATGAGTATCTCTCCTCTAGCCCTAGGAAACAGGATGGTATCACTCCTTCAGAGGCACCTTGCCAAATATATCCCCTTTTCCTCTGAAATACAGGTAGCCTCAACTCTAAATTTTTATTCCCTTTGATTTTGTTATTTCACCACTTAGATATCTATCCTTCAACATTATTATACTGTTTATTTTCCCCAAACCTTAAATGGCATACTATTTGAATCATACTGCACACATTTTCCCATGATTTCAGCCAAATAATTTTGCAATTCATCCATGTTGATGAATACAGGTTGCACTCATTCATTTAATTGATGAATAATATCTCCTTGTATGAACAAAGCATCTGCCTACAATGCGGGAGACCTGGTTTCAATCCCTGAGTCAGGAAGATCTCCTGGAGAAGGAAATGGCAACCCATTCCACTACTCTTGTCTGGAAAATCCCGTGGACAGAAGAGCCTGGTAGGCTACAGTCCATGGGGTCACAAAGAGTCCGGACACAACTGAGCAACTTAACTTCACTTTATACTACTGATAAATTTTGGTGTTGCTTCCAAATTTTGATGCTTTGACAATGTTCACAGACTTCTGTTATTTGCCTAGTAGGTGGACTGCTTGGTTCCATAAAAAAAATTTTTTTTAACACAAAGCAAAAGTCTTTGCACATAGTTCAGTTCAGTTCAGTCGCTCAGTCATGTCCGACTCTTTGTGACCCCATGAATCGCAGCACGCCAGGCCTCCCTGTCCATCACCATCTCCCGGAGTTCACTCAGACTCACGTCCATTGAGTCCGTGATGCCATCCAGCCATTTCATCCTCGGTCGTCCCCTTCTCCTCCTGCCCCCAATCCCTCCCAGCATCAGAGTCTTTTCCAATGAGTCAACTCTTTGCATGAGATGGCCAAAGTACTGGAGCTTCAGCTTTAGCATCATTCCTTCCAAAGAAATCCCAGGGTGGATCTCCTTCAGAATGGACTGGTTGGATCTCCTTGCAGTCCAAGGGACTCTCAAGAGTCTTCAACACCACAGTTCAAAAGCATCAATTCTTGGGTGCTCAGCCTTCTTCACAGTCCAACTCTCACATCCATACATGACCACAGGAAAAACCATAGCCTTGACTAGATGGACCTTAGTTGTACATAGTAGGACCTGAGAAATGCTGGAGTGAATTAATTTCAATAATTCAGCAGTTGATTTAAAGTCTTTCTAATATTTCTTAGCAAACATGTACCAAGGAACAAATATGAAAAACATAATTTGTATATAGAATGTAAGGTGGAGACTTAGTAATTGTTTAAATGGATTTACCCATCCCAGAAGGCACTCACCCTTGCTGAAGAAAACACAGCACAACTAGAAAGGGACAACTCATTCCCATCTCCTGTGTGTTCTTTGATAGGCTACCAAGCAAGAACACATTTGGCCAGCTAAGCCCTCTTAAAACTTATTGTGAGACAAAGACATATAGAAACAAGTACAGTACATTTCATTAGGTTCCATTTGTTTATTTTTGCTTTTATTTCCATTACTCTGGGAGGTGAGCATAGAGGATCCTGCTATGATTTATGTTAGCAAGTGTTTTGCCAGTGTTCTCCTCTGGAAGTTTTATAGTTTCTGGCCTTACATTTAGATCTTTAATCCATTTTGAGTTTATTTTTGTGTATGGTGTTAGAAAGAGTTCTAGTTTCATTCTTTTACAAATTATTGACCAGTTTTCCCAGAACCACTTGTTAAAGAGATTGTCTTTAATCTGTTGTATATTCTTGCCTCCTTTGTCAAAGATAAGGTGTCCCTAGGTGTGTGGATTTATCTATGGCTTTCTATTTTGTACCATTGATCTATGTTTCTGTCTTTGTGCCTGTTCCATACTGTCTTGATGACTGTGGCTTTGTAGTATAGCCTGAAGTCAGGCAGGTTGATTGCTCCAGGTCCATTCTTCTTTCTCAAGATTGCTTTGGCCATTCGAGGTTTTTTATATTTTCATACAAATTGCGAAATTATTTGTTCTAGTTCTCTGAACTACCAACTAACATTGGTAGCTTGATAGGGATTGCATAAACAAGGTGAAAAGACAGTCTTCAGAATGAGAGAAAATAATAGCAAACAAAGCAACTGACAAGTAATTAAACTCAAAAATATACAAGCAACTCCTGCAGCTCAATTCCAGAAAAATAAAATATCCAGTCAAAACATAGGCCAAAGAACTAAATGGACATTTCCCCACAGAAGACATACAAATGGCTAACAAACATATGAAAAGATGCTCAACATCACTCATTATCAGAGAAATGCAAATCAAAATCACAATGAGGTACCATCTTACACTGGTCAGAATAGCTGCTATCAAAAGTCAGTTCAGTTCAGTTGCTCAATCATGTCCGACTCTTTGCTATCCCATGAATCGCGGCCCGCCAGGCATCCCTGTCCATCATCAACTGCCGGAGTTCAATCAGACTCACGTCCATCAAGTCAGTGATGCGATCCGGCCATCTCATCTTCTGTCATCCCCTTCTCCTCCTGCCCCCAATCCCTCCCAGCATCAGAGTCTTTTCCAATGAGTCAACTCTTCGCATGAGGTTTGGCCAAAGTACCGGAGTTTCAGCTTTAGCATCATTCCTTCCAAAGAAATCCCAGGGTTGATCTCCTTCAGAACGGACTGGTTGGATCTCCTTGCAGTCCAAGGGACTCTCAAGAGTCTTCTCCAACACCACAGTTCAGAAGCATCAATTCTTTGGCACTCAGCCTTCTTCACAGTCCAACTCTCACATCCATACATGACCACAGGAAAAACCATAGCCTTGACTAGATGGACCTTAGTCAGCAAAGTAATGTCTCTGCTTTTGAATATACTATCTAGGTTGGTCAT
Source organism: Aepyceros melampus (assembly GCA_006408695.1). Classification (NCBI taxonomy): domain Eukaryota; kingdom Metazoa; phylum Chordata; class Mammalia; order Artiodactyla; family Bovidae; genus Aepyceros; species Aepyceros melampus. The sequence goes on along the minus strand of SJXQ01005391.1, from coordinate 231,849 downwards.
AACTTTTCTTCCAAGGAGTAAGCATCTTTTAATTTCATGGCTGCAATCACCATCTGCAGTGATTTTGGAGCCCCCCCAAATAAAGTCTGACACTGTTTCCACTGTTTCTCCAACTATTTCCCATGAAGTGATGGGACCAGATGCCATGATCTTCATTTTCTGAATGTTGAGCTTTAAGCCAACTTTTTCACTCTCCTCTTTCACTCTCATCAAGAGGCTTCTTAGCTCCTCTTCACTTTCTGCCATAAGGGTGGTATCATCTGCATATCTGAGGTTATTGACATTTCTCCCAGCAATCTTGATTCTAGCTTGTGTTTCTTCCAGTCCAGCATGTCTCATGATGTACTCTGCATATAAGTTAAATAAGCAGGGTGACAATATACAGCCTTGACGTACTCCCTTTCCTATTTGGAACCAGTCTGTTGTTCCATGTCCAGTTCGAACTGTTGCTTCCTGACCTGCATACAGATTTCTCAAGAGGCAGGTCAGGTGGTGTGGTATTGCCATCTCTTTCAGAATTTTCCGCAGTTTACTGTGATCCACACAGTCAAAGGCTATGGCATAGTCAATAAAGCAGAAATAGATGTTTTTCTGGAACTGTCTTGCTTTTTCCATGATCCAGTGGATGTTAGCAATTTGATCTCTGACTTTTTCTGTCAAGTTGGTCTATATATGGGTAGCAATTTTCTCTTCAAATAAGAGCTACAAGTGATAAATGCTGGAGAGGGTGTGGAGAGAATGGAACCCTCTCACACTGTTGGTGGGAATGCAAACTAGTACAGCCACTATGGAGGACAGTGTGGAATTTCCTTAAAAAACTGGAAATAGAACTGCCTTAAGACCCAGCAATCCCACTGCTGGGCATACACATCAAGGAAACCAGAACTGAAAGAGACACATGTACCCCAGTGTTCATTGCAGCATCGTTTATAATAGCCAGGACATGGAAGCAACCTAGATGTCCATCAGCAGATGAATGGATAAGAAAGCTGTGGTACATATACACAATGGAATATTATTCAGCTATTAAAAATAATGCATTTGAATCAGTTCTAATGAAGTGGATGAAACTGGAGCCTATTATGCAGAGTGAAGCAAGTAAGAAAGAAAAATACCAATACAGTATATTAATGAATATATATGGTTGTGGAAAATTCTGAAAGAGATGGGAATACCAGACCGCCTGATTGGCCTATTGAGAAACTTATATGCAGGTCAGGAAGCAACAGTTAGAACTGGACAAGGAACAACAGGCTCATTCCAAATAGGGAAAGGAGTACGTCAAGGCTGTATATTGTCACCCTGCTTATTTAACTTATATGCAGAGTACACCATGAGAAACTCTTGGCTGGAGGAAGTACAAGCTGGAATCAAGATTGCTGCGAGAAATCTCAATAACCTCAGATATGCAGATGACACCACTCTTCTGGCAGAAAGTGAAGAGGAACTAAAAAGCCTCTTGAAAGTGAAAGAGGAGAGTGAAAAAGTTGGCTTAAAGATCAACGTTCAGAAAATGAAGATCATGGCATCTGGCCCCATCACTTCATGGGAATAGATGGGGAAACAGTGTCAGACTTTAATTTTGGGGGCTTCCAAATCACTGCAGATGGTGATTGCAGCCATGAAATTAAAAGACACTTACTCCTTGGAAAAAACTTTATGACCAACCTAGATAGCATATTGAAAAACGGAGACATTACTTTGCCAACAAAAGTCCATCTAGTCAAGGCTATGGTTTTTCCTGTGGTCATGCATGGATGTGACAGTTGGACTGTGAAGAAAGCTGAGCACTGAAGAATTGATGCTTTTGAACTGTGGTGTTGGTGAAGACTCTTGAGAGTCGCATGGACTGCAAGGAAATCCAACCAGTCCATTCTAAAGGAGATCAGCCTTGGGTGTTCTTTGGAAAGAATGATGCTAAAGCTGAAGCTCCAGTACTTTGGCCACCTCATGCTAAGAGTTGACTCATTGGAAAAGACCCTGATGCTGAGAGGGATTGGAGGCAGGAGGAAAAGGGGATGACAGAGGATGAGATGGCTGGATGGCATCACCGACTCAATGGATGTGAGTTTGAATGAACTCTTGGAGTTGGTGGCAGACAGGGAGGCCTGACGTGCTGCAGTTCATGGGGTTGCAAAGAGTCGAACATGACTGAGTGACTGAAGTGAACTGAAATGATACTTTGTGCCTGCATGCTAAGTTGCCTTAGTTATGTCTGACTCTATGGCCTTATGGACTTCAGCCCACCAAGGCTTCTCTGTCCATGGGATTCTCCAGGCAAGAATCCTGCAGTGGATTTTTGTGCCCTTCTCCAGGGGATCTTCCTGACCCAGGAATTGAACACAAGTCTCTTGTATCTCCTCCATTGGCAGGAGGGTTCTTTACCACTAGTGTCATCTGGGAAGACCATATTACATTTTACTGTAGACTATTAAGTGTTCAGTAGCATTATGTCTAAAAAAATAATGTATATACCCTAATTGAAAGATGCTTTGTTGCTAAAAATTTCCTACCTATTTGTGATAATGCAGGGTTAACACAAACCTTCAGTTTGTAAATTAAAAAAAAAAAAAGATATCTTTGAAGCACAATAAAATAAAGGGTGCCTCTACTTTTTACTACTGTAGAGTTGGGGAATAGTGGAATTACTTTCCACAAACAGAATAGACTACTATCCATTAACAGTTTAAAGACTACAATGCAACCAATATTTAGGGGACACTAACCATGGACCAGGTACTCTGCTACAGGTGCATCGGTGAAAAAAGACACAAAGATTTCTATTCTCATGGAGCCAAGGAAATCAGTTAAAGAAACCAGAATATAATAATCATCAAAAAGACATACATTATGTAATCTTTTAGAAGGTGATAGATACTTTGCAAAGAAGTGATAAAGAGTTATGTTGAAGAAAAGAGCTTCAGAGTACAGAGATTTGCAATATGGAGGGCTGGCACTTTAAATATAGTGCCTAGGGCAGGACTTTCATGGAAGTGGGAGGTGGCCACTGGGATATCTAGAGAGTAGCATTCCTTTCAGGCCTAAGAGAGGAAACTCTCTGATGTGGCAGGGGAATAGGACGAGGGCTAGTGTGGTTAGAATGGGAGAGTGAGGAGATGTCAGAAATTGCAACTCATGTCTGACTTTGACTATTCTGAGTGACACGTGGAAGCTTAAGAAGGTTTTGAGTACAGGAATGACATAATCCAAATTGTGTTTTTAAAAGATCTATTCTGGCTGCTCTATCAAGACTAAATTGCACGTGGACAGAGAAGCAGGGAGATCTGTTATTAGGAAACTAAGTAATCTAAGAGAAAACTGATGGTGTCTTGGACCAAGATACATCCAGGGTATTCTGGTTCTTTAAGAGATACTGAGTAAATGCAGAACACATGCCTACTGTAACAGTCTGAATTACAACTTCTGTTTAATTTGACTGATGCTTCATGGAGAGAAAAATGTAGCATTTTATCCTGAACAATTATAAGACTTTATTATAATGTACCTAGTTATTCATAACATACCTGATCATGGCTTTACTAATAACATTCTATACGATTATACAGGACTTTCTTCTATCATTTTTATACAAATTATATTCTTCCATTATTCTGTGAAATAAGGAACCTAGGCATTATCAACACATTTTTATAAGTAGAGAAATGGACAATCACCATAATTAAGTGCCTCGCTCAACTCAAGGGATTTTCAAGAATTCTAAATGTCAAGCAGCACTGAAAAGGCATCCATTTCATCCTGTTTTCTCTAATGTAGCTTTTTTCTTTGCAACATGTCATTTTTATGAAGTCATGCAGTTGTTATCCATTTTCTTACACTCACTCCTGTTAACACCTATAAGTTCAACTCTTTTGAATGTTGTTCTAAGAACAATCTTCTTGCTTGGCAATTGTGCAGCCCTTCTCTCTTCTTTGCCCTCTGATGAAATTTAGAAGATTTGATGGGGAACTTTTTTCTCTCTCTATTTTTCCCAAACTCTCTCTCCCTTTGCTTTCCATCTTGGTTCCAACTATCTAATCTGAGGTGCTACAGAGCTATCTAGATTTTCAATTGAAAACCGGTGTACTACATTCATCTGATTTGAACCACAACATCTGCAACAGCCAAGTTCAGCTCACTTCCATGCATACAATTCCCTGGAGATGGAAATCACAACCCACTCCAATATTCTTGCCTGGAGAATCTGATGGACAGAGGGGCATGGTGGGCTACGGTCCATAGGGTCGCAAAGAGTCGGACACAACCAAAGCTACTTAGCACTAACCTTAGGTGGTGTGAACTTGAATGCTTCACTACTACCTTAGGAATATTAACAATGATTTTATAAGTGCTCTTAAAATTCACTTTTCCCATTTCTGGGGTCTGACTTTTGACATTAATGGTCTCTCGTTTGTGATTTCAAATGTTGGATTATATTGGATTCTAGCTGGTTATTCAATCACTTTACTGACTTTGACTTTCAAACTACTCTGAGTCAAACATTCTCCTTTGTTTTCACTTCCATCAAACTGGACCTGGTAAAATATTCTTGCCTGGAGAATCTGATGGACAGAGGGGCATGGTGGGCTACGGTCCATAGGGTCGCAAAGAGTCGGACACAACCAAAGCTACTTAGCACTAACCTTAGGTGGTGTGAACTTGAATGCTTCACTACTACCTTAGGAATATTAACAATGATTTTATAAGTGCTCTTAAAATTCACTTTTCCCATTTCTGGGGTCTGACTTTTGACATTAATGGTCTCTCGTTTGTGATTTCAAATGTTGGATTATATTGGATTCTAGCTGGTTATTCAATCACTTTACTGACTTTGACTTTCAAACTACTCTGAGTCAAACATTCTCCTTTGTTTTCACTTCCATCAAACTGGACCTGGTACTCATTAGCTCATACCTGATTTATTTTGACAATATCACTAATGATTTCCTGACTTCAAGGCAATGTATAATACTGCCCTCATACTGCATCCAGAAACCCTGTAGTGACATTTCCCTCTACAGCAGCAAACTTAAGTAGCTCTGGTTCTCAACTGCATAACTAATTTGATATCAATTTACTTCTAAAAAATTATTTTACCTATCCCATGGACTTGACCAGAGAAAGGCAGCAGGGAACTAAAGTTTGTTGCTGCAGTTGTTCAGGTGCTCAGTAGTGTCTGACTTTCTGCAACTCCATGGACTGCAGCACACCAAGCTTCCCTGTCCTACCGTCTCCAGGAGTCTGCTCAAACTAATGTCATTGAATTGATGATGCTATCCAAACATACCATCCTCTGTTGCCTCTTTATCCTCCTGCCCTCAATTTTTTTCAGCATCAGGCTCTTTTCCAATGAGGCGGCTTTTTGCATCAGGTGGCCAAAGTATTGAAGTTTCAAAATTGGTTTTACCAATGAGTATTCCGTGTTGATATCCTTCAGGACTGTCTGGTTTGATCTCTTTGGAGTTCAAAGGGACTCTTCTCCAGCACTACAGTTCAAAAGCACCAATTCTTCAGCACTTAGCCTTCCTTATGGTCCAACTCTCGCATCTGTACATGACTACTGGAAAAACTTAGCTCTGACTATATGGACCTCTGTGAATAAAGTGATGTCTCTCTGCTTTTTAATACACTGTCTAGGTTTGTCATGGCTTTCCTTTCAAGAAGCAAGCTGCAGTTGAATTTTAATTAAATGGCTATTCAATTTTAATTTTGTGGCTGCAGTCACTTTCAGCAGTGATTTTGGAGCCTAAGAAAATAAAATGTTTGTGAAATGCCAACTGCCTGCTGGTCATATAAGACAAGGAAGAAGATCATAAGAAAGGGACTTTAAAAAGAATGTATAGTACATGGTATAGTCACTTCACAGAGAAGTTGTCGAAGTTGATATGGTGATGTGTCATGCATTAGAGAAAACAGAAATAGCTTTTCTGAAAAGTGAAATCAGATGGCAAATGCTAGCACAATTAGTTCATTTTGTTCTGCTTCTGGCAATGTGAAAGGATGATTTGGAAACATACATAAACAGTAAAGGAACATTTTCTCCTGTTAGCCCTTCAGATCTTCAAAGTTGTAAATTGAAACAGGATTCACAAGCTTATAACCTTGGTCTGAGCTAATGCTGAAAATGAGGCAGACTCATAAGGAGACTCATCAGTTCTAAGATCAGTGTGTTGGTTAGGTTTAGAAGAATTATTGGGCTTCCCTAGTAGCTCAAATGGTAAAGCATCCACTTGCAATGCAGGAGACCAGGTTCAATCCCTGGATCAGGAAGATCCTCTGGAAAGGGAAATGGCAACCCACTTCAGTATCCTTGCATAGAGAATTTCATGGACAGAGGAGCCTGGTGGGCTATGGTCCATGGGGTTGCAAAGAGTCAGACATGGCTGAGCGACTAACACAGGCACACACAGAGGAATTATTAGAAGTTCAACATGGAAGCAGGTACATTTCAAGGAGCTAATGAGTTTAATGTGGACAATAATCAGGTTTTTCATACTCACTCTAGAAAAAAAGCAAAATATCTCAGTAGGGTTTAGAAAAAAATATATCTGTGATATCCTAGATCTTTTCACAATCATTATTCCATATTTGGCATATGCTGCCTATTATTTCCTTTAAAATTCATTTCCTAATAAAATTTTGTAACAAATGTGTGTTGTGTATGGGTGTATATGTGTGTGTGTGAAGGAGAGAAAAACAGAAACACATAAAAATGGGAAGGAGACACTGAAAAAAATTCTACTTCCCACAAAAATGTTTTGTAGGGAGATTGAAGATAAGTGTGCATATGATAAATCTGTAACAGCAGAACTTACGTCAAAGATGCTGAAACATTCAGTTCAGTTTAGCTGCTCAGTAGTGACCCCATGGACTGCAGCATGCCAGGCTTCCCTGTTCATCACCAACTCCCGTTCAGTTCAGTTCAGTTCAGTCGCGCAGTCGTGTCCGACTCTTTGTGACCCCATGAATCGCAGTACGCCAGGCCTCCCTGTCCATCACCAACTCCCGGAGTTCACTCAGACTCATGTCCATTGAGTCAGTGATGCTATCCAACCTTCTCATCCTCTGTCATCCCCTTCTCCTCAATCTTTCCCAGCATCAAGGTCTTTTCCAAAGAGTCAGTTCTTCACATCAAGTGGCCAAAGTATTGGAATTTCAGTTTTAACATCAGTCCTTCCAGTGAATATTCAGAACTAATTCCCTTTAGGACTTTCTGTCTCTTTGTAGTCCAAGGGACTCTCAAGAGTCTCTTCAAATATTAATTAACTTGATCTCAAGTGACCTGGACTGCAGTGGCAAGGTCAAATCTTTTAAGCAACATTTTAATTCACAGCCAGAGACTGAGGTAGGGTCACAGCAGTGGTCAGCAACAAGGGCCCTGACCCTTTGGCTTTGCAGAAAAGAATTCCCACAAAGACAGAGAGTAATGAAACAAGTAAAGTTTATTAGAAGGCAAAGAGTACAGCACATATGGATAGACACATAGGTGAACTCAGAGAGAGTCATGCCCTCGTGGTAGTTTAAATCAGTTATATAAGGGCATTTCTTTCAGGTTTCCTTTGTGTAATCATTTTGATTGACCTGACTCTGAGTCTGTATTTGGGATTTCTCAGGATCCTTCCATGTGTGTGGGCACATGTTTCAGCCTAAATGGGTTCTACCAAAGAGGCCTATGGGTAGGCTTGACATTACTCTCCTTTTGAACACCAAGGAGCTTTCTACTTGGGAAGTCGAGCTTTCTACTTAAGAATTCAAGCTTTTTTTGACTTCAAGAATGAGAAATATGTGGTCTTTTTTTTTTTTTTTTTAATCTGGGCAGCACCAAGCCTATTCCCTTGATTGTCCTGCTGTAAAAGGAGCCACTGACCAGTGTACAATGCAGTCAAGTGTCTATTCTGTACTGTGAGGAAACAGCACCTATTTTCTCACTTTATTACCATGAGATAAAGTGAACGTGAAAGTCACTCAGTCATGCCTGACTCTTTGTGACCCCATGGACTATAGAGTCCCTGGAATTCTCCAGGCCAGAATACTGGAGTGGGTAGCCTTTCCCTTCTCCAGGGGATGTAGCCAACCCAGGGATTGAATCCAGGTCTCCTGCATTGCAGGCAAATTCTTTACCAGCTGAGCCACCAGGGAAGCCCAAGAATACTGGAATGGGTGGCCTATCCCTTCTCCAGTGGATCTTCCCCACCCAGGAATTGAACTGCACACATCAACGTAGAAGAATATTGAACAGGGGTCTCCTGCATTGCAGATGGATTGTTTACCAGCTGAGAGACTAAGAAGAGCACTAGTCCTGACAGCCAACATGGCAAGTTCAGTTCAGTTCAGTTCAGTCACTCAGTCGTGTCTGACTCTTTGTGACCCCATGAATCGCAGCACGCCTGGCCTCCCTGTCCATCACCAACTCCCGGAGTTCACTCAGATTCACGTCCATCAAGTCAGTGATGCCATCCAGCCATCTCATCCTCGGTCGTCCCCTTCTCCTCCTGCCCCCAATGCCTCCCAGCATCAGGGTCTTTTCCAATGAGTCAACTCTTTGCATGAGGTGGCCAAAGTACTGGAGTTTCAGCTTTAGCATCATTCCTTCCAAAGAAATCCCAGGGCTGATCTCCTTTAGAATGGACTGGTTGGATCTCCTTGCAGTCCAAGGGACTCTCAAGAGTCTTCTCCAACACCACAGTTCAAAAGCATCAATTCTTCGGCTCTCAGCTTTCTTCACAGTCC
>SJXQ01005391.1:130494-223049 GCA_006408695.1 Aepyceros melampus | reverse complement strand
TTCAGAATGAACTGTTTGGATCTCCTTGCAGTCCAAGGGACTCTCAAGAGTCTTCTCCACACCACAGTTCAAAAGTATCAATTCTTCTGCGCTCAGCCTTCTTCACAGTCCAACTCTCACATCCATACATGACCACTGGAAAAACCACAGCCTTGACTAGACAGACCTTAGTCGGCAAAGTAATGTCTCTGCTTTTGCATATATTATCTAAGTTGGTCATAACTTTTCTTCCAACATGGCAAGAGGATCTCAGAATTCTGTTGTCCGTTAAAGAGATTAGGGATATTTGAAATAATAAATAAATAAATAAATAAATAAAAAGTGGTGAACAGACCAGCTAAATGTGCATCCCTTAGGAAAGAGAAAAGGTGATACTTTTCTGTAAAACTTCCTGGGTGAAAGACATGTAAGTTAATGTTGAGAACCATTGTACTGGGTGGAAATATGGACTTTAGTATATTCTAACAATTTGTGCTTACTGTTTTCATAGCTATCAATTCCATGTATGGTAGTCACATTTTTTGGAATAGATTGGAGGCACCTTAAGAGCAGAGACTAATTTCTCATTTTTGTTTATTTTTTATGTCTGTTATATCCTTGGTATCTAGTACATGCCTGGTGTATACTAGGTTCTTCTTAGAAATACTTATTTTCTGAATACTCATCCTTAAATGCATGATTGCATAATACCATATCATGTTTTCTGGTCCCACTGGTATTAGTTCAGACATCTACTGGAAGACTATTTTTCCCTTTGTCTGTGATTAGTTCCCTGTCTATTACACACAGGCTGAGTTAAATTCCTATAATAACACTGATAAAACAACTCTCCAGAGTGTCACTTGTGGGGTTATCTTTCAAAGCAATCAGTTCCAGGTGTATTTGTCTCCTCAGGCTGCCATAACAAAATATACCAAACTGGATGGTTTAGAGCAACAAAAGTGTGTGCTCTTACAGGTCTGGAGGCTAGAAGTTTGAAATTAAGATGTCAGCCATACTCCCTCTGAAGGCTCTAGCAGAGAATACTTCTTTGCCTCCTCCAGGTTCTATTGCCTCCAGGCATTGCTCGGCTATGGCAGCTTACTCCAGCTTCTGCCTCCATCTTTACTCTGTAAACTTCTGTGTTCTCTGCTACTTGTAAGGAGACAAATTATAGGATTTAGGCTCTCCTTAAATTCAGCAATCACTTAATCTTGAGATTGTTTACTAACTCCATGTACAAACACCTTATTTCAAAAAAAGATTACAATCTGAAGTTCTGTGTGGACATGAATTTCAGGAGAATGCTATTCAACTCACCAGGATAGTCAAAGAACTAACTAGAAATTGTCTCTGTTGAAGGGCTAATGTGTTAGCACCATGCATTCTCAGTTGCTCAGTCATGTCTGACTCTTTGTGACTCCATGTACTGTAGCCCATCAGGCTCCTCCGTCCATGGGATTTTCCAAGTAAGAATACTGGAATGGGTTGCCATTTCCAGCTCCAAGTACCATGACAAACATGCAATAGACAGCTTTGTAAAACCAGAGAACTTCTATTTTGAGTCATGAACTAAATGTGCTGCATTTTGAGAGCCAATAAAAACACAGAAAAGCATACCTGATAGCTTTTGTCTTATTATTTCTGCAATTCTTTATTTTGCTTCAGAGAAAAAATCAGAATTTTTGTTAAAAATTATCATTGAATATTGTATATGCAGGTGCAAATGTTGTTTCTGTATATAAGAACTTTATCAGGCGGATTGAGATTCATCCTTAGGACTTATAATTCAACTTCAGCTGTAAAATATCTTTTTTACTTTGCAAGGAAAGCATATTCTTATTTGAGGGAAGAGGGAAGTGTCTTTAAAACACACTCTGTGCTGTTGTTAGTCACTCAGTTGTGTCTGACTCTTTGCGACCCCATGGACTGTAATCCGCCAGGCTACTCTGTCCATGGAATTTTCCAAGCAAGAATACTGGCGTGGGTTGCTATGCTCTCCTCCAGTGAATCTTCCCAGGGATTTTTTAAGGGATTGAACCCAGGTCTCCTGCATTTCAGGCGGATTCTTTTACCTTCTGAGCCATAAGGGAAGCCCAAGAATACTGGACTGGGTAGCCTATNTTGGTGATGGACAGGGAGGCCTGGCGTACTGTGATTCATGGGGTCGCAAAGAGTCGGACACGACTGCGGGACTGAACTAACTGACTGAATATATGCCCATTTTGTTACCGTGGGGATTTGGACTCATCATTTTGATGGGGTTATCAGATAAAATGCAGGATTTAATGAAGTTTAAAGTTTAAAATTTAATAGTTAAGTAAATGAAGTTTCAGATAAACAACTATATATATTTGATATATATTTGTGTGTGTATGTATATATCTATCTATATCTATATCTATCTCAAGTAACATTTAGGAAATCTAGTACTCTTGCCTGGAAAATCCCATGGACGGAGGAGCCTGGTAGGTTGCAGTCCATGGGGTCGCTGAGGGTCGGACACGACTGAGTGACTTCACTTTCACTTTTCACTTTCATGCATTGGAGAAGGAAATGGCAACCCACTTCAGTGTTCTTACCTGGAGAGTCCCAGGGATAGGGGAGCCTGGTGGGCTGCCCTCCATGGGGTCGCACAGAGTTGGACACGACTGAAGTGACTTAGCAGCAGCAGCAGTACTAAATATTATTTACTGTTCATCTGAAATTAAAATTTAACTGGAAATCCTATATTTTAGGTTGATAAATCCGTCAATGCCACCCCTTGTGCTAGTGGACTTCAAAACTGCCCGTAGATACTGGTTGCTTGTTAAAAAGCCACTAGCTTCTCCAACATTGGTGCAGCCAAAGTTGGAAGCAACCAGGAGTCTGGTAATCATTAAGAATGGCTGGTGTCTAAGAAAAGGAAGCTTATGATGAACTTTATGTTCTCGTAGCTTCTGCATCAGTCAGGGCAGATTACTGTTTACTGATTCTTTCAGAATTCAAGGAAGGATCATCTTACTCCCTAACACCTTCCTCACTGCTCTACTCGGTCAAAGGTGTTTCATGGTAAAATTATCCTGAGGCCCTTATAGTCTAGCTTTTTGGATTCATTCACACAATTACTTCAGGAAGCTACCGCCTGCCTGTGGAAAGATTGATATGGGCCAGGTTCACCTGTCAGGCACGTCATCTGATCCAGCCTTTCTGTCTCTGTGGTGACTTGACTTTAATTTTTGTCTTTTCTTGTCACTAGACTTCTGTGGGGCTATCCTCATCTATTCTCACAGATTTCAATTATCTTGATTCTTGGAGCAAAATGGTTTGAACTCTGGTACTCTCATATGGAAGAAAGCCACTAATTGTATGCAAATGTGGTTCTCTCTGGAAATTTTAAAGATACAGATAATATCAGTAATTTATCTTAAAAATGTAGGAAGAGCAATAGATGGGTAGAGGGAGGGATAAAATAAGAGAGGAAGGGAGGGAGAGAGGCAAGGAGAGAGTGAGAGAGACAGAAAGGAAGGAGGGAGAGAAATAAAAAAATAGAAAGTTCTACCTTCTCCTCACTGGGAATTAAAAAATGGAAGAAAGCAAAAACTTCAAGTTTTTAACTGGACATAGTTAAATCATAAAATGCAATACATTTTTAAATTTGGGGAAAACAGAGCAACATTAATCTTCAAATCCAGCTATGATCCCCTGTGTGTGTGTTTGTGTGTGTGTGTGTGTATCTGTGGTTATTCTGTGGGGGTGTATATATAATCAGATATACAAATAAGCTCATACTCTACAGTTTATTTTAAAATCTTCATTTTCACTTAATATTATATTTTTCCATATAACTAGAAGTGGCTCAGTGGTAAAGAATCCACCTGCAATGCAGGAGAGGCAGTTTCAATCCCTGGGTCAGGAAGATCCCCTGGAGAAAGAAATGCCAATTCACTTCAGTATTTTTGCCTGGAAACCCATGGACAGTGGAACCTGGCAGGCTACACTTCATGGGGTTGCAAAGAGTCAGACATGACTTGGTGACTAGACAACAAAAACAACATAATTAAAAATACTTCTAAAATATTATTTTAATAGCTATGAAATATGCTATTAATTGTAATAATAATTTATATTTAACCAATCATTTATTTTGTACATTTAAGGTATTTTCATTTACCATCTTTTGGCTAATCTTTGCATGTATCTTTATTTCCTTAGAATAAATTATCAGCAGTAGAATTTCTAGAGAAGGCAATGGAAACCCACTCCAGTACTCTTGCCTGGAAAATCCCTGGATGGAGGAGCCTGGTGGGCTGCGGACCATGGGGTTGCTAAGAGTCGGACAGGACTGAGTGGCTTCAATTTAACTTTTCACTTTCATGCATTGGAGAAGGAAATGGCAACCCACTTCAGTGTTCTTGCCTGGAGAATCTCAGGGACGGGGGAGCCTGGTGGGCTGCCGTCTATGGGGTCACACAGAGTCGGACACGACTAAAGCGACTTAGCAGCAGCAGTATAATTTCTAGAAATCAGTAAAACAGGATTTTATTGTGAATAATTTTAGATTTACAGAGGAGTTGCAAAGATGGTATAGAAGGTTCCCTTCAGCTAGCTTTCCCTAATATGCATCTTATATAACCATTGCACATTTACCAATACTAAGAAATCACCATTGGTAAACATTAAGTTGGACTACAGCATTAGCATCCTTTTACTGTTGCAGATTGCAATCCATGTAACTGTGTTGCATTTAGTTATTATGTATCCTTAATCTTTTCCAAATTGCTTCTCATGACCTTGACACTTTCAAAGAGTACAAAGTTAGCTATTTTGTAGAACATCCCTCAGTTTGAATTTGTCTAGTTTTCTCATTATTAGACAGCTAATGTGAACATATTCCTTAAGATTTTGACCTATACATTTGAAACTGTGTTGTGTATAAGTGATAGGCTTGTTGAAAGATGTTGTTGAAATCAGTAAAGTTATTAAAATAATATATACATATTCTATTCATTTTACTTGCTTTATGTATTTTCATGTGCCAGCATTTCAGTTTTGAGCCAAAGTTCTACCTGTTTTGTTTTCTTGTTCTGAATAGGCTTTATTTCATAAATCACAACTGTAATTAATTAATCACTTATGATTCGAGCTTCACTTTGCTTAAAATGAAGAAAGAACCTAAAACACTTGAAAGCAGCTTTTCAAAATTTTTGCATTCTTTTGCATTTGATTCACCTACTTTTGTTAGCGATTTTCTTCTTTGAAAATTTATATTCATTGAATCTTTTCAAAACACTTGGTTTCCATTGAAAAACAAAACATTTTCATTCCATCAAATTATATATTTATTAAATAACAATTAAAATAATGAATAGAATTGAAATGATTAAGTTTAGAAAAAACATAATCTTCTTGATAAACTCCTTTGGATTACTAAACAGCAAGAAAGCAGTAATACTTAGGTGAATTCTAGAGAAGCTCCCGAGCTTCAAGGGCTTCTCTGGAGGCTCAGATGGTAAAGAGTTTGTCTGCAATGCAGAAGACCTGGGTTTGATCCTTGGGTTAGGAAGATTCCTTGGGGAAGGGAATGGTTACCCACTCCAGTATTCTTGCCTGGAGAATTCCATGAACAGAAGAGCTCTGCAGTCCACAGAAGCATTCACTGTGCAGATGGTACTAGACTGTGCTTTATAGAGAGAATGATGGGTACTGGTTAACTCAGAAAACTGGTTAAAAGAAGAAAGTTAAGTAGCTGCTGATGCATTGGCAGACTGTCATTCAGTAAAGCTGTAATCTATTTATGTTCCAGTTACCTGATAGAAGAATTTCTATTTCCTCACCTTTGATAACACTAAATAATAGGATGTCAAGCTAGATTTTAAAGAAATAATCTATGTTGATAGTAGAAAATTATATCTTGGTGATTATAAATGAGACTGAATTTTCTTTTTATCATTTTACTTATTGATCATCTGTTTCTTTGTTTATGATATTGATATATTTCTATACAGTTAGGAACCCAAATTACAGACCTGCCTTTATTTTAAGGTTTTTAGACTGTGACTAGCAGTGGGAGAGGCACTCAGCATGGAGCTTAGAAACAACATATCTGGATAAGCCTTGCAACTTGTAGCTTTATGACCTGTCACTTCTGTCCCTTGCCTCTCTCACATCCCCTCCCACTACTCTCCTCTTTGCTGGTCTTTGTACCCTTCTTGGAACACACTGAGCACATTCCCACCCGAGAGCTTTTCTGTGGGCGACTCCCTTTGCCAGGAACATTCTTTTCTTGCTTATCTGCAGAGTTAGCCCCCTTACCTCCTCCAATTCTTTGCTAGACGTCACTTTTGCACTGGAGTCTATATTGGTTACCCTACTTAAAATTGTAACTTGCCACCCATACCACTTCTGGCTCCCTTTACTTTTTCTTTTTTTCTGTAGCACTTATAAATTTTCTTATTCTATATCACTTATTTGTTTCATTTTTGGCTGCTTTGCACAACTTGCAGGATCTTATTCCCCAACCAGGGATTGAACTCATGACCCCTACAGTGGAAGCATCGAGTCCTAACCACTTGACTAATAGGGAAGTCCCTCTATATCATTTACTTGTTTGTCACATATATTATTTAATTCTGCCTCCCATTGTTAGAATGAAATGGCACATGGCAAACACTCAGTAAATATTTGTTAAATAAATGAAGTAAATTAAAAAGAAGGCCTTCAGGTATCCAAGGGAAAGATACAGAAAAGGAAAGTCCCTACCAGGGTACTCTATCTGGAAAAACAGAACGGTTTTATTCAGAGCCATTTGAATGTGTTGCCACCCTCTTTGCTGTTTATCCTGTAGGAGTGACTTTGGTTACCATCTGCTGTGTGCTCACATTACCTCTTTTTTGTGTGCTTGAAGTGGGAGGAGCAAGCTTCTCTGGTGTCTCATCCTGTACTGCACTAATTCCATCATGAGTAGCCCACCCTCGTAACCTAATCTAACCTTGCTGCTGCTGCTGCTGCTGCTGCTGTTAAGTCGCGTCAGTCGTGTCTGACTCTGTTCGACCCCAGAGATGGCAACCCACCAGGCTCCCCCGTCCCTGGGATTCTCCAGGCAAGAACATTGGAGTGGGTTGCCATTTCCTTCTCCAATGCATGAAAGTGAAAAATGAAACTGACTCAGTCATGTC
Source organism: Aepyceros melampus (assembly GCA_006408695.1). Classification (NCBI taxonomy): domain Eukaryota; kingdom Metazoa; phylum Chordata; class Mammalia; order Artiodactyla; family Bovidae; genus Aepyceros; species Aepyceros melampus. Next base: position 215,913 of record SJXQ01005391.1, on the reverse strand, counting down.
CGACACTTAGCGACCCCATGGACTGCAGCCCACCAGGCTCCTCCATCCATGGGATTTTCCAGGCAAGAGTACTGGAGTGGGGTGTCATTGCCTTCTTTGAATCTAACCCTAATTACCTCCTAAAAGCTTTATCTCCAAAAATAGAGCAATATAAACATTCAGTGGGTAACACTGGGTAGCAAGACCCTGTGTTCTATAGCCCCATGAGTGAGAAGCTTTAGAAAACACATTCCACACCATTCTTTCAGAGCTCACCAAGTAGGTATTTGGCTTAAGGCGATGATTTGTTTTTCCCCAACCCTCAGAGGAGAAAGCCAGAGAAATTGCTGTAGGCAAGAGCAGAGTTGGTCCTCATTTTCTTTCAATTCACTGAGACTATTAAGTTTTTTTTTTTTTTAGGTTTAAAGAATTTTTAAGGGTGTTTTGTTTTAAACACTAATGGGAAACTAGAAGTTCAGTTTTGTTTATGACAAAGAAAGCCACACACACAAAAAAAATCCTGCCTCTAAACTAACAAGAAGAAGATTCCAGATAGTCCAAAACAGCCAATTTTCCCTAAACTTGTCAGAGAACCAAAGTTACAAGGCAGCTAAGGGAACTGGATCTTATGGAGCCTGATGCGATGCAGTCCATGGGGTTGCATAGGGTTGGCCATGACTTAGTGACTGAACAACAGCAGCAAGCCCCTTTGAGGAGGGATGGGACATACAAACTCTTTTACTTTTAGCAGAGCAATGGAGGAAGAGGTGGCTTTCAGGGAAGCAACTAAGAAGAAATCAGCTGAAATGTCAGTAAATACCTACAGGCCATGTTTGGGCTAGCACATCAGTTTAGGATCACTGGGAGCTTGGTTTACAAGGGGAATTCACAGTCTTTCAAAAATGCTTCTACAGAGACTTACCCTGGATGCTCACAAGAAAGATAAGGGTCAGGGCAGGAGACCAGAGAGTCACCTTTGGAGCCTTAGAAACTAGGGAATGTCTGGTTGCTATGGGAACAGAGGCAGGAGCACTGAAAGGGCCCCATTCTTAAGGCTGAGGTGCACAGACTCTCTACCTAACTTTGGGGCTGGACTAGGAGAATCAAGAACTACCTGCACTCCCACTGCAATAAGCAACAGCAGTCTACTGCTGAGACAGGTCAGTGCTTAAGATGAAATATCCTCCAGGACGCACGTGTGTAGGGACTGATGAAAGCTGGGGTGGAACCGGAACACTGAGAGAAGCTCTCCAGCACTTCCAGGTTGGGGAGCCTGGTTCACAAGAGGAGTTCATAGTCTTTTTCTCTGGAGAGGAATCTGAAGACTGGTGCGCAGAGATAACAACAGAAACAATAAAGGTCAAACAGGGCTTTTAGATGGGCTGTAGAAGGGATGAGAATGTACCTATCTGATAACGTCTTTTCAACCTTTCCTGCCTTACTCTTGGCTCAAGGCTTTTGATCTTAACAAAATGTGTGTTTGAAAGTTTTGGTTACTCCATGGTTGGCAGCCCCAAAGCAGTGAGGGCCTCCCATAGAGTGGCCCAAGTGGTGAGATGGTGAGCTGGAAAATGGAGAGTATGGGGAGGAGTATTAACAATTGTTTGCTGCACTCATATGCTTGGTCCTCAGATTTACCATAAGCTGTAGCATTCCATGATTTCTCTTAAAAGTATTTAGTCAAGGTTTGTTTTGTTTTGTTTTACTATTTATTTATTTTTATTTATTCATTTGGCTGTGCCAGGTGTTAGTTGCGGCATGTGGGATCTAGAATCTAGTTCCCTGACCAGGGAAGGCCCCCTGCATTGGAAGCTCAAGTCTTAGCCACTGGACCACCAGCGCAGTCTCTCACATTCCATGATTCTAAATCAAACTTTCTGAGCAATTATTTTTCTGCCCATGGGAAAGAAAGAATCTAGTTTTAGGAGTCCTTTGTCTGTTTCTGCCTGTTGCTGTGGTGGTTGTGGTTTGATTTTCGTATCCATCTCCTGGTCCTTGTACCAACATTCACGGTAGTGTGGCTAGACTAAGTGGTTATGGCCAGGGTGAATTATAGGCAAATTCATTTATCATTGTTTCCAGTGGAATCATCTTTTTTGAAAATTACATGCTGGAAAACATGTACAGGCAATTTGGCTTTATGAAACTTCTGCTATGAAAATCAATACATATCACATAGACGACATTAAATGTTAAGGGTATTTCTCTAAACATTTCCCTAGATTCTCCAGAATGTTCTTTACAATTCTTCTATGAATTCTGTAAACATTCACAAGAGGATATAGCATAGTTGAAGAGACAATTCATTTTTCAAGGTTAAATTTACTTATAATGCCTTCTTAGAAGGTCCTCTACTTTATAGTCTGCATGTAAACATAACTGCACAGTTAGGAAACACAAGCTTAAATATGTTGATTACAAAATAATTTCTAGCACTTCATACATGAAATGACTGAGATTTCAACTTAAAATTTAATACAACACATGTTCAACAGAGGGGGAAAAAATAATCAGTAACATTTACTGACACAGTTCTTCAGAATTCAGCTGAAAATTGATTCAGTTAATTACTGAATCAACCTTGGAATTCAAGATTACCTTGAACTTGTAACAGATGAGATTTAAAAAAAAATCAAAAAGTAACAACCACCTCAAAATGTTTTCTATCTAAATGAGTTAAAAGCAACTGACAGTTTGATTTGTTTATAAATTAGGCTTGTTCTATGAAAAATAGAAAAAAAAAATCCTCAACTTAACTCCCTTCATATCTTTGAACTGGAAAAAAGATTACATAAGCAAGTTAACATTTTTGTTTGTTTGTTTGTAGGTGATGATTGTCCTAAAAATAGAGGTAATTGCTACCTGTATTAGAGCTTCAATGGAAGAATGTGATGATCTGTCAGTATGCAAGGAAACAGTCAGAAGGATAAAAGAAAAGGAAAAAAGGAAAGCCCATGGCATTGGTTCTCTCTGTCTTCCTGTCTTCAGATAAAAGCGGTCACCAAAAGAAAGTTGGTGAGGTTATAAACCTTGCTTTTCTATGTCCTCCACAGGGCAAGGATGGTCTTTTCTATCTGGATTTTTTTCTTTTAAAAATAGCCCTGGGTCATCTTTATTTTCTATATCGTCACAGCACAAGTTTTATTCATTGGCCACAGAATGGAGAAGTGTGAACTAAGTTCACAGATCAGTATCTCACCTATCTGTCTAGAGGGATTTACTTTTTCTGGCTCTTCTTTTTAAGGTCTGTTAATAGGTAGAAAATATAATAGGTAGTTAGATTGATTGCTAGAGTCCATATAGTAGCTTAGAGTTGCTGCTGCTGCTGCTGCTAAGTCGCGTCAGTCGTGTCCGACTGTGTGCGACCCCATAGAAGGTAGCCCAACAGGCTCCTCTGTCCCTGGCATTCTCCAGGCAAGAATATTGGAGTGGGTTGCCATTTCCTTCTCCAATGCATGAAAGTGAAAAGTGAAAGTGAAGTTGCTCAGTCGTGTCCGACTCTTAGCGACCCCATGGACCGCAGCCTACCAGGCTCCTCTGTCCATGGGATTCTCCAGGCAAGAGTACTGGAGTGGGGTGTGGGGTGCCATTAGCTCTTGTGATAAAGACTACTTGTTTCAAGAATTAATTTGTTACACACTTTACAAGTAGAACTTCAGTTTCATTTTAGTGTAGTTTGAACAGCTGGCAAGTTTTGTATGCATTTTTCTTAGTTTTTTTCATTCTTATCATACTTTTCCTTTCTGAGTACAAGAATAACACATATTCATTATATAGAACCCAAATATTATAGAAATACCTCTACTACAAACTTTCCCAAAGACATGAATTGTTTAGGTTATGTAGTTTAAAATGGTCTGATGACAGCCTGTGTTAGGCAGAAAGATATATATAGACAAATAGAATGCAGTTTGGTTTCTTAGAAATTACCACAAGATATGTGGTCCTAAAGTTTAATATATCTTTTCTGATCCTTCTTACACCTCATTCTGAGTCTGTTCTCCCATTTTAAGCTATGATGCCACCATTTTCAATCCAATGAGCTCCAGGCTCAGCTCAGAGATTCATTCATGCTGTCAGAAGTTGTCCAAAACAAATTCATTATGTCTAAATTTTAGATCTTGGCTCATTAAAAATACCTTATTTTTCCAAATGATGAGCAAATATATAGGCCAAAAAGAAGACATTAGAATGGAAAAAGTTTTGGTTTAATAGCATCCATTTAAAATTTACTAAAAGTTACTCAAATAATATTTAAACAAGTTATATTTAATAATTTTATTATTTGCTTCTGTACAGTAAGACCATATCTATCTGGAATTTAGTTAGGCAGCAACCTCACTCACTCATAACATAGCCTGAAATTAAAAATAAACCAAAGTAGTTCACATAAACAAAAGCTCTTGCTCCTTTATTTATAGATGGCCTTCTCAGGCCCTCTCTCAAAAACAATTTGCTCTTATGTAGCACACGTTTTTACTAAGTTTTATAGAGTCTATGATTTTAATAAGCTTGGCAATCTGGCTTATAATCCTCTCCTCAGTTCAGTTCAGTTGCCCAGTCGTGTCCAACTCTTTGTGACCCCATGAATCGCAGCACGCCAGGCCTCCCTGTCCATCACCAACTCCCGGAGTTCACCCAGACCCATGCCCATGGAGTCAGTGACGCCATCCAGCCATCTCATCCTCAGTCGTCCCCTTCTCCTCCTGCCCCCAATCCCTCCCAGCATCAGGCTCTTTTCCAATGAGTCAACTCTTCGCATGAGGTGGCCAAAGTACTGGAGTTTCAGCTTTAGCATCATTCCTTCCAAAGAAATCCCAGGGCTGATCTCCTTCAGAATGGACTGGTTGGATCTCCTTGCAGTCCAAGGGACTCTCAAGAGTCTTCTCCAACACCACAGTTCAAAAGCATCAATTCTTCGGCACTCAGCCTTCTTCACAGTCCAACTCTCACATCCATACATGACTACTGGAAAAACCATAGCCTTGACTAGACGGACCTTAGTCAACAAAGTAATGTCTCTGCTTTTGAATATGCTATCTAGGTTGGTCATAACTTTTCTTCCAAGGAGTAAGCATCTTTTAATTCCATGGCTGCAGTCACCATCTGCAGTGATTCTGGAGCCTCCCAAAATAAAGTCTGACACTGTTTCCACTGTTTCCCCATCTATTTCCCATGAAGTGATGTGACTGGATGCCATAATCTTCGTTTTCTGAATGTTGAGCTTTAAGCCAACTTTTTCACTCTTCTCTTTCACTTTTGTCAAGAGGCTTTTTATCTCCTCTTCACTTTCTGCCATAAGGGTGGTTCATCTCCTAAATTAGAAGAAACACATCAGGAGAGGAGAAAGGAGCATCTACCTTCAAAGACACTGACAACTGTAAGAAATAAGAATTGTGAGCTTGAAAAAAATAAAAAAAATTTTAAAAATCTATAAATAACAGACCTAATTATTAGAAAAAATTTGATTTAGGTTTGGAGTTATAAGCCCTTGAGTGGTCCATGGTAAACCCTAAGAATGACAAAAACCTTCCTTAACACACCCAAGGTCTTTGTAGAACAGTTCATTAACCAGACTGAATTAACTGCAACCTAGCTCCCTTTTTGAAGGTAAAAGATCTCTTCCAGGTTCTCTCAACCACCTCAGTAGAAAAAAAGGTACTTATTACTTTAGTCTTCTCTTAGTTTTCACAAAACTAAGATCATGGCATCTGGTCCGATCACTTCCTGGCAAACAGATGGGGAAACAATGGACACAGTGACAAACTCTTTTTGTTTGGGCTCCAAAATCACTGCAGATGGTGACTGCAGCCATGAAATTAAAAGACGCCTGCTCCTTAGAAGAAAAGCTATGACCAGCCTAGATAGCATATTAAAAAGCAGAGACATTACTTTGCCAACAAAGGTCCATCTAGTCAAAGCTATGGTTTTTCCAGTAGTCATGTATGGATGTGAGAGTTGGATGATAAAGAAAGGTGAGTGCTGAAGAATTGATGCTTTTGAACTGTGGTGTTGGAGAAGGCTCTTGAGAGTCCCTTGGACTGCAAGGAGACACAACCGGTGCATTTTAAAGGAAATCAGTCCTGAATATTCATTGGAAAGACTGATGCTGAAGCTGAAAGTCCAATACTTTGGCCACCTATGTCAACAGCCAACTCACTGGAAAAGACCCTGGTGCTGGGAAAGATTGAGGGCAGGAAGAGAAGAAGATGACAGAGAATGAGCTGGTTGGATGGCATCACTGACTCAATCGACATGAATCAGAAAATTCTGGAAGACAGTGGAGGATGAGGAAGCCTGGTGTGCTGCAGTCCGTGGGGTCACAAAGAGCAGACATAACTTAGTGACTGAACAACAACAATCTGGTAATTAGTGTGACACGGTAGAAAGCATAGTAACTTTTGATTCAAGCAGATGTGGTTTTGAATGCAGCCTTGTTATCAAAACCTCTATAACCTGGAGTTAATTAACTTCAGTGAACTCTGGTTGAATCATTTGTCAAATGAGGATAATGTAATATTATTATAGGGATACTGTGAAATTTAATATGAAAATGTGTAACCATGCATAGTGTATAGTAAGTGCCCATTGTGCCATTATAAACTAGTTACTCTCATCCTCTGCTGGTCACTCTCCAACTGCTGACTTTCTGATTATTTCATAATCATGGAAGCTTTGGCACCTGGCTCACTGGCTTTCTTTCCACCTTAGTGCCTGATATCATCCAGTCAGTATTGTTATGCCATTATTCCTTCACTGCTTTTCAGCATCCCATTGTCATGTGTTGACTTGTGCCTTGATATCAGTCAGGTCTGTTTTATTTCACTATTTCCTAGGTATGCTCTACATCTGAAATTTTAAATTCCAAGTAATGCTCTTTCTAATTATTGCTTCCTTTTCCTCTACTTTCATTCTTTACTTACATCTATATTTGTTTTTCATAACAACGCAATCTCTAGTCAAATAGCTGCTTAATTGTTTTCTAATATATTAAGTTCACTTTCTTTCTTTTTCCTATCCAGTCTACCCCTGGTGACTCAAGACTTCAAACACTCATGCAGTGCTCTCTTCTCTCTTTTCCCTTGTCCTTTTAATGTACCCACTCCAAAAATCCCTGATCTATGTACAATCTAGATTTTCTGTTCATACAAGTCCTTTAACATATATACTCACTGCAAACGTTTTCTCTCTATTTATGTCCTGCTGTCACAGTTTTGGGACTTCCTTGGTGGCCCAGTGGTTAAGAATCTGCCTTGCAATTCAGGGGATGTGAGTTCAATCCCTGGTTAGGGAATTAAGATCCCACATGCTGCAGAGCATCTAAGATCCAACACAGTCAAAATAAATAAATAATTTTTTAAAAACTATCAAATTTTTGCATGTGGTTAGCATTTTCTGTGCCATAAGAAATCATTGCCTACTCCATAGTAACAAAGAATTTCTCATATATTTTCAAAACTGGAAGTTTAGCTTTTATGTTTAGGTCAGAAATCCATCTCTAATCACTGTGTATTGTGGGATGTAGGAGAAACAGTCTTTTATCCTCATATACTTGTTTTGGCATCATCTGTTGAAAAAACTTTTCTGCCCTCACTGAATTATTATGACACCTGTATGGAAAAGTAATTGATCAAATATGTGCATCTCATTATGGATGCCCTATTCTATAATGTTCATCTATTTGCCTAAATTTATGGCAACCCACTCCAATATTTTTGCCTGGAAAATCTCATGGACAGAGGATCCTGGTAGCTACAGTCCATGGGGTCACAAAGAGTCAGACACAACTGAGCAACTGAGCATGCATGCCACTACCCTATTAGAAAACACATCTCTATGGATCCTTTGCATCTCTGCATGGTTTCTAAACAGAGGTACTGATGGCCTTTGTTCTGGAATATCGTTTTAAGGGTAAGAGATAGTGTCTCCCTCTAGAATAAAAGGCAGACTTATTTATTGTCTATTACAGTAAATATAATAAATGTAATGTCTCCTTCCTAGCAAAGGCCAGGCAGGCTTACTGCCTTTTATAAAAAGCTTTGGGTTCCCTAAACTCAGGGTGATGCCATCCAACCATCTTATCCTCTGTCGTCCCCTTCTCCTCCTGCCTTAACAACTCAATGGACATGAGTTTCAGCAAGCTCCAGGAGTTGCTGATGGACAGGGAAGCCTGGTGTGCTATAGTCCATGGGGTTGCAAAGAGCTGGACACAACTGGGTGACTGAGCTGAAGTGAAACTCATGGTTCCTCTCCTGTAAGTACACTCTACTGTGAGTACAGTTATCTGACACTTTTAGTGATATCCTATAGGAATTAGTCCCCAGAGAACTGACATTAACCACTGCTGATACTCTGGCTTTAGCTATTACCATGATAATAAAGTATTTTATCTCTGACCCTGGTCTCTTATGTCTTTTGCGCACATCCTTGAAACAGTGGCAGACTATGAGATCTAGCATGTTCTCTGTCTTGGTGAATACTCCATGTTTATGTGTGATTCTCCCATTGTTGGATGTAGTACTCTATAAAACCAATTCACTTAAATTGGTAGCTGCTATTGCTTAAATCTTTCGTGTAGTTACTATTCCCCCAGTATAGTTGTTCTATTAATGACTTTATTAATGACATTAATTAATATTTATTACTCCTTGGGCGTCTGATGGGACCAGATGCCATGATCTTAGTTTTCTGAATGTTGAGTTTTAAGTTTTAAGTCATTAATGACACAAGGAGTCATTAATATATTTTCACAATATTGCTTTTCCCATGCTTTTACTTTTAATGCTATGCATCTATTTATTTCAATGACATTTCCTTTAAAAAGAATATATCAGTTCAGTTCAGTCACTCAGTCGTGTCTGACTCTTTGCAACCCCATGGACTGCAGCATGCCAGGCATCCCTGTCCATCACCAACTCCTGGAGTTTACTCAAACTCATGTCTATTGAGTTGGTGAAGTCACCCAACCATCTCATCCTCTGTCATCCCCTTTTCCTCCTGCCTTCAATCTATCCCATCATCAGGGTCTTTTCAAATGAATCAGTTCTTCGCATCAGGTGGCCAAAGTGTTAGAGTTTCAGCTTCAACATCAGTCCTTCCAATGAATAGTCAGGACTGATTTCCCTTAGGATGGACTGGTTGGATCTCCTTGAAGTCCAAGGGACTCAAGAGTCTTCAACAACACAGTTCAAAAGCATCAGTTCTTCGGTGCTCAGCTTTCTTTATAGTCCAACTCTCACATCCATACATAACTACTGGAAAAACCATAGCTTTGTCTAGATGGCCCTTTGTTGGCAAAGTAATCTCTGCTGTTTAATATGCTATATGGGAGAAGAAAATGGCAACCCACTCCAGGGTTTTTGCCTGGAGAATCCCAGGGATAGAGGAGCCTGGTAGCTGCCGTCTCTGGGGTCACACAGAGTCAGACACGACTGAAGTGACTTAGCAGCAGCCGCAGCAGCAGCAGCAGATTGGTCATAACTTTTCTTCCAAGGAGCAAGTGTCTTTTAATTTCAGAGCTGCAGTTCACCATTCGCAGTGATTTTAGAGCCCCCCAAAATAAAGTCTCTCACTGTTTTCACTGTTTCCCCATCTATTTGCCATGAAGCGATGGGACCAGATGCCATGATCTTAGTTTTCTGAATGTTGAGTTTTAAATTTTAAGAATACATATATTATTTATATAGCCACTGGACCACCAGGGGATTCCCTAAAAATAGTACATTTTGACTTTACTTTTTTACAGTGTTTCATGATCTCTCCTTTTTAATTTATATGTTCAGTACTAATGTATTTAATATAACTACTGATATTTTGATATTTAAGTTTACCATTTACTATTTCACTTCATACTTGTCCTGTTTGTTCTTTGTTCATTTCCCTCCTGTTTTCTTTTTTTGGACTAACTTAGTATTTATAAGTATTCCATTGTATATCTTCTCTTGGCTTTTCACTATAACTCTTTCTTTATGTGTGTAGTTTCCTTAGGGTTTACTATATGCATCCTTAACTTATCACAGTCTACCTGGGATTAACATAATAATAGGATGCACAATTTAAGAATATTGGATATTATACTTACACTTACCCCTTTCCAAATTATTGTGCAGTTTTCTGTTTTAATATTACATTTATGAGATTCTTCATGTTTGTTTTTTTTATCACTTTTTCTTTTAAAAGGTAAATTATCTTTTGAAGATATTAAGAAACAAGAACAAAAATGTTATATACTTGCCTAAAGAGCTATCCATCACCTCCACTAGCTTTGTTCGTAGTGATGCTTTCTAAGGCCCACTTGACTTCACATTGCAAGATGTCTGGCTCTAGATTAGCGATCACATCATCATGATTATCTGGGTCGTGAAGATCTTTTTTGTACAGTTCTTCTGTGTATTCTTGCCACCTCTTCTTAATATCTTTGCTTCTGTTAGGTCCAGACCATTTCTGTCCTTTATCGAGCCCATCTTTGCATGAAATGTTCCCTTGGTATCTCTAATTTTCTTTAAGAGATCTCTAGTCTTTCCTCTTCTGTTCTTTTCCTCTATTTCTTTGCACTGATCGCTGAAGAAGGCTTTCTTATCTCTTCTTGCTATTCTTTGCAACTCTGCATTCAGATGCTTACATCTTTCCTTTTCTCCTTTGCTTTTTGCCTCTCTTCTTTTCACAGCTATTTGTAAGACCTCCCCAGACAGCCATTTTGCTTTTTTGCATTTCTTTGCCATGGGGATGGTCTTGATCACTGTCTCCTGTACAATGTCACGAACCTCATTCCATAGTTCATCAGGCACTCTATCTATCATCAGGCACTCTATCTATGCTAGTAAAGTAATGCTCAAAATTCGCCAAGCTAGACTTCAGCAATATGTGAACTGTGAACTCCCTGATGTTCAAGCTGGTTTTAGAAAAGGCAGAGGAACCAGAGATCAAATTGCCAACATCCGCTGCATCATGGAAAAAGCAAGAGAGTTCCAGAAAAACATCTATTTCTGCTTTATTGACTATGCCAAAGCCTTTGACTGTGTGGATCACAATAAACTGTGGAAAATTNCTGGAGAATCCCAGGGACGGGGGAGCCTGGTGGGCTGCCATCTATGGGGTCGCACAGAGTCAGACACGACTGAAGTGACTTAGCAGCAGCATGATACTTCTATTTTTAATTTTTAAGGAAACTATATTGCTTTTCATAGTGACTTCATCAATTTACACTCTTACCAATAGGGCACAAGGGTTCCTTTTCTCCACATCCTCACCAACACTTTCTACTTCTAGTCTTTTTCATGATAACCATCTAACATGTTTCAGGTGACATGTCATTGTGGTTTTGATTTGCATTTCCCTGATGATCAGTCATATTGGTCATGTTTTCAGGTACCTACTGGCCATCTTTGTCTTCTTTGGGAAAATCGTCTATTCAGATCCTTTGAATAGAGTCTAGTTCTTATTTGCCAACCAATGAAGTAAAAATTACCCTTGAAATCTCTTAAATAGCCAAAATAGTATGTGTGATTTTGTGTATGCAAAAATATGTGGATTTTTTTCTTCTAATTTTTTATCATTAATGTTTCTCTGTAGCTCTTCATTCACTTTCTACCCTAAGGAAACCATCTTGCTTAGTCACTTAATAAGTTTAATTATTTGGGCTTATAGTTGCTGCTGCTGTTCACTCACTAAGTCCTGTCTGACTGTTTGCAACCCCATGGACTGTAGCCTTCCAGGCTCCTCTGTCCATGGGATTTCCCAGCAAGAATTCTGGAGTGGGTTGCCATTTCCTTCTTCAGGAGATCTTCCTGGATCAGGGATTGAACCCGCATCTCCTGGTTGGCAGGTGGATTCTTAACCACTGAGCCACCTGGGAGGCCCAGGCTAATAGCTGGGAAACCTTTAAAACTAATCAGATGTTCTTTTCAAGGGTTTCAGGATTACTAGGCAGGCTTTGCCTAGGGCACACACCGCTCAAGTAATGTGTACTATTTAAATGATTGTTTTTAGAATCTCCTTCTTTTTTCAGCCAATAGTTGAATTTTTTTAAAATTAAGAATTAGCTTAAATGATAATAAACAATCACACAATCTTTGCAGAAGACAACTTTTTTTATACCACCAGATGGAATTCTTAACATTTCAGTCTGAGGCATCTTGTGTTTTGATTGTCCTACTTGTTTAAGTCTTCTCCAAGATGAGTAGGAAAGCAGATACTGCCAAACTGTTTTACAAAATGTGTTCAAGAAAGAGGAAGAAGGCTGGTGTAATGGGAGCAGAATGAATAAGGAGGAGAAGAATACAGATGAGATTAGAGATGTAGTCTCAAGCGAGAATATGGTATAAATCATGAAAGGGATTCTCGCTTTCATTCTGGAATGGAGAGTAGCTACTTGATGGTTTTGAGAAGAGGAGTAACATGATCTGACTTGCGTTTTAGCAGGATCATCCACATTGCTGTCTTGAGAATGGACTGGCGGGGGGGGGGGGTACCTACCAGGAGTATCAGAGCGGGAAGAATTTTTTTTAGGCGATTTGAAGATGGGTCGTAAAGCAGCAGAGACAGCTCACAACATCAATAACACATTTAGCCTAGGAACTGCTAATGAACGTGTAGTAGTGTGGTGGTTCAAGAAGTTGTGCAAAGGAAACCGATGCCTTGAAGATGAAGAGTGCAGTGGCTGACTGTCAGAAGTTGACAACGATCAGTTGAGACCAATCAAAACTGATCCTCTTACAACTACATGAGAAGCTGAGGGAGACCTCAAAAAGCTTGATAGGTGAATGCCTTATGAGCTGACGGCAAATCAAAAAACTCATCAATCTGAAGTGCTATTTGAAGTGTTATCTCTTTTTCTATGCAACAATAGCAAATCATTTCTTAATTGGGTTATGCAGTGTGGTGAAAAGTGGATTTTGTGTGATAGCCGGCAACAACCAGCTCAGTAGTTGGACCAAAAAGCAGCTCTGAAGCACTTCCCAAGCCAAACTTGGAGCCCTCCAAAAAGGTCATGGTCAGTGTTTGGTGGTTTCCTGCTGGTCTGATCCACTACAGCTTTCTGAATCCTGGTGAAACCATTACATCTGAGATGTATGTTCAGCAAATTGATGAGATGCACCAAAAACTGCAACGCCTGCAGCCAGCATTGATCAACAGGACAGACTAATTCTTCTCCATGACAATGCCTGACTGCATGTCGGACAACCAACACTTCGAAAGTTGAATGAATTGGGCTATGAAGTTTTGCCTCATCTGCCATATTCACCTAATCTCTTGCTAATCATCTACCACTTCTTCAAGCATCTCAACAACATTTGGCAGGGAAAACACTTCCACAACCAATGAGGGGTAGAAAATGCTTTCCAAGAATTAGTTGGATCCTGAAGCATGGATTTTTATGCTACAGGAATAAATCAATTTATGTCTTGCTGGCAAAATGTGTTGAGTGTAATGATTCTTATTTGATTAATAATGATATGTTTGAGCCTGGTTATAATGATTTAAAATTTGTGGTCTAAAACCACAGTTACTTTTGTACCTATCTAATACATGTTTTATACTGCATGTTATGAATTCCAATACAGTGGAAATAATGTTCCTACATCAATTTCTATCCTGCAATTTGATTTTAATAGCTACATAGCATGCCATTGTATAAATGTGCCAAATTTATACTGAAAATTATATCATATATTTATTGCTTTTTTAAATTGTTGGTTTTTCCTACTATTATGGACATAGGGCATTTGATTATCTTATTCCGCCCATTCAATGGCTAGAGCAGTTCTTGGTACATAGTATTCAATGAAAGGATATTTGCTTGTTATAAGAGTCAATATGTTGTTGTTCAGTTGCCCAGTTGTGTCCGATCCTTTGTGACCCCACGGACTGTAAGATGCCAGACCTCCTGGTCCCCTCCCATCTCCCAAAGTTCATGTCCATTGCATCAGTGATGCCATCCAGCCATCTCATCCTCTGATACCCTCTTCTCCTTCTGCACTCAATTTTTCCCAGGACCAGGGACTTTTCCAACAAGTCTACTTTTCACATCAGATGACCAAAATGCTGGAGCTTCCGTGAGTATTCAGGGTTGGTTTCCCTTAAGATTGACTGGTTTGATCTCCTTGCAGTCCAAGGGGCTTTCAAGAGTCTTCTCTAGCACCACAGTTTGAAGGCATCAATTCTTTGGCCCTCTGCCTTCTTTACAGTCCAGTTCTCACAACTGTACATGACCTTTGGAAGACCATAGCCTTGACTATGCAGACCTTGGTCGGCATAGTAATGTCTCTGCTTTTCAACACACTGTCTAGGTTTGTCATAGCTTTCCTGCCAAGAAACAATTGTCTTCTGATTTCATGGCTATAGTCACCATCCATAGTGATTTTTGAGCCCAGGAAGAGGAAATCTGTCACTACTTTCACCTTTTCCCCTTCTAGTTGCCATTTAGTAATGGGGCTGGATGCCATGATCTTAGTTTTTTTTTTGTATTTAGTTTTAAGCTGACTCTTCTATTCTCCTCCTTCATCCTCATCAAGAGATTCTTTAGTTCCTCTTCACTTTCTGACATTAGAGTGGTATCATCTGCATATCTAAAATTGTTGATGTTTCTCCCACCTATTTTGATTACAGCTTGTAGCTCATCCAGCCTGGCATTTCTCATGATGTGCTCAATATCAATATATTGACATATATTTAAACTACTTCTAGTTTTCAGTATTGTAATAATACCTCAAGACAATTCTTATACATACTTTAGGGGATATTTATTATGATTTATTTGCTATTAGTTTTTCCAAGGTGAATTTCTAGGTCAAATTTTGCAAAATTTAAGGTTTTTTATAAATTGTCTGATAAATTCTATTGATTGCACCAATGTACACTCCCACCAACAGTGTGTATTCTAGCATTTTTTCCAAAATTGTATTTTAGTATTTAAAAAGTCATTTCCAAGTGAGTAGGTAGAAAGTATTATCTTTTTTTTTTGATTCAGTACTTTTGAAAAAAATTTATTTTAATTGGAGGTTAATTACTTTACAATATTGTATTGGTTTTGCCATACATCAACATGAATCCACCACAGGTATACACGTGTTCCCCATCCTGAACCCTCCTCCCTCCTCCCTCCCCATACCATCCCTCTGGGTCATCCCAGTGCACCAGCCCCAAGCATCTGTCTTTCATTGTGTTCCTTTTGATTAATATGAGGTTTGAGGATCTAATTTGTACATTTTCAATTCTTTTGTATTTGTAAAATTACTCAGAAGATGGCTTATCTTGTTGAATGTTTCACATGCTCTTGAAAATTTTGTATACTCTACTGTTATTTGGTAGTATAATATATAAATATAAATGGAGTTAAATAAGGTTGATAGGTCTTCTATATCTATATTGATTTTTTACCTATTCTTTCAATTAATGAGAGAGGCATAAATCTCCAACAGTAATTGTGAACTATTTATTTCTCCTTTCATTTGTATTAGTTTTTGTCTTATGTATGTTAAACTGTTTAAGTGCATAAACATTTTGGATTATTATTTGTCCCTGTAGATAATTATCTCCTTTCTTATTATTTAATGTTTCTCTTTATCCCCGGCAAAATTCTTTGTTCTCATGTGTGCTTTATCTGGTATTACCATAAGTACTCCAGATTTCTGTCTTTAACATTTGCATGGCATGTCTTTTTTTTGCTTTACTTTTAATCTATTTATGGCTTTATATTTAAAGTGGGTATCTTGTAGATAGCACATAGTTGTATTGTGCTTTTAAATCTTAATTTGACAATTTGTCTTTTAAATGGATGTGTTCGAACCCTTTACTTTTAATGAAATTATTTACAAGGGTAGGCTAAAATCTATCATCTTGCCAGTTGTTTTCTTTTTATTACTTTAAATTTATATTTTACCCCCTTTTCTGCCTTCAGTTAAGTTCAGTTCAGTCGCTCAGTTATATCCTACTCTTTGTGAGGCCTTAGACTATTTTTACTTGTGCAACCATATTTATTATTTAAATTTTTGACTACACTCTGTAGTCATGTGGAACCTTTTTCCTTGACCAGGGATCAAATCCATGCCCCCTGCATTGGAAGGTAGAGTCATAATCACTGGACTTCCAGGGAAATCCTTAGACTATTTTTATAAATTCATAAAATTTTAAAAATTCTTTTATACATTCATAAATTTGAAAAATCACTGATTTTTATAAAATCACTATTGGCTTATTAACTTTTTTCTTAAAGATAGTTTAACGGTTGCCCTAGCAGTTATAATATTCACTTTTAAATGGTCGGTCTATATTGCAGCACTTTACATGTAGTGTCAGGACCTTAACAACTGTATGCTAATTTCTCCCTTTCACTGATGCTTTTGAATTGTGCTGTTGGAGAAGACTCTTGAGAGTCCCTTGAACTGCAAGGAGATTAAACCTGTCAATCCTAAAGGAAATCAGTCCTGAATATTCATTGGAAGGACTGTTGCTAAAGCTGAAGCTCCAGTACTTTGGCCACCTGATGTGAAGAATTGACTCGTCGGATAGACCCTGATGCTGGGAAAGATTGAAGGTGGGAGGAAAAGGGGACAACAGAGGATGAGATGGTTGGATGGTATGCATCACTGACTTGATGGATATGAGTTTGAGCAAGCTCCAGGAGTTCGTGATAGACAGGGAAGCCCAGTGTGCTGCAGTCCATGGGGTTGCTAAGAGTCAGACATGACTGAGTGACTGAACTGAACTGATGCTATAAGCATACAATAGATTGCTCCTATTTTGCTTTAGGCAATCAGTTATCATTTAGATCTATTCAAGATAAGAAACAAATTTTGTATTTTCATTTGTTATTCAAATTCTGATGCTTTTCATTTATTTCTACAGATCCAGGATTAATATTTTGTTGGCATTTGGGTATCTTATGTAGGATAGCAAAGATGTGATAAATAATTTTTATGTCTGAAGATTATGTAATACCTTTTTTCTGCTATGTGTTTAGTACAGGGAGAAGTTGAGTCAGTGAATTCAGGAGTTAAGGTTCATTTGCATTTGTTGTTGCTATGATTACCTTCTGTACAACCCTTTGAATCCTTTAGAATTACCTTCTGCTCACAGTAGAGGTTGGTTTGTCAGAAGGTTTCCTGATGGTGCGTGTATGTGGGTGTGTTTGTCTGTGTGTGGTCATGGTCATGACGGCATACTCTGTTGTTTCAGTTAGGATTTAGTTTTAGACAGGCACTGTGTCCTGCATCATAGGAGGGAGATCTTCTCATGACATTGTTGCTCACCTAACTGGAGAAGAGCTTCCATGGTTTGGGCCCAGCACTTGTTCTTGCTTCTCCTCTAAAGGTAGAGAAGTTTTTTTTTTTTTTCCCTTCTTTTCTGGTGCTTTAGCTACACCAGGTTTCAAGAGTACCTTAAGGGAGGGGAGATAGGGCTTGTTTCCTTTCTTCAATAGTTGAAGGCCTTTGATCCTAGAAGAGACTGAGGAAAAGGATCTAAGTATGGGTGTGCTTTTCCAGCAGGTTGTTCCCTCACCAGGACTACCTCTCAAGGGAAGCTTACTTGTGTTCTTATCAAAGTCTTTGTAAACATTTGGCAAAGTCTTTGCAGAGTGGGTCTGCATGTGGGGACAATTTCCCTTATGTCTGCAGCCCTTAGGAGTTCTGTATTCTCCAACTAGCCCACAGTCATCTTATAACAATTCTTTAAATATTTTGGATGAATTCTTTTTGTATGTGTCCAGGAGCATCTACCCCAAGTCATCAAGTTCTTGCTTTCCATTTATCCTTGTAATGTATTTTTTTTCTTAGATTAGATTTCAGGTTAGTTCATTGCCCTGCAACCTCAGCCAAATGATAGGCTCAAGTGTTGTAGATTTTCCAGCATTTTATTGTTACATACTCAGTGTAAGAGTGTATGGAACTTAAAAGTTGAACCATCACACTTTGAATATAGAATTAAAGCAGGTAGTGAAGGTGTAAGGACTTAAAGAGGACATCCAATCTATACTGTTGTTCTATTCATAGCAGTTGGCTATTGGAGTGCTCCTAAACTGAAAATTCTTGTTCCTTTTCTGGTAGAGAAGACACTTCTATTTAAGGCTCTGTATCTAAGATGTTGAAATAGTGATTCTTGACCTCTTTAGAGTAGCAATAATATAGTAAAAGAGTTGGAGTTTACAGTAATCCTCTTTTTCAAGTATCCTTGATAGGTGATTTTAAAAAAGAGCAGAAGAAAAAAAAGAAAAATGATAAAAAAAAAAACAACAACTGAGTTTAGAATAGTGCTGAACAGTGCTGGAAAACCTGCCAGCTATCTCAGCTCTCTCATATCATGGCATCCATTTACTGACAGTCTTAAAGGATATTTGACCAATCTGACACTGATAATACTTGGTGAGACTGCTAACTGTTTGCTCTATACATGTCTATCATCTGTTTATACAGGCATGGAGCCCTGTTGGGTCAGAGGATGGTACAGCTATTATTTATTGCAAAATTTAGCCATCTGATTATATGTGAATGCAACTCAAATTGTCAGAGTATCAAGTACAATAAAAGCTTTATCTGCTTTTCTGTCCTTCCTGCAAATCCACATGACAAACACACATTTCACTTTAGGAAAAGACTTAAAAGAACTCTGGGGTGAAAACTATTCAAAGGTCTCCAGTTTCTCTAGAAAGAACTCACAACAGCAAGGCAATTGCAGATCACACTGATCTTCAAGGTAATAGAATACTCTTCAAATCCCTTGAACTATGTCTCTTTTATAAAAAACCCTACAGAACTGTCAGAGAAGAGAAAGGAGAACCCCATAGTACTTTTGAATCTTAAGCTTTAAAAATATACTTCACTTTATATTCATTTATTAAAAAATATAGACTCTTAAATCCTAATCCATAGTTTTCTTTATAGGATTGTATTGCCAGTGAACACTGCCAATGACACTGCTTAAATAGTAGACTTTATTTTACTTTCTCTCTCTCCCTTTTCTGACACACCAAGGCCCTTTCTTTGTGGTTTAAAAATTCTATACAAACTCATTGTTTTTAATGCAACTTTCACAGATAGATGGCCACAGGTCCTGGTCTGTCAACAACAGATGATTCTTGTCTGATTCTTTGTATAGCTGAAACTATGAGTTTTAGTATACACTTTCATATTCTCATATATTTATGTTTATCCTGTAAGACAGTAAGTTATATGCTTTTCAAATACCTAAAACATATCTACTTGCCTCACACCTCTCTACACATCTAGTATATTGCTCTGCTTTATACTGTTCCTTTGAATTAGGAATAGGATGATATAAAATCAAGCTATGTTGGGAGAAACATCAACAACCTCAGATATGCAGATGATACTATTCTAATGGCAGAAAGTGAAAAGGATCTAAAGAGCCTGTTGATGAGGTTTAAAGAGGAGAGTGAAAAAGCTGCCTTGAAACTCAATATTCAAAAAATTAAGATCATGGCATCTGGTCCCATCATTTCATGGCAAACAGAAGAGGAAAAAGTGGAAGCAGTAACACATTTTATTTTCTTGGGTTCCAAAATCATTGTTGGCGATGATTGCAATTGTGAAATTAAAAGATACTTGCTCCATGGAAGAAAGCTGACAAACCTAGACAGTGTTTAAAAAGCAGAGACATCGCTTTGCCAGCAAAGGTTTGTATAGGCAAACCTATGGTCTTTTCAGTAGTCACTTACGGATGTGAGAGTGAGCGCTGAAGAATTGATGCTTTCAAATTGTAGTTCTGGAGAAGACTCTTGAAAATCCCTTGGACTGCAAGGAGATCAAAACAGTCAGTCCTAAAGGAAATCAGTCCTGAATATTCGCTGGAAGGACTGATGCTGGAGCTCCAATATGTTGGTCACCTAATGTGAGGAGCCTACTCACTGGAAAAGACCCTGTGCTGGGAAAGATTGAAGGCAAAAGGAGAAAGGGCTGGCAGAGAATGAGGTGGTTAGATAGCATCACCAACTCAATGGACGTGAATGTGAGCAAACTCCAGGATACTATGGAGGACATATGAGCCTGGCATGCTACAGTCCATGGAGGTCAAAAAGAGTCAGACATGACTTAGTAACTGGACAACAATTAAAGTACTAACATTTGAAAAAGAGTCTTACTTGCCAGTTAAATTTGCAGACTGACTGGGGCATAATATGCAAAGGAAAGATGCTAATTTTTATTGAGCAAAGGGTTATAGACAGGTCATGATTTAATATATAAATATTTTAAAATTCTCTCTCTCTCTCTATATATATATATATAGATATATATATGGTATGTGTGTAATGCAAGCTGAGTAATTCTAATCCTTATGGATGATATGAAATGAGCTCGTTAACTGGAGAATTTAAACACAGGAGTGTCTGCCTAGTAAGCTAGTGCTGTAATCAACCACTGAATCTAACTCCCCATATTAACTCAGCAGTGATTCTCTTGACATCCAGATGGGCTTCTATGCAGTAAATAGCCCACTGACTACCCTCAGGGTAAGACTTTGGCACTCTTAAGTACCAATTTTCTAAGAGCCCGTATTTTGATACCAATTATGGAACAATGTCCTATCAATCTTATTATTAAGATCTGATGACTGAAAAAAGTCCACCTGGATTTATCAGTCTAAAGATACTACTTTTTTCCAAGACAGGCAACTTCTTATTGAGTATAGTTGATTTACAATGTTGTGTTAGTTTCAGTGATATAGCATAGCAATTCAGTTTTATATGTATATTTTTATTTTCTTTTTCAGATATTTTTCCATTATAGATTATTACAGATATTGAGTATAGTAACCTGTGCCATATAGTAGGTTCTTATTGTTTATCTAGTTTATATACAGTAGTATGTATTTGTTAGTCCCAAACCTAATATTGGGTTGGCCCCAAGGTTCATTTATGTTTTTCCATAAAAGCTTACAGAAAAACCTGAGCAAACTTTTTGGCCAATCCAATAGTTAATCCTTCCCACTCTTTTCTCTTTGGTAACCATCAATTTATTTACTGTATCTGAGTCTATTTCTGTTTTTTTTTTTAGGCTAATTTGTATCATTTTTTAGATTACACATATAAGTTATCTCCTCTGGAGAAGGAAATGGCAATCCACTCTTGTATTCTTGCATGGAAAATCCCAGGAACAGAGGTAGCCTGGGGCTACTAGTTCATTGGGTTACAAAGAGTTGGACATGACTGAGTGACTAAACTTCAACAGCATAAGTGATATTACATGATACTTGTCTTTCTCTGACCTACTTCACTTAGTACAATAATCTCTAGGTCTATTCATGTTGCTGGAAATGGCATTATTTAATTCTTTTTTATAGCTGAGTAATATTCCATTGTTTATGTGTGTACACACACACACACACAGAGACACAGACATCTTATTTATCCATTCATCTATCAGATGTTTATGTTGCTTCTACATCTTGGCTGTTGTAATAGTGCTGCTATGGGATAGCATTGGGATGCATGCTATCTTTTCAAATTAGAATTTTTGTCTTTTCCAGATGTATGCCTAGGAGTGGGATTGCTGGATCATATGGTAACTCTATTTTTACTTTTTAAAGGAATCTTCATATTGTTCTCCTTTGTGGTTGCACCAATTTACAGTCCCACCAAAAGTGTAGGCAAGTTCCCTTTCTCACACCCCTTCTAGCATTATTTTTGCAGTATTTTTGATGATGGCCAGTCTGACTTGTATAAGGTGATATCACAATGTAGTTTTGATTTGCATTTCTCTAATGATTAGTGATGGTGAGCATCTTTTTATATACCTGTTTGCCATCTGTGGGCTTCTCTGATTACTCAGTTGGTAAAGAATGAGCCTGTAATGCAGGAGACCCTGGTTCAATTCTTGGGTTGGGAAGATCCGCTGGAGAAGGGATAGGTTACCCATTCCAGGATTCTTGGGCTTCCCTTGTGGCTCAGTTGGTAAGAATCAGCCTGCAATGTAGGAGACCTGGGTTCAGTTCCTGGGTTGGGAAGATTCCCTGGATTCACTTCAGTATTCTGGCCTAGAGAATTCCATGGACTATATAGTTCATGGGGTATCAAAGAGTTGGGCGTGACTGAGTTAGTTTCACTTGTAATCTGTGTGTCTTTGTTGAAGAAATGTCTGTTTAGTTAAAGACATACTTAAAGGTGGGCTTCCCTGGTGGTTTAGTGGTAAAGAATCTGCCTGTAGTGCAAGAGACCCGGGTTTGATCATCCCAAGATCCCGTGGAAGAAGGCATGGCAACCCACTCTGGTATTCTTGCCAGGAGAATTCCATGGAGGGAAGAGCCTGGTGGGCTATATAGTCCATGGGGTCATGCAGAGGCAGACACTACTGAAGTGCTGCTTACAGCAGCAGTAGGTCCTTGAGGGTATTATTATATTGGGTGTTTGCATATAAAAGTCCTAGGTAACAATAGCTAATACCGGTTTACTAAGTAGTTGTTCTATAAACACACACAATATTCTTTAACTGAGATGGGAAAATGCTGTTTAAAATAAGAGCCTTATTTCAGAATACAGAAGCTTTTGCATTCAAGAGGAACAGCCAGATTGATATTGGAGAGATAGCTTTTGGTTTGGAAGTGGAAGAGGTTACAAATATAACAGACTCATTCTTCCTGCATTTATGGTCTGAAATAGGGGTATGGAAATAAATTAGGAAACTAAAATCCTGATGAGTGGGGCTAGGGCCCAGGCATCAGTTTTTTTTTTTTTTTTTAATTTTGTTTCTTTTTTTCTTTATTAAATTATGAAAGTATGATAACACATTTACAGGAGATTTGGAAAATACAGAACAAAGTTATACGTAGTTCTACTATATATTACAATTATTTTTAAGTAGATAAATTATGATTTTTAGTTGGAGTTTCAATATCAAATTCTCAAAAAAGTAATTGAATATACAGGAAAGTAGAAGGATATAGTAGACCTGAAAGTACCATAAACCAATTCAACATAATTAAGATTTATGCAATTTTCACACAACAGTGGGCTACAAAATCTAGTCAAATTCCCATAGATAAAAGAGGAGACACTGGAACAGGCATCAGTTTTTAAAACTTCTCAGGTGATTTCAGTGTGCCACAAATTCAGAAATTACTGGGCTAGAGTCTTGCTACTCCAATTGTGGTTCAGTTCAGTTCAGTTGCTCAGTTGTGTCCGACTCTTTGTGACTCCATGGACAGCACACCAGGCTTCCCTGTCCATCACCAACTCCTGGAGCTTACTCAAACTCATGTCCATCGAGCCAGTGATGCCATCCAACCATCTCATCCTCTGTCATCCCCTTCTCCTCCTGCCTTCAACCTTTCCTACCATTAGGATTTTTTTTTTTCCAATGAGTCAGTTCTTTGTATCAAGTGGCCAAAGTATTGGAGTTTCACCTTCAATATCATTCCTTCCAATGAATATTCAGGACTGATTTCCTTTAGATGGACTGGTTTGATCTCCTTGCAGTTCAAGGGACTCTCAAGAGTCGTCTCCAACACTGCAGTTCAAAAGCATCAAGTCTTGGGCATTCAGCTTTCTTTATAGTTCAACTCTCACATCCATACATGACTGCTGGAAAAACCATAGTTTTGACTAGACAGACCTTTGTTGGCAAAGTAATGTCTCTACTTTTTAACATGCTATCTAGGTTGGTAATAGCTTTTCTTCCAAGAAGCAAGTGTCTTTTAATTTTACAACCAGTTGCAGAATCTTGGGCCTTCATTTCAGGTCTTCTGATCAGAATCTGCATTTTAACAAGCTCATCCAATGGTTTCTATACACATTAAAGCTCAAGAAGCACTGGGCCAGAAAAGTTTTAGACTCTGGCAGTATGTTAGAATCATGTGAGGAGATTTAAACATGTACTGATATTCTGGTCTCACCCACAGAGACTGTAATTCATCTGGTATAGGATGGGACCTAGGGTTTTTGGCCTGCTGTATGGTTCTCAAGTGATTCCAATGTG
Organism: Aepyceros melampus; assembly: GCA_006408695.1. NCBI lineage: Eukaryota > Metazoa > Chordata > Mammalia > Artiodactyla > Bovidae > Aepyceros > Aepyceros melampus. The sequence continues at coordinate 192,010 of SJXQ01005391.1, read as the reverse complement.
CAGTCACTGTCGTGAAGTAGAAGCTGAATGCTCAAATAACTTGGCATAAAAGAGAATCTAGACATTACTCAGGTAGCTTGGGGAGATGCAAGTTAGGGACAGTATGAAAGGTGAGATTTAAGGATGCTTATCTTGGTTGATGCAGCTATGTGTTAGGAAGCTAAGCTTTTTGAGAGGAAATTTTTTCCAGTGAGAAATTTCCATGGTGGTAGGTAGGGAAGGAAGAATAGAAGTTGGTTGAAGGACCTTAAAAATAGAGATGTGTAATATTTGATTTCAGGTTATTGACTTTGCTATGAAGCAGGATAAGAGGTGACCGTGAGAGCATTTGATTCTAATCATTTTCAGAATTCTTATGAGATATGTGGAATCCTCTGATAATGAAGCCTTGATCTACTGAAAATATAGACTACAGGAAGCATGACCACAGATGATTGGAGAACTTAAAGATGGAGGCATCTTGTTATCAGATATTTGGGAAATAAACATATCATATAAGAGTGGTTTATACTTTGGGCACCAACTGCTTCTACAGGAATGAGTAGTATCTCTCCAAAATGAGTCTAGGTCAGTTTATCATTCTTGCTTTTTTATTATCTAACCTTCTTTTTTTTCACTCATGCTGCCTTCTTCCTGAGTTTCATGTGGTCCACTTAGTTGGAGGGACTTTCAGATTCTCATGTCCAGTTATCAAGGCAGTAAGACTTTTCATTCTATTATTTTTAATTGAAGTAAATTGACTTAAATATTATATGAGTTCAGGTGTACAACATAGTGATTTGATATTTTTATGCATCATGAAATGATCACCATGATGTCTAGTTACCATCTGTCACCATATAAAATTATTACAGTATTACTGACTATATTTTCTGTGCCATACATCACATGTGACTTATTTATTTTATAATTGGAAGTTTGTACCTCTTAATCTGCTTTGCCTGTTTAGCTTATCCCTCCACCCCCATACCCTCTAGCAACCATCAGTTCTATCTCTGTATCTATGAACCTATTTCTGTTTTATTATATTTGTTTATTATATTTGTTTTTTCCCCTAGATTCCATGTATAAGTAAATCATATGATATTTATAATTTCTTGACATATTTCACTTATTTTCTAGTCCATCTCTATGAGGTCCCTTTGTTGTTTGCTCTGCAGAATCTGTTCAGCCCGGCTTCAGTCCTTCTTTAGGAAGAGCTGCTTTATGAGTAGGTGTAGATTCACCATATCTGTAGGAGGGTGTGAGTTCAGGGTCTTCTATGCCACCATTTTTAATTGGGAAAACCCAAGGCTTTTCCATTCTAACTCTTTATCTCTGATTCTTCGACATTAGATACAGTCACCTCTAAGCAGTGAAGAAACTTCTGATTGCCAAATAAAGGGTACATCAGTTTAAAACAATGACACACACACACACACACAAGCCAAATGACAAACCTAGAACTTTCTTTCCTTCTGAAATAAAGGGGGTCATTTATCTACACCTACTAATTTCAGAGACAGGTATCAAAAATTCCCCTTGAGGCATCCAGGTCATTTGTATTAAGCTTGGGCACCCATTCATGTTTAGTGGAGCTGCATCTTGTATCTAAGACATTTAATCCAAGGAAAATATTAAGATAAGACATACACAAAAATAGCATCTTTTGGAACATGTACCACCTTAAACACAATATCTTCCACAATTCTTGCTTCTTGTCCATCATTCCTTCCAGAGGCAGGAGAGGTTAGATGAAATGTGGTAAGCATTTCCTCCCTTGAGAACCTGCTTGCTCAATTCTTAACTTTGCAACTATACTTAATATTTTCCTTGGATTAAATGTCTTAGATACAAGATGCAGCTCCACTAAACATGAATGGGTGCCCAAGCTTAATACAAATGACCTGGATGCCTCAAGGGGAATTTTTGATACCTGTCTCTGAAATTAGTAGGTGTAGATAAATGACCCCCTTTATTTCAGAAGGAAAGAAAGTTCTAGGTTTGTCATTTGGCTTGTGTGTGTGTGTGTGTGTCATTGTTTTAAACTGATGTACCCTTTATTTGGCAATCAGAAGTTTCTTCACTGCTTAGAGGTGACTGTATCTAATGTCGAAGAATCAGAGATAAAGAGTTAGAATGGAAAAGCCTTGGGTTTTCCCAATTAAAAATGGTGGCATAGAAGACCCTGAACTCACACCCTCCTACAGATATGGTGAATCTACACCTACTCATAAAGCAGCTCTTCCTAAAGAAGGACTGAAGCCAGGCTGAACAGATTCTGCAGAGCAAACAACAAAGGGACCTCATAGAGATGGACTAGAAAATAAGTGAAATATGTCAAGAAATTATAAATATCATATGATTTACTTATACATGGAATCTAGGGGAAAAAACAAATATAATAAACAAATATAATAAAACAGAAATAGGTTCATAGCACATAATAGAGTGGGTATTCTTTGGGGGTTTGCTCCTGCACAGAAGTGTCAATGTGAAAAATTGGCTAAAGGCTGAGTGTGGACAGTGTGCACAAGGGTGAGTATAAGGCAAAAATCAGATGAGAGAAAGCAAGGTGATAATAGCAAGGCCCTCTCCCTCTATCTATCAAGTAGTATATAATTTGGGGATGAACTCATACAAGAAAAAGTAGCATTGACATATATACAGTACCACGTGTAACATAGGTAGCCAGTAGGAAGCTGCTGTATAACATAGGGAGCTCAACTCGGTGCTCTGCGATGACCTAGAGGGGTAGGATGGGGGAGAGGGATGGGAGACTCAGGACGGAGTGGATATATATACACATATACCTGATTCACGTTGTTATACAGTAGAAACTAACACAACATTGTAAAGCAACTATATGTGCATGCTCAGTGGTGTCCGACTCTTTATGACCCTATAGACTTTATAGCTCGCCAGTATCCTCTGTCCATGAGATTTCCCAGGCAAGGATACTGGAGTGGGTTGCCATTTCCTACTCCAAAAGCAGCTTTCTTCCAATTTAAAAAAATAAAAATAAAATAAGCTGAATCTCAAAAAATTTAGCATGCAGTTTCTCTTAATCAGTGTCATGAATCTCATACATTGTGCTGTTTAGCAAAGTATTTTTTCTTTGTGAGTCAGTGTGACATGAAATGACTAAAGCTAACTTCCCTCTGTCAATCTTTACTTCATATTAGGTTCCAACCAGAAAGTGAGCAAAGGATGTCTAGGAAGGCAGCTTAGGGATGAAGGAAGACACTGCTTAAATAACTGGAGCAGCAGATGGGATATTTAGCGAAATGCCCTCCATGTCATTGGACTTGCCACAGAGGAAGAGATGCTAAGAATTGGCATCTTGATGAGATTAGTAGGTGGGAGGATTTCAGTGATTCCATTCTGAAATCCAAAGTCTTCAATTGCCACACAACATCCAAAACTTCAGCAGACTCACGATAAGAATTCAGTGTTACTACATGAGGGTAACTACTGTGTGTGTTATTTGAGCAGGGAGGAGTCTTATGTATCAGTGAGACTGTCAACAAAAAGATTGCTTGCTTGTAATAGGATGTAAGGGGTTAAGATTTCATTATTCTAAATATTCACTTACTTGGATGACCTACCCTCCATCTTCCTGGATACTAGTAACTTAGATGTCATGACATAAATATTTAGTTCTCTCTTGGTTACCAAATAGCATGCTTCTTCCTCATCTAATCTTCTGCTTGCATCTGTTCTTTTAATAGCATGTTTATATCATTATTGCAAGTTGGTTTAAAATTGTATTTATTTGGTTGTTTATTAAAGTATGTTGGTATGAATTTCTCCATCCTTCCTTCTCTTTCCCAGGCACTTTAGCCCTTTCTCCCTCACACTTTTTAAATCTGACCGAACATAATTTGATCAGACTGTCCCCCACCTCCTCGCCAGTCTCTCTGTTCTGTTTCTCATTTCCTTTATTGACACTAACACCTAGAGAGTTTGTTTCTCGGTCGTTGTCTTTGTTCACCTCCAATTTAGGCTCTTCAAATGATATCACACTCCTCTCTCAACACATATGCAACTAATTCAGCTGTTTGACATGTTTACTCCTCACATTTATACAAAACACATTTAAACTTTCACTTTTTATTTGCATCTGCATTTCATCCTCTTTAGAAGAAAACTCACACTTGAGAAGCATCTGCCAGAGCTGCAGTTCTGTTTCAATTTCATTGTGCTTATTCATTTATTTTTTGTACTCATCTAGTAATGAGAGAAACTATACTGTGGCTGTGTAATAGTCGTCTCTTACCATCTCAAACAAGGTACTAATAATACCTCCTTAATAAATTTATACCTATGTAAATATATTTGGGAGTGATATATCTCCATGTGTATGTATTTCACATGGATGGATGCACATGGTCAGGCATATAACTATAATAAGGGTAGAAGATTGGCAAGTTAGCTTTCAGTCTCTGTTAGGCAGGAAGCAGACTGTTCCCTTCTTTAGCACAAAACCACCAAAGAGTTAGTGCTGTCTGGCAGTCGCTTTCAGGTGAATGATCAATTGTTCCTTTGCTTCCAGTTCTACAGTGAAATTTCTATCATGAACCAGAAGTATTCCACAGCCACAGTTTACCCTTTCAGTATTTTCAGACTCTAGCTCAGGCCACAGATTTTATCTTAAACGTTCAGGATATTTTTTTTCATTTAATTGTATCCATATAATAATTTCTTGGTCTCTCCTTTAGAATTTGCTCAAGTATAATTAAGTAACTGCAGCTGCTGCTGCTGCAGGCAGTACAGGATACGAAGACAGGCTTGTGTGGTAGCTAAGCAACAGGCTAGACGTGATAATTTATAAAGATGCAGGGCTTTGTGACCCTCAGCTACTTTTTGCCTCGTTTCATTTTTGGTTAGTTGGGGCCAGTATAGGTGGATAGTGAGTACTGACATCGCTTATATTAAATAAACAGACACAAATATTATGAAATTATTAAATCACAGAATCTTCCTTTCTTCTAAACTTCAGTGACACTTTCTCAGATTATCTAGATTTTATGTTTGTGTGCCTGAAGGATTTCTAAAAGTCATTCTGTATGTCATTGTTTTTATTTCTTCTGATGTAGAGTTATCCATGGATTCCAACTGCTATTAACCTCATCATGTGTGGCCTCAGTAAATTCATTAACCTGTCCATGCCCTAGGTTACTATAGCTCCTGTAAAATAAAAGACACAAACCAATCTTTTTTTTTTTTTTCTGTGTACTTGCTTCTGTTCATTTGTTTTTCAAAGTACGTCAGTTTCTCTTTTTCCCAGGTCTGTATGTATTCAGAGCCTGGGTAGCTTGTTGACTGGAAGCTTTAACTTCTGCTCCCTTTCATAAAATATGAAAAGCTTCTCTTGCTTGGTCAACATAGCCTATTAGTAAGAATCTGTGTTGCAAGTATCTGTGACACTCTATCTTAGTTTAGAAGAAACATTACCTTTTGGAAGTGCAGACACCTGGTGAACAAGAATTTTAGTGAGGGATTTTTAATATTTCACACCAATGGTATTAATTCAGGTAGGAAACACTACTTTAGCTAGAAGGGAATTAAAAGCCTTCCAATAAGCTTGCTGCATTTTTCTCCTCAGGAAATTCTAAGGCTCCTAGTGCCTGTCAAACATTGGTAATGTGTCTGTAAATTTCAGTTGACAGAAAACACATCAGTTAATCAGCAGCCTCAAAAAGTAAACAAAGCTGAGCCTCAGAGAGCGATTGCTAAGCAGCCAGTGTGGTTCTTAGAGGTGATGTTAGGAAAAGCAGACAGAGACTAGAAGGAACACCGAAGGTAATTCTCCTTTTCCTGAGTAGAAACTGCCCTCGAGTCACTCCCGGACTGCTGTGACATCAAGTCTTTGCCTGTGCCACTTGGCTGGTAATTCGCTGGTAGACAGTGTGCTTCCACGCTCTACACTTTGTCATCAAAACCCTGTCCATGTTTTTCTTCATTCTTTTTTTGTTTAAAAAAATTACACATACCATCATCACAATAAAAGTGCAGAAATATCACAAATCCCCCGGTAGCTGCCTGGAATTAAAAAATGGGAAATTTTCACATTTTGTTTTGAACTTAAAGCACAGATACAATTGACTTTCTTTCTTCCACCCGACCAATTCCATTTTCCTCCCCACTTCCCTCATGGAGAGAACCATTTTATGAAATTGATATAATCTTTCCAGTCAGTTCTTTCAAACTACTTATATAGCCCAGAAACAACATATGCTTTTTGGTGTGTAAAAATGTACATGAATGTTAGCCTGCCTGCTTCACCTAATTATTTTCCTGCTCTCTATACTTGTTATACTTCCATTGCCTTATCTTTTTATTTTTTCTTCCATATTCTTTCTCCTCATCTACACTTATATCTGTCTCATCCCATTCCCTCATTTTTTCCCCTTCCCTATTCCTGTGGTATTTTATTTCTAGCACACACACACATGCACACACTCATATGATTATCTTAAGTGTACACTAACAAAGCTGCATAGCGATTCCTCCCATCTGCTTGCTGGTGGACTTTCTCATGTGTACCTTAGCGTGATGTGATCCTCACTAGCACGAAAAGAGCAGGAAGTCTGTACCACTAGGGAGGCTAAGTGTAGGAGCATGAAATCTTAAACCTCTTGACTAACTCAAGTCTCTAATAATCTTCTCATGGAAAACGACCTCTTTGAGAGAGATATATAAACCTTGGGAGGACTGACCATTGTCGTGACTCATGCATTAACATTAACGTGGCTGCCTCAGTCTTACCTTAATTTGCTTCTTCCTTGGTTATGGAAGCAGCTGAGTTTCTGACTACAACTTGCACAAGGTCATAAGGGCTTTGACATCTAAAAGGAGTCCACTCTTTCCTATTAGTGCTGTAACTAGATCTTAGAATTTCTCTAGAGAATGATCTCTGTATTCTATATACCTCCTGTTGTAATTTTCTGGTCCATTTACCGAACTCCCACTCAGATCAAAGGGCAATGTGTATTGACTCACTAAATTCTTGGCCAACTGTTGCACTCTCTGAGGTTACCTGATGTTTTTTCCATGTGTCTTCCTTACCACATGTTCCTACCCTCAGTCAAATACTGATACTCACTTATATTGCCTTGTGCAGTTTTGATATACCTCTTCCTCTTATAGGAGAACCAAAGAGCGTGCTTATACTCAGACGAATGGTAAACCTCTTCCAAGGAGCTTGAGCCAATATGGATACCCTCCTCTTCATTTTCACAAAACTTTCATGTGCACAAGGGATCCTGGGGAGAGGAGGCAGAGAAGTGAGATATCTTCCCCCCACTTGTTTGATTTCTTTCCTATGTAGTTAGTCCATAGTTCAGTTGTGTCTACCCAAGTGGATTTCATGTCTTTGAGGGTAAGGCTTGTGGCTATGTAATTCAATATATTTGTGTGAACAGTCCCCATCTAAGGAACCCTCTGTGCCATAGACATACTGAACTATTATTTTAGTTTCTTGAATACAGTGTGAATATGCCATGGGCCTTTGAATACACATTTACCTGCACTTGGAACATCTCTCATATAAACCTTTTCCCTACTCGGACTCCCACCCCAGTTCATCCCAAATTTTTGTCTAGGTAACATCCTCATATAGCATTCTCAGCTTAGATGTTGCTTTTTCCCCAGAAGTCTTCCTAGATATTCCGAGTCTGAAAAAATCTCCTCATCACTTACTATCTTCTGTCCTCATTGCTGACTTACTTGTGTGGCTTCCTGATGAGACTGCAAGCTCTGTATCTGTTGTGTTCAGATTGTACCTTGAGTGCCTGGCACAGAGTCTGATGCATAGTAAAAATCTTCCAGTGACCTAGTGGTCTAGGTTGTGGAGGCTCTTATTTCACTCTGTCCAGTGACCTTGTAAAAGCATTAACTTTTCCCCACCTCCTTATTTTTTTCTTTTCCTAGACAGTTTTCTTGAACAAATTACAGAGGAAGGAAAGTTGTTTTGCTCTTAACCTGTCTATGAGCTAATGTGTTGCATCTCTGTCCATTTAAACTAAGGGAGGAAAACATCTTTACACAGTTTTAGCTACTTGTGTTTACCTGACTAAAACCCTTGAGTTTAATCAGTATGAAAATTACCTCGTGGAAATCCTCATGTTAAAGAATATGAAGTACCTTCAGCAGAATTTATATTTCAGGTTAAGAAAACTCAAAGAATGCTCCTGATGACACATTTATCAACATAGTATATAGCCTTTTAATCTTAGGATTTCACATGGCTTTATCAACACTAATTAACCAATGGAAACAAGGTCTCATGGTAGACCTTGTTTACCATGAGAGAGGTAAGGAGATGGCATCAATGGTTCCTTTTATCACTGTGTGCTAAGAAACCCCTGGATTCTTATCTACTAATGAGGAAATGCACATCAAAAGTTATATTAGTCCAGGGCTTTTCTTTATCCAGGAGGCTTTCCTGACTCTTGACAGTTTTTCCTATATGGACTATCCACGTACAAATTATTTTGATACTTTTGAAATTTTGACCCTTGAGTGGGTAGCTGAACTGAGCAACTTCTCGAATGAGTTAATTATTTTTTCCATTTATTCCTGCAAGGTCCTTTGTATGTGAAATGGAAAAATAATCTGGTAAGTCATGTCAAACAAGTGAAGAAAATGACCCTGAAATGTACAAAATGGCAGTAGACTGACTCCTCACATTTATACTTACATTACAGCTTATTTTCATATAAATTCAAGCTGCTAAAAATTATTCCCACAAGCAGCTATGTAAAGTCATTTTCTCCCCCCACACATTTCCTTGTAATAAATGAAGTCTTAGAGTAATTCCTTTAAATAGCTGTAGAAGAGAAAATGAAGATTGTGTGCCAACTTCCAAATTAGGAGACTTCACCTCAGTGCAGTGACAGTTTGCTGAAGAGGGACTCCAGAGAGCTGAGGTTCCTCTTCTTGGGAGATCCTTCTCCTATCCAGCACTAAGGCCCTGCCTCCTGCTTCCTATATAGTCTCCTTACTATATAGGCCCCCTTGAGGGAGTCTGGCACAAAAGTAGGTTCTGGAATCAGAGAGTAGTTGTTCAGATATTCTCTCTGCTGCCTTTTAGCTGTGTCACTTTGGTGATTTATTTGTCACTTCTGCTTACCTCCCAGGCTTGCTGTGAGGGTCACATTATATAATATAAAAGTGAGGTGTGTGAAGAACTCTGATCAGCCCAGAGTAGTTATTCAATAAATGTTAGTTCCTTCCTCTCTCTTCTGCTTATGACTTTGTACATTCTCTTTCTCTCCTGGTATATTCTATCTTCTTATCTTCAAGGAGCAGCACTTATAACACTCATTCAGAATTTCTTTATGATTCCAGTCCACACTGAGTCACATCCTGCTTTAGGATGCTCTTAATGTTAGTTGGGGTCACTGGTTTATTATTGCATTTTTCTAGTTATACGTGTGAGCATATACTGAATAGGCAACAAAAATGTCTGCAGACTTGCGGCATTTTATTTTTGTATTGTCACCTTAACACCTAACATAGGTGGGTAGGTAATCTCAAGGTTTCAAGCTATGTGATTGATTATCATTATCCAGGACCTAAGCAGATATATAAGGTGTTGAAAAGGCTAATCTCTAAAAAGAAAAACACTGTAGTTTACTCACTTTGGGGTTTTGGGCTTCCAGTTATTAAACAGTCATCATTTTATTCTGTGGGATGACCTACTTTTTATGATAAACTATCTACTGGTTGAGTTTTTCTCTGGATTTTTTTCTGTGAGGATCAAAACAAACCTCAAACTTATCACTCTATTATTGCATTTGAATATCAGTGACTTTGGATAGCTAAGCAATTATTGTACAGTCTCATACTCTGTTCATAAGGATTTAGACTAAGGGTTAGTCTAAAATTAAGGGTTCAATTTGGCAGTGTGAGAAACAAGATTCAGGGAAGATAGCCAGTAACATTCCTGCCAACTGTGATCAAATACACTGAGGCAAGACAAGATAGAGAAGGTTCTTTGGGAGCTGCTAAGCAATATAAATTGAAAATGAGAGTCAGGTTTAAATTCAGCTAAGTCTTTCTATTTATAAGTGCATGAAAAGATTCATAGAAAAAGAGTTACAGACTGTTGAATAAATAGAGTGAAGTAAGTCAGAAAGAATAACACCAATACAGTATATAATGCATATATATGGAATTTAGAAAGATGGTAACGATGACCCTATATGCAAGATAGCAAAAGAGACACAGATGTAAAGAACAGACTTTTGGACTCTGGGAGAAGGCAAGGGTGGGATGATTTGAGAGAATAGCACTGAAACATGTATATTATCATATGTGAAATAGATCGCCAGTCCAGGTTCGATGCATGAGACAGGGTGTTCAGGGCTGGTGCACCGGGATGACCCTGATGGATGGGATGGGGAGGGCAGTGGGAGAGGGCTTCAGGATGTGGAACACAAGTACACCCATGGCTGATTCATGTCAATGTATGGCAAAAATCACCACAATATTGTAAAGTAATTAGCCTCCAATTAAATAAATTAAAAAAAAAGATTGTTGAATAAACTAAAACACTTCAACATTCAAAACCAATTTCTTTCAGTTGTATATTGCTCTAAAGAAATTATTATCCATCATTAAACATATAAAGCCCTCTGTGCCTCACCCTAGAGCACTTTACATGGAGTTGCTCATTTGACAAGCACTAAATGCAAAATAATATTTGTGATTCAAGAGCCTGATATTGTGATTTTTTTCTTTTAGGGTTAAGGTAAATATTTTGTTACAGTTTGTTCAGGATAGTACTGGTTTATGACTATGGTCTTGACATAATCATTCATTGTACCCTCTTTCACTATCAAATGGGGTTTTTTTGGATAGTAATTAAAAAAATGTATTTTTAGGATCCTGATTGCAACTCTGTTCGTATACTGTGTTCATAGCATCTTATAGCCTGGGGCCTGTCTCTCTAGATGGGTATTTAGTACCTGGCCTAGGTGAAGTCTCCACGTATGTTGGCTAATGGTCCCTGTTGTTTATTGAATTTTATCCCTCCAAAAGATATGTTAAAGTTCTAACCTCAGTACCTTAGTTGGAAATTAGATATTTACTGTTGTAATCAAGTTAAATTGGATTAGGGTGGGCCCTACATTCAGTGACTGGTGAAAAGTCACCAGTCATAAAGATGAGAGAGATTTGAAGACACAGAGGAGACTCAGGAAGAAGGCCTTGTATATGCTGAGGCAGAGATTGGAGTTGTGTTGCCACAAACCAAGGAATGTAAAGGATTGCCAGCAACCATCAAAAGCTAGAAGAGGCAAGGAAAGATTGCTCCCTAGTGCCTTTAGAGGGAGTGTGGCCCTACGAACACCCCGATTTCACACATTTAATCTCCAAACCCATGAGAGATTCAATTTCTGTTGTTTTAAGCAACTCAGATTGTAATAATTTGTTGCGTGCTCAGTTGTGTCTGACTCTTTAAGACACCATAGACTGCAGCCAACCAGGCCCCTCTGTCCATGGGATTTCCCAGGCAAGAATATTGGAGTGGGTTGCCATTCTCTTCTCCAGGGGATCTTCCCAACTGAGGGATCCAACTCGTGTGTCCTGTGTTTCCTGCATTGGCAGGCAGATTCTTTACCACTGAGCCACCTGAGAAGCTTACAGGAACCCTAGCAAACTACCACATTTTTTCAATTCACCTCTGCTGGAAGATGACAGATAGGTCTTTGGGGTTCACAAAGTGAAATTTCAGACTCTATATAACCTAAGTCTTATGTCAGACCATCCTAATTTTGGCTACCTTAGAAGGTCTCCCAGATTGAATTTTGCATTTGACACAGAGTCTGTGTTTAGATCATCCCAGTCATACCTTTCAAACTTGGTGAAAATTTCATATAATATGGCAACCACAGGTAAACTGACAAATTCTCAGAACTCTTTAAAAATGTTTGTATAAATAGATAACTACTGATATAGAGTTATCTATTATGACTTTAAAAAAATTTTTATTTTTACTTGATTTTACTTTACAATACTGTATTGGTTTTGCCATACATTGACATGAATCCATCTCGGGTGTACATGAGTTCCTAAACCTGAAGCACCCCTCCACCTCCCACCCCATATCAACTCTCTGGATCCTCCCCATGCACCAGTCCCAAGTATCCTGTATCCTGTATCAAACATAGACTGGTGATTCATTTCTTACATGATAGTACACATGTTTCAGTGCCATTCTCCCAAATCCTCCCACCCTCTCCGTCTCCCTCAGAGTCCAAAACTCCGTTCTATTCACCTGTGTCTCTTTTGCTGTCTCGCATACAGGGTTATCATTACCATGTTTCTAAATTCCATATATATGTGTTAGTATACTGTATTGGTGTTTTTCTTTCTGGCTTACTTCACTCTGTATAATTATTATGACTTTTAAACAGAGTATTTAGTTGTTTGAAAATTTTTATGTTTCTGTATAGATGCAGGTATGGATATGGCTATCTATCTCCATATATCTATCTATACTATGTCTATTGTTACTGCTGCTACTGCTAAGTCGCTTCAGTCATGTCTGACTCTGTGTGACCCCAGAGACGGCAGCCTACCAGGCTCCTATGTCCCTGGGATTCTCCAGGCAAGAACAGTGGAGTGGGTTGCCATTTCCTTCTCCAATGCACGAGAGTGAAAAGTGAAAGTGAAGTCCCTCAGTCGTGTCTGACTCTTCGTGACCCCATGGACTGCAGCCCACCAGGTCCTCCATCCACGGGATTTTCCAGGCAAGAGTACTGGAGTGGGGTACCATTGCCTTCTCCAATCTCTATCTAAATGTGGTAGTTTTCAAGCAATTTCCATCCATCTATTAATCTGACATATCTTTTTATCTGTCCATTGATAGATGGATCAATAGATGTTGATAGATGTTTTTATATAGATGCAAAGGTTACTATATATGCAGGAGATGCCATGAATAAAGCCAATTTTCAGAATATTTCACAACTGGACCTTGCTCATTTACATTGTATAAAGTTATTGTACCCTTTTAAAATTGTCTTCCTTCTATTGCTGACTTCTATTCTTTGGGAATAAAATCAACATGTTTTACTAATCTGCTGTTAGGATTTAGGGAAAATATTCAGACCTGATGGCAGTAATGGCAGAGAGACCAGGAAAGGGTGGATGCTGTTGAAATCCTGCTGGGGAATAAGGAATGAGCCATCTGGACCTCCAGCTGAGGCCAATTGGATCCAGACAAGAGCTGCCAGCAGGAATGGTCTGGATCTGGATGAGGGCCATCCCTGCCTAAGGAAGTGGGTTGGCCCTGGAGCAGAAGGAAAGGGATGCTCTTCTCAGGAGAAAGGATTTGGAAGACAAGTTCTCTCAGAGGTCACAGTAGGGACAGACATGTTATAATTATTAACACTGACTGAAGGCCAGCAAGATGATGAGCACAGTTGAGAACATAGAAACATTCTTGATTTCTGTCCAGGGAATCATTTTAGCATCTTCTGCTACAGAAGTCAACTCTTTGTCATTCTTGTCCCTTCTGTTTTAACTCTGCAAAGGAGTCATTTTACCTGAACCAAAGAGACCAACCGTTTTTCTTCTGTCAATCCTATCACAGATGTTATATTTCCATTGCAAATTTCTTTCTTCTGGTGCTACTGTTCTTATTCCTTTACTCTCAAATACTTTGGTATCAACTCTAGAAGAAAAGAAACATCCCCTGGTTCATCCATATCTTTTATATTAGTATCTACAATATTTTGACATGATAATTTTAGTAGAATTATTGCTTCACTTTTATAGATTAGTTACTAGATTGATATACACACTTCTTTGATTTTAGGGTAGGCAAAGAGTTAGGGTAGGCAAAGGCTACCCACTCCAATATTCTGGCCTGGAGAATTTCATGGACTATATAGTCCATGGGGTTGCAAAGAGTTGGACATAACTGAGCGATATTTACTTTCACAAAGAGTAACACTTGAATGAATTCTCATTATGTACTGTAGTTTATTCATTGAGTTTAAAAATAAGCTCTTGGTGAAATCTTGTTTAAATATGTGATTTTTTAGTCTAGTGTATATAAGAGGTGATTCATGATGATTACTATACTCACTGAGTTGGCCTATTCTTTTTCAGATTTAGTCTGTGATGTTAGACTCTTCTCTGTGCATTAGTATCATAAAAAGCATAGTAGTCATTGTTTCTATGACCACTATGACAAAGGACCCCAAAAAAGTCCTGCCAATGAATTTTTAAGTATGATAAGCCATTTCATTCATTTTTCTCATAAATTAATTAGTTTGAGTACTATCTGGACAATAAGTAAACCATGGTTAGTTATTTCCAGAAATGTACATCAAATCCTTTTAAGGAGTTTGATTGATTGTTTTTAAAATATTTGTGTCTAGGAGTTTTTGATTCATTTGTTCTAGGGTAGATACCAGCTATGTGTAATTCTGTAAAATCATCTCAAGTGAATCTGATATATACCCCTGAATAAGAGCCATTATTTTAAAGAACATTTTGCTATGTATCATACACTCAGCAACCTAAAAGTTTCAGGACTTTCCTAGTTTTTGTCTCATTCTTTCTCAAAATTTAAGATTATGCCTTGTACATATTGTCTCTCTACATGTGGGCCTGCAAACTCAAGGCCATCGAAATCTCTGTTCCTGGAAGTCAAATGTTTCCATAACAGTGAACATCAAACACTTAACATATGAGTCTTAATCTTGTCCCTAATTTGATCTACTGGCAATAGCAGGATGAACTAATCTAGATTTAGTCTTTTTATTTCCTCCTTTACCTGATACTGAGAAGTAAAGGGGCCAAGAGGAAGGCTGGCAGTAGTGAGCTGAAACAAGGTTCCTCATCACTGATATAATTAGTCATTGGGCATCCATTTCCTGGGTAATGGGGAATAAACTAAGAAAACCTGAGACAGATGCAGTAAAGTGAAAAGTGTGGTAACTAACACAGTCTGCCTCAGCTGTAAACACAAAACCAAATAAAAGAGCAACAAAGGATTAACAAAATAAGAGAGGATTAAATAGTATTATAATAGACTATATTTCATTTGAGACTGTTTCTACTGGAACATATCACAAGCCTAAATTGGAAATAAAGTCTATTAAGTTTCAGTCAACCCATGAAATTATTTCTGCAAACATTCATTATTTTTTGAAGCTGCCTATTGACAGCCCCTTGCCTGAAGAAAGAATTATATGCCCAAGTCACAGTGTAAGACAGCCACTGAGTTTCAGATTATAAATTCATCACTGTGCTCGTAAGTCCATTCCATTGTTTCAAGTAATATCAAGGTAAAATATATGTACATCTTGTAACTTTTTTTGCACTTTTGGTGAGATATGTTGCCTGATAGAAATCATAATGCTGAAAGTCAAAACGTACTAGATTATGCACGGAAGCCAAAATTAAAATATTTTTTATGTTAAAATATAATCATACCTTGGTGATATTGTAGATTTGGTTCTAGACCACAATGAAGAAAATATTTCAATAAAAAGAGTCACACAAATATTTTAGTTTTCCAGTGCATATGAAAGTCATGTTTGTGAGGGGCAGAGAGAAAGGATAAACTAGAAGTTTGGGATTAATGTATACATGCTACTGCTAAGTTGCTTCAGTTGTGTCCAACTCTGTGCGACCCCATAGATGGCAGCCCACCAGGCTCCCCCATCTCTGGGATTCTCCAGGCAAGAACACTGGAGTGGGTTGCCATTTCCTTTTCTAATGCATCAAAGTGAAAAGTGAAAGTGAAGCCGCTCAGTCGTGTCCGACTCTTAGAGACCCATGGACTGCAGCCTACCAAGCTCCTCCCATGGGATTTTCCAGGCAAGAGTACTGGAGTGGGTTGCCATTGCCTTCTCCAAACTACTATATATAAAAATAGGTAAGCAATAAGCACTTACTCAGAAAAACTGTATTCAACATATTATAACAACATAACTGGGAAGAATCTGAAAAGTACATGTAACTGAATCACTTTGGTGTACAGCTGAAACTAACATAATAGTGTAAATCAACTAAACTTAAATTTTAAAAAGTTATATTTATACTGTACCATAGCCTATTAAGTGTTCAATATCATTATGTCTGAAAGTAATGCACATACCTTAATCAAAATCACTTTGTGGCTGAAAAATGCTAACCACTGCTTGAACTTTCAGGGAGTTGTAATTTTTTTGCTGGGGAGGGTCTTGTGTCGATATTGACAGCTGCTGACTGATCAAGATGGTGGTTGCTGAAGGTTGGGGTGTCTGTGGCAATTACTTAAAATAAGACAGCAATTAAGTTTAGTTTTACATATGCTGTAAGCACACAATACATTGCTTTAGAGAGTCAGTTATCATTTAGAGTGATTAAAATAAGAAAAAGTTTTATTTTCATTCATTATTCAGTTTTCAGTGCTCTTTATTTCTGTAGATCCAAGTTTCTGACTGGTATCATATACTTCTGCTAGAGAAGTCTTAACCCCATCAAAATCATTTATGAAGCTTAGAATCAACTTCTTTTAAACTCCCTGTTAATGTTATTTTGACCACTTCCCATGAGTCATAGGTGTTCATAATGGCATCTAGAATGGAAACCTTCTAAAGTCAGTCTTTCCAGAAAGTTTTCACTTGACTTTGCCCATACCCATCAGAAGAATCACTGTCTGTGGGAGTGATAGTGGAAGCCACA
Organism: Aepyceros melampus; assembly: GCA_006408695.1. Taxonomy (NCBI): domain Eukaryota; kingdom Metazoa; phylum Chordata; class Mammalia; order Artiodactyla; family Bovidae; genus Aepyceros; species Aepyceros melampus. Next base: position 175,336 of record SJXQ01005391.1, on the reverse strand, counting down.
GCCTTACAGATATATTTCTTTAATAAGAAGACTTGAAAGTTGAAATTACTCTTTGATCCATGAACTGAAGAATGAATGTTGTATTAGCAGGCATGAAAACAACATGAATCTCATTGTATATCTCCGTTAGGCTCTTGAGTGACTGGTGCATTGTCAGTGAGCAGTAATATTTTGAAAAGAATCTTTTTTCTGAGTAGTAGGTCTTCAGTCAGTTCAGTTCAGTTCAGTCGCTCAGTCATGTCTGACTCTTTGCGACCCCATGAATCGCAGCACGCCAGGCCTCCCCGTCCATCACCAATTCCCGGAGTTCACTCAGACTCACGTCCATTGAGTCTGTGATGCCATCCAGCCATCACATCCTCGGTCGTCCCCTTCTCCTCCTGCCCCCAATCCCTCCCAGCATCAGGGTCTTTTCCAATGAGTCAACTCTTTGCATGAGGTGGCCAAAGTACTGGAGCTTCAGCTTTAGCATCATTCCTTCCAAAGAAATCCCAGGGTTGATCTCCTTCAGAATGGACTGGTTGGATCTCCTTGCAGTCCAAGGGACTCTCAAGAGTCTTCTCCAACACCACAATTCAAAAGCATCAATTCTTCGGCGTTCAGCCTTCTTCACAGTCCAACTCTCACATCCATACATGACCACAGGAAAAACCATAGCCTTGACCAGACATCGGCTAAATCGGCAAAGTAATGTCTCTGTTTTTGAATATACTATCTAGGTTGGTCATAACTTTTCTTCCAAGGAGTAAGCGTCTTTTAATTTCGTGGCTGCAGTCACCATCTGCAGTGATTTTGGAGCCCCCCAAAATAAAGTCTGACACTGTTTCTACTGTTTCCCCATCTATTTCCCAGGAAGTGATGGGACCAGATGCCATGATCTTCGTTTTCTGAACGTTGAGCTTTAAGCCAACTTTTTCACTCTCCTCTTTCACTTAACAGTGGCTTTAAGATACTTAGTAAAACATATAAGCAGATGTACTGTGATCCAGGCTGTTATTCCATTTATAGGGCACAGGCAGTGTAGATTTAGAATAATTCTTTAGGGCCCTAGGATTTTCAGATGGTAAATGAGCATCGGTTTCCACTTAAAGTCACCAGTTGTTTAGCCCTTAATAAGAGAGTCCACCTGTCCTGTGAAGCTTTGAAGTCAGAACTGATTTCTTCTCTCTCACTATAAAAGTCCTAGACAGCAACTTCTTCCAAAATAGGTCTGTTTTGCCTACACTGAAAGCCTGCTATTTAGTGTAGCCCCCTTCATGGCTACACTAGATCTTAGGTTTTCTTAGCTAGATCTTCTGGAAAACTTGCTATAGCTTCTACATGAGCACTTGCTACTTAACCTTGCACTTTGATGTTATGGAGATGGCATCTTCCCTAAAGCCTCATGAGCCAACCTCTTGCTTGCTTTCAACTTTTCTTCTGTAATTTCCTTACCTCTGACAGCCTTCATAAAATTAAAGAGAATTGGGACCTTGCTCTAGATGAGACCTTGGCTTAAGGGACTACTGTAGTTTGATCTTCATACAGAATACAAAACCTTTCTCCATATCAGTATTAGAGCTATTTTGCTTTCTAATTCTTGTGTTTACTGGAGTAGCATTTTCAATTTTCTTTAAGAATTTTTCCCTGCATTTGCTATTTAATTAACTGGTCCTAGAGGCCTGCATTTAGCCTTTCTCAGTGGCTTTTGACATGCCTTCCTCATTAAGATTTCTAGGTTTTGACTTAAAGTGAGGGATGTGTAACTCTTCCTTTCACTTGAACACTGGAACCTTTGTAGGGTTATAATTGTTGTGTCTTGTGGAAGAGGGAGGCCAGAGGAGAAGGAGAGAGGAGGGGGACTGGCTGGTTGGTGGAATGGTCAGAACACACACATCATTTAAGTTTTTGTCTTATATGGGCAGTTTGTGACACCTTAAAAGAATTCTAAGAGTAACACCTAAGATTACTCATCACAGGTCACCATAACAAATTTAATAATAAAGAAGATGTTTGAAATATTGTGAGAATTACCAAAATGTGACACAAAGATGTGAAGTGAGCAAATACTGTTGGAAAAAATGGTGCTGATAGTCTTGCTCAATGCAAGGTTACCACAAGCCTTCAATGTGTAAAAGAAAATGCACTGTCTGTTGAAGGGCTGTGAAGTTAAGCACAATAAAATGAAGCAGATCGCATGGTTATAGGGAATAAATAGGGCTGAAGGTGCAGTTTTGGAGGTATGTGCAGAATTCCTATTATACAATTAAGTATTACTAATCTGTCACCTATTCAATCAAATAAACATGTTGGGGGCAGCTACTATGTCTCAGATACTGAGCCTAGGCATTGGAAAAATAAAAGTTGAATAAGTAATGCTTCCAGTTCTTAAGGACAAGTAAGCATGTATGTCAAAGACTACAGGGTAGAGTAACTAATTATATCTTTAGAGTTGTAAGTAACGGGCTATGAGAGCACAGAGGAGAGGACTTGGTAGTTAAAGCAGACTTGCCATAGAGGTGATATTTGAGCTGTCTTAAAAGGACACCTTATTCCATATTATGCTTCCAGTGGAACAAAGGGCAAGAGGAAGTGAAAGAAAGATATTTGAAAAGGACATTAAATGAAAATGCAGATTCTTAACACTCTTTTAAATCCTATAGAAGGTCACACAGGCTAGACAGAGTTACTAATCTTGGAATTTGAGTATCTATAATGCCTTTACATTCTTGATCTTCTGGGGTACAAGATTTAAAAAATTTCATTTTGTTTTCTTGTTTTGATTTCTGAGGAATATATTTTTGATAGTGATAATTTCAACCAATTATCTTTTTGCTATAATCTATCTATCTTCAGAGAGATTTATCAGTATAGTAGGATTGAATTTTTCTATTTTCTTTATTCATTTTGAGTGTAGTGGAGTACCTATGCTTCAGTCAAAGAAACCAGTGAATGGATGATTCTCCTGTGTAACAAGGACATTATTATGTGATCTGATACATCAGTTCTGATTAGAACAAAGTAAACTTCAGTTTGATCTGAGATATCTATTTACATGAGGCTCCTATTTACTGGAGCAAGACAAATACTTTTTACAGGTCAGGGTACTTTCAGAATAGAGTTGGATATATTTCCAGCATAAACAATGTTAAGAGCCTTTATATTTCTGTCTTACATTTACTGGGTCAATAGAAACCCAATAAATTCCTGGATTTCTTTTGACTTGGCAGGAAAAGATGGAAAGCGCTTTTGTTTGATATTTTATAAGAATAATGAAGCATATAAATAAGAACATCCATATTCTGGGAGTAGGAAGGTGGTACTCAGGAAAAATATATTCATATTTAATTCTTTGAATAAAGAAACATAGTATTTGAAAAGAATATTGGACATATGCTAAGTTAATTTGATTATTATGCACAGAATAATCTTATCATGTAGTATGAATATAGTTTACTGCAGCAATCACATTATTCATCTTGAAGACCATAGATGTGAAATAATTATAGCCTGAGAATAAATTGAGTCATGAGATAAATATTTTGAGAAGTCTAGGAATTAGGTTGAATTTAAAGGTTCCATATAAAGTTCAATTTTTAGCAGTAACCAAAGAGAGATTCATTTTCTAAATTTTTGGGTACAAATTATGTATGCCAAAAATCCTTTCTTCCTCCTATCCCATTTTATAAAGCTTTGGTGATAGGTTTCCATATGCAAGTGATAGACTTTCAAGTGCCTTAAGAACTGTGTAAGTACCTGGTGGATTAAGAATAGTCTGTGGATTTGAAGACTTGATTTCTCTAGGCTCTCCTTTTCCTACCCTGATCTTCTTCCTCCCTTTCTCTTTTTTCAGGAAACATAATAAGTCAAACTTTAGAACACTGCATTCATTTCTCATCTGATTGTTAGAAGATAATGTTTAAAAAAAATCACAATTTTAGTCATATTGAGTATCTAACATACATGCTGCTAATGTAGCAGAATTTTCTTAAACTAAGAGGAAAAGGGAGAGATAGATAAGCACTTTGGGAGAGTGACCTATAATTTCTATTTTTTTAGGACTTGAACTTTTCCATTTGTCATTTTAAAATGTTTCCAATCTCATTTTCCATATCCACCCATATGTTGCTGCTCTAACCTCATTAGATTTCTTGAAGTTCACCCAGTTTGCAGTGCACTTTCACTCCCCTGTGTCTTGACTCATCTTGGTCTCCCAGGCTCCATCTATTAAAACCCTTCCATCCCAGTGGATCAATGTAAGGGTCACTACCTAAGTGTGGTAGAAGGAGGTGGCAGACATAAAGAGGCCCAGGCACAAATTCTACCTCTTACAGCTTAGCTCTCTTGGGAGTTATTTGATCCCTGTGAACTTCAGTTTCCTCTTATGCAAATTATGAATAATATACAAGTTATTACGTGAGGAAAGGTATTTTCCTTCTCCTTCCCAGCCTCTTTCTTTTATGAAGCTTTTTCTGATGATGCTAACCAGTACCTCAGAGTCAGAGTCCTTTCTTCCTATGTGTTACCATACTTGTTTTATTTCCAAATTGAAAGTACTCTCTTTTATTTCAATTAAGTGTTTTTGTGTCCACTCTCTACAGCAAGCCGAAAGCTTCTTGAGGGCAGGGATATTATTTAGTCTAGTGCATATGAAACATTCAGGAAGAATATGATGGTATTTAATAAGATGTGAATTATATGATTCTTCTGCCTCTTCTTCCCCCAATTTTCTCTACTCAGAATTCTCTTTAGGCATGGTCTAAGATCTGATGTTATAAATACATATGACACTGAAGTTGTAACAGACAGCAGCAGCACCTCAGCTCATTTTGTCTATTTGGCAGTTTTTGTTTTTTGTTTGTATCTTAGCATCAGAGAATTGAATCATTCCTAAATGGACATATTCCTGCGTGCACGCATGCTCAGTCATGTCCGACTCTTTGCGACCCTATGGACGGTAGCCTGCCAGGCTCTTCTGTCCATGGGATTTTCCTGACAAGAATACTGGACTGGGTTGCCATGCTATCCTCCAAGGGATCTTCCTGACCCAGAGGTTGAACCCGTCTCCTGTGTTTCCTGCATTGCAGGCAGATTCTTTACTAGCTGAGCCATTGGGGAAGGCCCTAGAATGTTAATTGTTAGGGCAATGGTGAGATAAAAAGCATGACTGGCGTCTTCCCTGGGCCCTACTTTATGGGGAACTCCAGCACTGCACAACAGTGGAGCATTCTTCCTCACTTTGCCTACGTAGGTCCCTTCCGAAGGACAGTGTAGAAGAAAAGGTGTGGGAGACGGCATGTAGATTACGTGTGTCTCAGGAAGAGAGAGAGACTGAGTGCAGCGGGTGATATGGTGACAAACATTCGGCATGCTTCTACATCTGTTGGGAAGAGCCAGCCAAGCCACCTGTAGTGTATCAGTTCTGCAGCCCCGAGGGACCTGGCTGCTTGCAGCGAAAGGTTTAAGATAGCAGAAATCCACAAGAACAGAGGTTATAGGTCACCCAGTTCTGTACCCTGGGGATCCCCCTCAGACCATTTTCAACTGTGGGCCCTTTGATACAATACAGAACATTTCTAAAACAGTGCACTCTTTGTCTAGCTGAATTTAAAACATTCTAAGGAACAAAGGTTTCACTCTTTCCTAAAGGAGATGAATCTGAAAATCCCATTGTTTACAAGGTTAAGAAATGTGTCCTTGACTGTCAGCCGACAGAGTCGCTTTCAGAACATCCTAGTATTCCCAACCTCATTCTTTTTGTATATTGGGCCTTGAATGGGGAAGGCGCTGACTTATCTTGGCCCATAAAATACCCTGCAGGATGTTTTAGCACACTGAAGAAAGGTTTAATCTATTTTTGTTAAAACCTGGAGGAAACCTTTCACTCCTCTCTAGGAGCTACTAACCCTGGGGTGCCTTCTTTCTCTCTTTTTTTCTGTTACCTGTTCCACCTTTCTTACTGTCACTACACCCTACCTCATTTGGTTTATTTTTGAAACGTTCCCTTTCTTTCTTTCTTTTGCTCTTCCCCTTACCCCCTTCTCCTTCCTTTTCATAGTAAAATTTTACAATAAAGATATAAAAGCCGTTTTCCCAGTTGCCTAATTCAAAGCCTTTCTTAGTCAAACAGAAAATTTTTGGAGTTAAGCAGTTCCAGCTCCCTCATTTTATGACATAGGAAACTGATAGAGTAAGGGAGTGACTTTTCAGGAAAAAATCAGGAAGAATTTCAGTCTCCCAAAGCCTGGCCCAGAACAGTATTGATAATGAGGCTTCCCAGCATCAGACAGGATGACATTGTCTCACTCCCCCTCTGTCCAAATGAAAGGGATGAGAACTCCCCCAGTGTGCTGACCTCTGTGAGCACGTGTTGTGAGGGCTCAAAGACGGCGTGGCAGCAGCTGGAGGAGTTCCTAAGAATCCTGCACCTGCCTCTGCTGGTCTGGCTGGGTGTCAGGCTGCCTGCTGTGGCCTGTCCTCTTACCAGCTCTGGGGATCCTCTGGTTCATTTTAGAAAGTGGGGTCCCAATCCCTACCTAGCTGGAGTGGATACTCATGTTAAACAGCTGCACCAAATCTGGCCTTTGTTGGAATAAAAAAACCTTTATTTAGCTGCACAACAAGCCCTCCTGTGTACCTTAATGGTTACCCATCAGGCTCCAGGGGCTTCCTAGATGGCACTAGTGGTAAAGAACTTGCCTGCCAATGCAGGAGACATAAGAGATGCAGATTGATCCCTGGGTCAGGAAGACCCCTTGGAGGAGGGCACAGCAACCCACTCCAGCATTCTTACCAGGAGAATCCAATGGACAGAGGAGCCTGGCGGGCTACAGTCCATGGGGTTGCAAAGAGTGAGAGACGACTTAGCACACACGCAAATCGGGCTCTAGAGCCTCACAGCTTGGTCTGAATCTCCAGGCTATTAATGATCAGCTTCTGGCCTCAGGACCAAGTATTTAATTTCTTTAAGACTCAGATTCTTGCCATCTCTTTTTAATATCTCCTGCTTATGTTAGGTCCATACCATTTCTGTACTTTATCAAGCCCATCTTTGCATGAAATGTACCCTTGGTTTCTCTAATTTTCTTGAAGAGATCGCTAGTCTTTCCCATTCTGTTCTTTTCCTCTATTTCTTTGCATTGATCGCTGAAGAAGGCTTTCTTTTCTCTTCTTGCTATTCTTTGGAACTCTGCATTCAGATGCTTATATCTTTCCTTTTCTTCTTGGCTTTTCACTTCTCTTCTTTTCACAACTATTTGTAAGGCTTCCCCAAACAGCCATTTTGCTTTTTTGCATTTCTTTTCCTGGGGAGGGTCTTGATCCCTGTCTCCGGTACAATATCACGAACCTCCATCCATTATTCATCAGACACTCTATCTATCAGATCTAGGCCCTTAAATCTATTTCTCACTCCACTGTATAATCATAAGGGATTTGATTTAGGTCATACCTGAATGGTCTAGCTGTTTTCCCTGCTTTCTTCAATTTAAGTCTGAATTTTACAGTAAGGAGTTCATGATCTGAGCCACAGTCAGCTCCCAGTCTTGTTTTTGTTGACTGTATAAAGCTTCTCCATCTTTTGCTGCAGAGAATATAATCAACCTGATTTCGGTGTTGACCATCTGGTGATGTCCATGTGTAGAGTCGTCTTTTGTGTTGTTGGAAGAGGGTGTTTGCTATGACCTGTTCGTTCTCTTGGCATAACTCTATTAGTCTTTGCCCTGCTTCATTCCGCATTCCAAGGCCAAATTTGCCTGTTACTCCAGGTGTTTCATGACTTTCTACTTTTGCATTCCAGTCCCCTATAATGAAAAGGACATCTTTTTTGGGTGTTAGTTCTAAAAAGTCTTATAGGTCTTCATAGAACCAATCAACTTCAGCTTCTTCAGCATTACTGGTTGGGGCATAGACTTGGATTACTGTGATATTGAATGGTTTGCCTTGGAAATGAACAGAGATCATTCTGTCATTTTTGAGATGGCATCCAAGTACTGCATTTCGGACTCTTCTGTTGACCATGATGGCTACTCCATTACTTCTGAGGGATGTCTGGGCGAGAATACACAGAAGAACTGTACAAAAAGGATCTTCACGACCTGGATAATCACGATGGTGTGATCACTCATCTAGGGCTAGACATCTGGGAATGTGAAGTCAAATGGGCCTTAGAAAGCATCACTACGAACAAAGCTAGTGGAGGTGATGGAATTCCAGTAGAGCTACTTCAAATCCTGAAAGATGATGCTGTGAAAGTGCTGCACTCAATATGGCAACAAATTTGGAAAACTCAGCATTGGCCACAGCACTGGAAAAGGTCAGTTTTCATTCAATTCCAAAGAAAGGCAATGCCAAAGAATGCTCAAAGTACTGCACGATTGCACTCATCTCATACACTAGTAAAGTAATGCTCAAAATTCTCTAAGCCAGGCTTCAGCAATACGTGAAGCATGAAATTCCTGATGTTCAAGCTGGTTTTAGAAAAGGCAGAGAAACCAGAGATCAGATTGCCAACATCTGCTGGATCATCAAAAAAGCAACAGAGTTCCAGAAAAGCATGTATTTCTGCTTTATTGATGATGCCAAAGCCTTTGACTGTGTGGATCACAATAAACTGTGGAAAATTCTGAAAGAGATGGGAATACCATACCAACTGACCTGCCTCTTGAGAAATCTGTATGCAGATCAGGAAGCAACAGTTAGAACTGGACATGGAACAACAGACTGGTTCCAAATAGGAAAAGGAATACGTCAAGACTGTGTATTGTCACCATGCTTATTTAACTTCTATGCAGAGTACATCATGAAAAATGCTGGACTGGAAGAAACACAAGCTGGAATCAAGATTGCCAGGAGAAATATCAATAACCTCAGATAGGCAGATGATACCACCCTTATGGCAGAAAGTGAAGAGGAACTAAAAAGCCTCTTGATGAAAGATTGGGGGAAGGAGGGGAAGGGGACAACCGAGGATGAGATGGCTGGATGGCATCACTGACTCGATGGATGCGACTCTGAGTGAACTCTGGGAGTTGGTGATTGTCAGGGAGGCCAGGCGTGCTGTTATTCATGGGGTCGCAAAGAGTCGGACACGACTGAGTGACTGAACTGAACTGAACTGAAGGCTCAGATTTCTCATCTGTAAAATGAAGAAAATATTAGTGCCTGCCTCATAGAATTGACTTGAGGATAAATAAACTAAGAGGTCAAAAACACTAGTGTGCTTAAGTTACTCAGTAAACATTGAGTTCAGCTCAGTTCAGTTGCTCAGTCGTGTCCCACTTTGTGACCCCATGAACTGCAGCACTTCAGGCCTCCCTGTCCATCACCATCTGCTGGAGTTTACTCAGACCACGTCCATCGAGTCGGTGATGCCATCCAGCCATCTCATCCTCGGTCATCACCTTTTCCTCCTGCCCCCAATCTCTCCCAGCATCAGAGTCTTTTCCAATGAGTCAACTCTTCGCATGAGGTAGCCAAAGGACTGGAGTTTCAGCTTTAGCATCATTCCTTCGAAGGAATACACCAGTACGGATCTCCTCTAGAATGGACTGGTTGGATCTCCTTGCAGTCCAAGGGACTCTCAAGAGTCTTCTCCAACACCACACTTCAAAAGCATCAATTCTTTGGCACTCAGATTTCTTCACAGTCCAAGTCTCACATCCATACACGACTACTGGAAAAACCATAGCCTTGACTAAACGGACCTTTGTTAGCAAAGTAATGTCTTTGCTTTCCCATATGCAGTCTAGGTTGGTCGTAACTTTTCTTCCAAGGAGTAAGCATCTTTTAATTTCATGGCTGCAGTCACTATCCTCAGGGATTTTGGAGCCCAAAAAGATAAAGTCTGACACTGTCTCCCCTGTTTCCCCATCTATTTCCCATGAAGTGATGGGACCAGATGCCATGATCTTCGTTTTCTGAATGTTGAGCTTTAAGTCAACTTTTTCACTCTCCTCTTTCATTTTCGACAAGAAGCTTTTTAGCTCCTCTTCACTTTCTGCCATAAGGATGGTGAAATCTGCATATCTGAGGTTATTGATATTTCTCCCGGCAATCTTGATTCCAGCTTGTGCTTCTTCCAGTCCAGCGTTTCTCATGATGTACTCTGCATAGAAGTTAAATAAGCATGGTGGCAATATACAGTCTTGACGTACTCCTTTTCCTATTTGGAACCAGTCTGTTGTTCCATGTCCAGTTCTAACTGTTGCTTCCTGATCTGCATACAGATTTCTCAAGAGGCAGGTCAGTTGGTATGGTATTCCCATCTCTTTCAGAATTTTCCGCAGTTTATTGTGATCCACACAGTCAAAGGCTTTGGCATAGTCAATAAAGCAGAAATAGATATTTTTCTGGAACTCTGTTGCTTTTTTGTGATCCAGCAGATGTTGGTAATTTGATCTCTGGCTCCTCTGCCTTTTCTAAAACCAGCTTGAACATCTGGAAGTTCACGGTTCATGTATTCCTTAGGCCTGGCTTGGAGAATTTTGAGCATTACTTTACTAGCATGTCAGATGAGTGTAATCGTGCAGTAGTCTGAGCACTCTTTGGCATTGCCTTTCTTTGGGATAGGAATTAAAACTGACCTTTTCCAGTCCTGTGGCCACTGCTGATTTTTCCCAATTTGCTGGCATATTGAGTGCAGCATTTTCACAGCATCATCTTTTAGGATTTGAAATAGCTCAACTGGAATTCCATCACCTCTACTAGGTTTGTTTGTAGTGATGCTTTCTAAGGCCCACTTGACTTCACATTCTAGGATATCTGGCTCTAGGTGAGTGATCACACCATCGTGATTATCATGGTCCTGAAGATCTTTTTTGTACAGTTCTTCTCTGTATTCTTGCCACCTCTTCTTAATATCTTCTGCTTCTGTTAGGTCCAGACCATTTCTGTCCTTTATTGAGCCCATCTTTGCATGAAATGTTCCCTTGGTACCTCTAATTTTCTTGAAGAGATCTCTAGTCTTTCCCATTCTGTTGTTTTCCTCTATTTCTTTGCCTTGATAGCTGAAGAAGGGTTTCTTATCTCTTCTTGCTATTCTTTGGAACTCTGGATTCAGATGCTTATATCTTTCCTTTTCTCCTTTGCTTTTTGCTTCTCTTCTTTTCACAGCTATTTGTAAGGCCTCCCCAGACAGCCATTTTGCTTTTTTGCATTTTTTTCCCATGGGGATGGTCTTGATCCCTGTCTCCTGTACAATGTCACGAACCTCAGTCCATAGTTCATCAGGCATTCTGTCTATCAGACCTAGACCCTTAAATATTACTCATTTCCACTGTATAATCATAGGAATTTGAGTTAGGTCATACCTGAATGGTCTAGTGTTTTTCCCTACTTTCTTCAATTTATGTCTGAATTTGCCAATAAGGAGCTCATGATCTGAGCCACATGCATTCCTGGTCTTATTTTTGCTGACTGTATAGAGCTTCTCCATCTTTGGCTGCAAAGAACATAATCAATCTGATTTTGGTGTTGACCATCCGGTGATGTCCATGTGTAGAGTCTTCTCTTGTGTTGTTGAAAGAGGGTATTTGCTATGACCAGTGCTTTCTCTTGGCAAAAGTCTATTAGCCTTTGCCCTGCTTCATTCCGTATTCCAAGGCCAAATTTTCCTGTTACTCCAGGTGTTTCTTGACTCCCTGCTTTTGCATTCCAGTCCCCTATAATGAAAAGGACATCTTTATTGGGTATTAGTTCTCAAAGGTCTTGTAGGTCTTCGTAGAACCATTCAACTTCAGCTTCTTCAGTTTATGTTTGGGTCATAGACTTGGATCACTGTAATATTGAATGATTTGCCTTGGAAACAAACAGAGAGCATTCTGTTGTTTTTGAGATTGCATCCAAGTACTGCACTTCGGACTCTTTTGTAAACATTAACTGTTTGGTTTTTTTTTTTTTTTCCTACTCGAGGAACCGTAAGTAAAAATGCAGTGACTTTGATAGTTTTGCCATATTTCATTGGTTGTCACAGCTCATGGCTGGACTCTAGCCCTCTTAACAGCTTTACTGCTCCTGTTTAGGCATTTCTGAGAAGGCAGTGAGGATGTGCCCCCCTTGTGCTCAGTCTCAGCAAGATTGAGTATTTATCATATGGTGCATTTTGCATGGAACTGCCGCACTGTGTCTCTTCTGCTGGAGACTGATCTTGCCACCGACAAGGAGGGTTATTCTGTAGTGGACTGGGGTGGGGACAATGCCTTTCTCCCATTTTTTTTTATTCTCCTTTATTAGAAATTCTTTCAAAGTAGTAGTAACTTGCACTCCAGTGTCTTTCAGTTTTTACTCATAACTTTCTTCTCTAGATCTGAGTCCCTGGAGGGTTGGAATGACAGAAACCAAGCTGATCTTATCAGCTGAGCCTTTGGGTCTTCCATATTTTCCTAGAAAAAAATTATCTTCCAAGAGGTTCCAGAATTCTCTGGCAAATAAACTTTAGCAGTCATGTCTCTAGTCTATAAGATTTCCCCAAGCTTGTTCGAATCTCATTTGTGGGACCCCCGCTAATGCTTTCTTTATCTGAAATGGCAGAATCTAAGTGACATTAAAGACAATGTTAACTTATTTAAGAGAAGGGAGTAAGGCACAATGTATGTGAACAGCCATCACCTGAGTCATAGTTAAAACTTTTCCACTGCATTAAAACCTGCCACACAGGAAAGCTATGAGACTCAACTTTGTGGTCTTAACAGCCAAATCTTATATCTGTCTCAGAATGGCTAATCTGAAAATCTGGTCTGCCTAAGGCCTGTCAGTATTTAAATGACTGGTTTTGGTTCTCGTTTTTTGGCTTCAGCCTTCAGCATCTCTTAGAACTGCCACCTGCTAATGGACTAGGTGTGGCAGGTGCCAGGGATAACAAGGAGGTGATTTGTCAGCTTAAGGGTTGTCACTGGTCATCAAAGAACCTTTTTTCTTTGGTATGAGCTGTAAAATCTATCTGAGTCATGAAGTCAAACAGGTGACACTTGGTACATTTACAGAAACTGAACATTTATGCCAATTATAGACTCTGCACTTGAGGAAGAACAGAACTGATTTAGCCACTAGACAGGTAACTCACCTTAGGACTCTGAAAAAAAAAAAAGAGCTTAATGTCAAGTAACAAGCAAAATAGAAGCTAAATTTGAGCTGACTAGTTCTAGTCTGCTGCCATCAGTCTGTTTTATTTCTTTTAGTGTTATGAGATGAATTCTCACAGAGTGGATTCCTCAAAATAAGTTAGAATTTTGTAAGGCAGAAATATGAATCTTTATATATAAGATATATAATATTACTAGTGGGAGAAGGCAATGGCACCCTACTCCAGCTCTCTTGCCTGGAAAATCCCATGGGCAGCGGAGCCTGGTGGGCTGCAGTCCATGGGGTCGTGAAGAGTCGGACACGACTGAGCGACTTCCCTTTGACTTTTCACTTTCATGCGCTGGAGAAGGAAATGGCACCCACTCCAGTGTTCTTGCCTGGAGAATCCCAGGGACGGGGGATCCTGGTGGGCTGCCGTCTATGGGGTCGCACAGAGTTGGACATGACTGAAGTGACTTAGCAGCAGTAGCAGCAGTGTAAATATATGCAACAAGAATTGCCACAAGATTAATAATACATATGATGTTAGTTACTACTTGCAACTTTTAACTCTAGTTTGAATAAAGATACACATAAGGAAATGGAACTGGAAATTCCATGAAATAACTCATGGCAGATAAGTGGATGGCAGATAGTCCATCCTTAACACTTAGGATGGACTATTCCTTTTATTTGGGATGACCAGGAGGGTTTCCTACAGGAAATGAAATCTACACTGGTGTTTGAAAGATGGGAAAAATGCATAGGTTGATAGTAAGAGGAAAGGAGCTCTTTTGTTAGAGATATGAAATACAAAAAAAACCAAAAGTCAGGAAAATACCAGGTGTTTTGGGCAGCAGAGGGGAGGGACTGCAAGTAGAGTGTTTACGCTGGAGCATAGCAAAGAGTCGGACATGACTGAAGCGACTTAGCACACGCAGCACAAAGGGATGAATTAGGAGCAGAGCAGCGGGAGGAAAGCTGGAATGCAGATTGAAGCTATGTTCTGAGTGCCAAGCTAAGGATTTCATATGTTCTCAAGTAGTTGAAAAGAACAATGTTGAAGCTGGATTATTCCATATTGGAATTCTTTTCAGAACAATTGGTTTATGATGGCTTTGAAATGTACTTTCTTGGGTAATCAGTTTTGAAATCATGAAGGTGAGACTAAAATTAGGCAGGCCAGTTAAGAGAATTGGAACATTGTTTGAGGTGATCTTCATTAGAATTTATAATGGCTACTGGTTGATTTAGGAAGAAAAATCTTCTCAATGATATGGGAATAAATAATTAAATGAGTAAACATGTATGTAAAGGGTCATAGGTCTTGGTAATTTAATGACTCCAAAGATAAAGGAAGAGGGAGAAAAAGAGATGACCTCGGGGTTTTAAGTTTGGATATGGTGGGACCAATAATAGAAGTGGGAAAAGCAAGAAAAGAAAGGAAGTTTTGCTTGGGTAATTGCTAAGTCTTCCTAATGTCTTTTTTTTTTTTTTGAGACATAACTCTTGCAACTTGCAAAACTTAAATTTCTGCTCACATTTCAAGTCTTGTCAAGGCCATCTGTTGAGAGCAATTAAGATTAGGTGTATGAGATGAGAGTGGGTTGTACAGTGTAAAACACTTAGGTAAAGTATTAAGTACATTGACATCATTGACTACCCTCAGAATTAGTTAGAAATTTTTCTCTGAAAATGTCACCTTTATATAGAATTGCATTCATTTTTCTCTAATAAAATCAGTACTGTCTCAGAGGATTTGTTTTAAAAGATTAAGTAGCTAACTCCTTAATGAACAGGGCTTCAGCTAATTATTATTTTCTTTACTAAGAGATTTTCATAATAGCATTTGAAATTTGAGATTGGTAATGCTAGCTGAATTCTATATTGCTAAACAATTGTTGAGTCAAATGGGACTGAGTTTGAATGCTTGCTCTGCACTTAATAACCTTATGATTTTTTGTCAGAGCAGGTCCCTTTGTAGAATAAGACATGGTGAAGACTAAGTGAGTTAATATGTGTGAAGGTCTTGTTGCAATTGGTGTAAGCTGGTAAGCTTTGAATAAGCATTGTGATGTATTTTTATACAGATTTACCAGCATTTATGAACCCGAGAACAAAACGAAGTCATATTTCTTTCAGTGTCCTGCTCAGTATGACCTAGAGAAGTCATCTTGGCATGGTGAAGCAGGGCCCAAGGACCCAGAGGCTATCTTAGATGTTGTGCTTAACTGGGATTATAATCAAATATTATCGAGAGGAAATCAGTTGGCTGGTTGTCCGCATCCCTTGGCCTCACTGAATAGGTGTTCACTGTTGTATAGTAGTCCACCCTTATTTGTAGGGGGCTACATTCCAAGACTCCAGTGGATGCCCAAACCCTTGAATAGTACCAAACCCTATATTATAGTATGCTTGTTCCATACACACATGCCTATGATAAAGTTTAATTTACAAATTAGGCACAGTAAAAGCATAACAAGAACAATTAATAGTAAAATAGAAAAACTATAAGGATATAGTGTAATACCATTGTACAAATCTGATGCCTTTTCCATCTTGATTAAGCACTTATCATGCACCGTGGCCACAACTTTTATAACTTGAAGGTGCAACAGCAAAACTAGCACACATTTCTTTTTCCTACTTCAAAATTTCATGGAAGGAAGATCCATTCTTACTGTAGATCTTAGCAACCTCAGCATGCAATTTTTTTTTTTTTCTGGTAAGTCTAGAATGTTCACTCTTTCATTTAAAGTAATCACTTTATGGCTTTTCTTTGGCATATCAGAATTACCAGCATCACTATTCTTGCATATGGGGGCCCTTATGAGGTAAAGGAAGGGTTAGCTGAGCATAAGCATGGCAGCACAGTGATAGTCAATGAGATAACCAAGACAGCTACTGAGTGACTAGTGCGTGGGATGTGCCAGACAAAGGGATGATTTAAGATTTCATCATGCTATTCAGAATGGCACACAATTTTTAAATTTACAAATTGTTTATTTCTGGAATTTTCCATATAATATTTTTGGACTGTGGTTGACTGTGGGTAACTGAAACTGCCAAGAGCAAAACCGCAGGTAAGAGGGGACTACTGAGTCACCTTTCCATGGTGCCCTGCTGAGGTGCTCAAGGGGAAGGTCTGCACAGGGAGAGGAGAGGAAGCCTTCCTAGTCAGGGTCATCCCAGTCATGATGGTCACCCAGTGCCGTTAAATGACTGGACCTCCACAATCAGGCAGCTATAGGTTTGTGTACACACACACTCAAACTTGCTCACACAGCTTCCCCTCCACCCCCTTCTTCTATGGCAAACCCACTGTGTCAGGGTGGCCAGTTCAGACAAGTTTTCCACAGAAGCAATCCGTATCTGAGACAGCCCAGGCCAAGCCTGGCTCTGTAGATCAGAATCTGCAGCAAGTTTTCTCTGAGCAACTAAACCCCAGCTAACCGCAGCTATGTCAGCCTTAGTCAGCTGCTGCTGCTGCTGCTGCTGCTAAGTCGCTTCAGTCATGTCTGACTCTGTGTGACCCCCTAACTTGCAACCCCAAAGGGAACAAAGGTAAAGTTTTTCTCAGCAATCACCTTAGAAATTTGCACATTTCTATCCTAGCATTCTTAAAGCTGCTTATTCTAAGGGATTTATGGTGGAGCAGCTTCAGTCATGGGGGAAAAAGAGAAAGAAAGCCTGTTATACTTTTACCCCAAAACGATGGATGCCTATTTATTTTATGCCAGTTAATGAAAAACAGTTCTTCCCAGCGCTAATTTGATGTCTTCCCTTGAAAAAGCTGAAGGGATTGGCAGTTTCTTAAATGCATATTCTCTCAGAAAATTTAAAGTTCTGCCCCACCAATCATCTCTCTGCACTATTATTTTTATTCTTATTATTGTTATTTCAGAATTGAGGAGCTAAAAAGCCCCTTGAGAAGGCAACTTGAGAGAAAGACAAATCTGATTTTTTAAAAATCCTGTACTCAAGTCAATGACCATTCTAGCTTTGACCTGTCATATACAAGAATATATCCTAGCCTTGTAATGAGGTTTTCTTGTATGATATATTGAATTTTTAGATCCCTATCAGATGAGCACAATTATAATATTTATAATTAAAAATTTCTCAGTAGATTGTCCCTTTAAAAAAACCTTAGGAAATTCTCATTTGTCATAGTTCACATGAAAACCTGATAACCACCTTCTACCTGTGGCTTTAATAAAGGGAGAAAAAGCCTCATTGTTACAGTCTTATCAGTGTAGTTTGACGTTCTCATCAAAGAAAACAGCTCTCCAAGCAGGGCTGTCCTTAAAGCCAGAGACAGATTTTTTAGTAATTCAGAGCCAGAAAGACTTGATTTTCAGAATGGTGATCAAACTGTCAGGGCAATGCTGCTTCCATGGGAATCAAGACTAGCCCACCTGTCTGATCTTTTTTTCCCAGACATAGCTAAGAGCTCCAAAGATAAACAACTAGCTGAGGGAAAGACATCAAACAATTGCATCACTATTTCCCTAAAGGGATTTAGTCCTGAAGACTAAGAAAACTCTCTTAAATTAGCTCTAATTAAATGCTGTGAATCTTCTGTTCCATCACTCAGAGAATGGAATGGATTGCTTCATTGTGTGTGTGTGTGTTTTCATGTTCCTAGTGGTGTAGAAGAATTGAGATTCTTTAAAGGAAGATTAAAAATATGGAAGAGACGAAAGGAAGCAGGGTGAGAAAAAAAAAAGAAAGTAAGGACAAGGTTATTCTGGGTTCCCCGTGGACAAGTTGCTGGTGGCCCTAGGTTATCATTCATTGTGTGTTGACAGAATTGGTTTACGTGATCACTCAAGTGGTATACAAGCCATATTGATTATGGAGTGATATGTATAGATTATTAAGATGACAAATAGTGCCTCTCTCACTGGCTGATTGCATGTACAGACAAGATCAAGTTATTTTGTAGAGACTATTTCTTAGGGTGTGTGGTGGGGGAGGTGGCAATAGGAGAATTCACCAGAGATTGCTTTAAGTTATCCTGACAAAAGAGGGTTATTTTCAGATTTACCATAAAGTGTTTCGGCACAAAGGAAATGTTTTGTGGAAAGAATTCATGACACCATGAAAGCATGTTTCTTTAATTGGAAACTGGATACACTCTACTAAACATTTTATTGGAATATTTATTTCACACTTTAGGAATGATCTTGAGAGAAATGCTTTGTGATTAACTGTGATTGCCCACATATGAAAAATGAGTAAAGAGACAAGAATGAATATGCAATTCATAGGGCAAGCTTCCAATATTTATTCATTTTCTAACATTTCTACCAATACCACTTCTCCCAAAGATAATAATATTAAGCACACAAGCTATAGTCAGTTTGGCATCCTGAGCAAACTTATCTTTTATTGTTATTTCAATCTTGAAAACAGCTTAGCTATAAGCAGGAAGCTAGAGATACCATTATAATCCTAAAAACAGTTTTATTTGAACAGTAAGAAAATGAGATGTAAGACCTGCTCTGTTTTCATGTTCTTGGATAATACTCATGACTTGCAGACTAGTGGCTTTTTCGTTTCATTACAGTTTTTAATTTTTGAATGAATAGATCCTATACACCATTCAAGTGCAGTCCCTAGATGATCAGCATCCCCTGGAGCCTTGTAAGAAATGCAGATTCTCAGGTCAATCTCAGATCTGCTGAATCAGAAACTCTTTGGGTGGAGGAGGTTCAGCCATCTCTGTTCAACAAGCCCTCCAAAGTGCTTCTGAAGCCCACTAAAGTTTGGGAACCACTGAATTACGCTGTCCAACTCCTTCCTCTCCTTGCTTTGCACTCTAAGCATAGTGTGCAGCCGTAACTTAGAGCAAAGTGTAGCTCACTGCCTTTCACTAGACCTGCTGGTTTCGTAGTTTCATAAGGACCATGCTCCAATGGATTGAACTAAGCAGATGCTGATGAAGGGAATTTGTGAGCTTCAGCCCACTTTCCCCTTTTTGGAAGGAAGCATGGTATTTAAAGGCTCTTTAGGTGGCTCAGATGGTGAAGAATCTGCCTATGTAGGATACCTGGGATCAATCACTGGGTTTGGAAGATACTCTGGAGAAAGGAATGGCTACCTATTCTCATATTCTTGCCTGGAGAATTCCATTGACAGAGGAGTCTGGTTGGCTACAGACCATGGGTTTGCTCAGACATGACTGAGCGACTAAGTGCAAACACGTGGTATTTAAAGGCAGGTATATAAAGATCTCATTTCAAGTTCTGATGTGTCTTAGTAGTCGTGAGGCTTGAAACTAGTTGCTTAACCCCTCTAACTCTTGTGTTCTTCAGTTATAAGCACATTCTTAATGGAGTTGTTTTGAGTATGAAATGAGATCTGTCAAACTCTAGCACCTACAGTGTCTTTATGTGAATTAGAAAAAGGGTGGTAATATTGTCCACGTGTCTTCCTAAATTTGGCAGGGAGAACCTGGGCTGGAGTTCAGCCCTGACTTCTGTCTGCTTATCTAGACTGAGTTGTCAGGCCATTTGTATATGTAGAGCTCTTAAATGAGATACTGTATGGAAAGCAACTGGCATGTAAGAGTTGATTTTTATACAGTATATTCCATATATAACATACTACACATAAACAATTTTCTTATATGTGTCTATTATGGTTCATGGAGAGGATAGTATTTGATAGTCACTGGGTTGTCAGTGAAGATGCTTAAACTGACTAATACAAGTAAGAAGAATCATCATATTTCTCAATCAAATTAACAGGTTAGTGGAAAGCATTTAGTTTTACCTTTCATGTGGTGTAGACTTAGCCTCTCTGGACCATTTACAAATGAGATCTGGAAAGAAAAGTGGTTTCACATTCGCTATTCATATACCACCCTGACTTATTTATGGACTGATGAAATAATATAAAAAGGGGACTGACATAGCAAAATAATAAATATGACTTAGATACACATGTAATGTGGAGAGGATATTCCCTCACGTGGCATCATCTAGGTGCTAAAGACTGGTTTCAAATCCTTTATTTAAGGGCAAAGTCAATAGGGAGAAAAGCCTGCGCTTCTGCAAAAAAAAAAAAAAAAAAGATGAAGAGGGAAATACAAAAGGGGCAAGCGTGAGGTTTTTGGCTTCTTCACAAGATTACCCAGGGTTGACCCTTCCTGGAGTTCTATATTTCAGAACTTGAGTGTTCTCATCCTAGGAAAGGTACACAGTGTCCTGTCATATTTGGTTGTCTTAGACTTTGGTGTTCCCTTTTAGCACAGCTCGTTATTCCTCATTATCAGTTCCCTGGTGGAAGGTGCTGGGATCCTGCCTAACACTCAGCATTACATATTAAATTAGCACAATGAAAATGATGGAACAAAGGACTGACTTTAAAAGCAACAAATTCTTTAAAGGCCACACTAAATCCTTGTCTATATATTACTTGTTTATAGTACTGATACCAAAATTAAATTCTATAGAAGAAAATGTAACAAGATGTTATGAAACCAAGGTAAGATGCTAACCTAAATAGCATCATTAAAATGTAACTAGGAAATAAAATGGGAAATCACTATTAGAATACTGCTCGTGTTACAAGATGTCAGAATCATGCATAATGCAAGAGTGAAACTGCTTACAGAGACTTTACACAAGAGAATTTAAACTTGCTTCTGTGGACATGAGGAGCTGCTCTTTGAAGCATGGGCTCTGATGAGATTCTGCCTGGTGCTAACGATGTTCCAAGGGAGTGTTGTCTTTCCATCTGATGCATATTTATTTATAGGGTGCCCGAAAGAAGAAATGTTCATACGGAACGGCAGATTGCACCTCCACCATATTTTTCATTAATCATCCTTTCTTTGGCATTTTCACCATTGCTTTATTATTGATCTGTTTTTTTGAACCCTCTTTGTGAATAAACCTCCAATCACAAAATTACACATTGATCAATGTCAGCAAACGCATTCCTGCAAACACAACCTTTAACTCCTTTTCTCCCTGAATCATCCCATTTCATCTCTTGGGCAAAGGACTGAAAAAACAGATGATCCCTATATTACTCCCTGAAGGTCAACAAATCCAGATTTTGCTAGGCTTACAAGGCTGAACATAAAGCCCATCTCAAAGAGAATACTTTTCCTCTTTTGCTCAGATTTAAGTCAAGAGTCTTTCATAGGGATTCTAACATTTCCTTCTACTCTGTGTTAAAAACTATAGATCACATGTTGGTTTTTGTTGCCACATACAGAGAAATCACCGTCTCTGAATACATGTATGCAATACAAACATTTATCCACATACTAACCTCTCTAATTTGGACATAATTAGAGAAAGGGCTATTTAATTAGTGAAAAGTCTTAAATTATAGATGGCTGATTACTTCTGAGTACATAAAGTAATGGCAGGAAATGACTAACAAAGTGATGCCAAGTACAAGACCTGCCAGGCCTGTTTTAATGAATAGCTAAAGACCACTGAAATTAGCACATTAATTGTATGCATGTAAATTGCTTCTGCTAAGTGCATTAAAATGTTGTTTTCTTTGTAATCATGTTGAAATTATTTATTTGTTTGTACACCCTTTGCACAATTATTCATGAAAGACAAAACGTGAATTTCAAAATAATGCCTGCCTAAATTGGAACACTACCAATTATACCTCCATGTTTTACCATTCACACCAAGGACTTGTGACTTAGTTTAAAAAAAAATCCAAAATGTGCATAATAAGACTCCCTTCAAAGTACCCATTTCCTTGCTTCTTGTTTTTCTTTCAGACTCTCATGGAGGGTAAGAATGCGCTCAGGGCCAGGTGGAACCCCCCAAGTGCGTATCCCGAGTACTCTACCACTTCAGAGCTATGAAACTTTGGGTGCATTATTAACTACCTCTGAACCTTGGTTTCTCTTATGCCCTCTAGGATTGGGCAGATAATTAAATGGAGAAAATAATACTTTGAAAGTGTTTCTCTAACTTCCATGATGATAAAAATCACCTGGGGCACTTGTAAAACCAAAAGCTTCCCAGGCTCATCCTCTGAGGCCTCTGCACCTACTGACTCAGTGGGGGCCACCAGTCACTCCAGGAGATTCTTATCATCTGGGAAGCACCATTTGGAGACACCTGGCTCATAGAAGCTGCTGTTCTGTCATACTCTGTGCACTATAGGTTGTATTGGTGAGCCAGGAAAAACAAAGAAAACGAACACTGAAGATATAGAACCAAGAAAGTCATCACAGCGTGTCTGGCAATTTTTCCGTCAATACCTTCAGTAAGGAGAAGTTATCCATCTTATAGGGAGAGCAGTTTTCTCCACAGTTGAGCAGTTCCATTGGTTCAAAAAATAGATCTCTTACTGTGTTGGAATCTGTTTCTTTTGAAGTTCTGTCTGTTGTTCTTGCCTGCTATTTGGAGCAACATAGAATAAGCCTACTTACTCATCCATTTGGCAGACTTTTTAAACATTAAAAGAGCTCTCTTATATTCTCTTGATCGTCTCTTTCCAAGTGAAATATACCAAGTTCCTTCATCCATTATGGGTCCTAGAACATGGCTTCTACAGTTCTCACAATCTCAGTCATCCTCTTCTAGACCAACCTGAGACTACCAATTTTCTTCTTCAAGTGTGTTTTGTGACAGAACTGGAGAGAATGCTATGTTTCTGAGTAGGACAGAGTATAAACAAACCATATTTCTAGTAAAAAATGCCCTTATCTGAAAAGAATGATGCACTTAAAAGTTTCAAATGCCAGTTCACCAATTCTTTGACTTTTTGCATGACCTTATATGAGTCATTTAGCATATCCAGATGCTTGAAGACTGATTTCTGAAACTGGGATAGCAATCTTCCTCTGTCTACCCACTCACCTTCTAGGATTGTTTAGAAGATAAAGTATAAAAGAGAATTTGAATGATTATGTGTTACTTTTATGACCAAATCAACATAGCTATGTAGCTGTGTTAAAATAATAGTAATTTAAATGTTAAGATATCTTTTAAATTAGAAAAAGAGATAAAATGGTTGGTTACCTGAAAACTTCATATGAAAGTTATTAGGTTTTAAAAGTCTTTTTCTCTTGCTTTTATGGGAAAACATATCACACATTGGCTCATATCAATCCAATGTCAATTTAATACGAATCTCTGACTGTTTATTTTTTTTTAACATAGAGTTTTGCCAAGTCAGGTTACCTTGAGTTTACAAAGTAGAATTCTGAATTTTACTCTAAAAAACAACTTTCATGCTTCTAGAATGAGGGTCAATAGCCAGGAGACTGGACAACTACAAAATCTTAAAGACTTACCTGTTAGGTCTGAAAAGAATTGGATACCATCCCTACCTCTCTTGAGTTGATTGGAATTCTTTTCAGAGAGGAAAGTGCAGTTGCAGCTGTGTTTTATTCCTCAGTTTATTTCAGGGATTTTGTAATCAGTACTTTCCTTTTCTTCTTTTCCTTTTGATGTGATCGTAAGGTCAAGTTTAGAGTAGATGAGAAGTAGGTCTCTCTCGCAAGCGATTGGGACTTAGATTCATGGGAGAAATAACCTCATTATAAACATAAAGATTAGCCTTGCTGATGTTTTCAAATATTTAATTAGATAAGGACATGTTTCTTTGTCTGAGAGTAAAGAGAAAAATAAAGTACACTGGAGGGAAATAAACCAATATATAAAAGTGATTAGTTCTAGTCAGTGAGATTACAGGTGTTTTCTTCTCTTTGTTATACTTCCTTGTATTTTCAAAATTTTCTATTGCATGCATGTATTACTTTTATAATCAGAAACCTGTTAGCAGGAAAGTGAAAGAAAGCAATGTTCTTTAACTTTGCTGCTAGGTGAAAAGTTGATGTTTGTGTTAGAAACAAAATTTTATGAAATCCTTTGTTTTCTTAGTGCCAACTCTGGAAAGTGGGGAAAGGACCTTCTTTTATTCTTCTTTCCATGTAATTTCATCTGATATGTAGGAGCCTCTTTTAATGATTAGAGTTCAATGAGGGAAAGGCGCCTGGGGCAACAATCAAGGGCGATTGCATTACACCGCGACAAAATCTTTAGAAACGCTTTTCTGGGCCATCAAACAGACTGCAACAGGTGTAACTCCTTCCATTTTTTAAAAGTAATTTTCAAGCAGACTTCCTACACATTGAGGTACACATTGATTGTTATTTTTTTTAATCTAACTTATTTCCAAATAGTATTATGATTCTCACTTCCACACTAGTTTTCTGGTCTTTTATCTAAATTTAGGAAATCAGAGCAATGGTATCGACCACTAGACTGAAAGCTCTATGAAAGTAGCAATGATATTTTTCTGTCTCTTTTTAATTCATCTCTGGATCCTCAGCATCTGGCCTAAGGCTTGATGTTTAGTAAGTACCAACAGAACAAGGTAGAAACAAGCCCTTATGCCAGGTGACTAGGATATAGAATAGAGCTCCCTTCCCTTCTCCCTGGGGAAGATGCTTCCATAAAGGACAAAAAACCCCTAAGAGACCTGGCAAAATGGACTGAGTAGTCTCTGTCAGGATATGGACAAACTGGGGAGGAGTTGGTAGAGCGGGGCTAGGGAGTCCTGCTGGCATCTCTTCCATGTTGTTACTCAACTGTGGAGGCTTTGTACTTTGGACAATGAATAGAAAGACCATTATTAAAACTCTTTGGCTTGTTGCATTTGGGGGGGCAGGTGGGAAGGGACAGGGTGGATTACAGATAGCTGTAAATTCACTCTGAAATGTTTGAGAAAGGGCTGGGATGGGGCCTGAGCTGACAAAGTGACAAATATCTGTGTCAATAGGTCCTATTTCCACCAGAAATAGAGACAGGGACTTTGGCATATACTGAATTACCAGAACAGGTGAGCAACGCGAGGAGGGGCCAGGCCTCGGGAACAAGAAGCTCAGTGTGCCTTCAGATAAACTCCTCTGTTATTGGACTTTAATTCTGTAACCTCATAACAGAGTTTTGGAATGAACTTTGGGTTTGGGGTGTGAGGAAGGGCAAATAGGAGTAAAGTAGCTGAGCTCTTGGGACATTCGTTCTGGGGAGACTGAGGAAAGAGGTGGATGGGGTGTTCTGGGTGCTCAGAGGCTACCTGGCCTGAAACAGTGAAGCAAGGAAGATCCTTTGAAGGCAAGCTAGAGAAGACGGACAACTCAGTAACCACTACATACTTGCAATTTGCTGACGTGCATGTAACTTGTGTTCCAAAATTCCTCTCCATGCAGTAAAGCTGCAGAGATTCTTATATCTTAAATTACTGGCTGGAATGTGTGAGGATCCAAATGACTCTCTATGAAAAACAGCATTGGAGGATCTGCCTTCCCAAAGCTGGAGTTCAAGAGAAAAACCACTCTGTCTCTTGATGGCAACAGAGAAATGAGTTTCTAATTGAAGTGCCCAGCGATACACATTAACTTCAACAGAGCCTAGAGAGTCAGCAACTTGACCCAAAGTAGTGACTCACGCTGGAAATTGAAGTACTGTGAGAACCTTGAAAGAAAGATGAAGCTTTCAGGGCCTCTGAAGCTCTCATATCTGGACAATCTGGACAGCTCCATATTAAGGCTAGATGTGATTTCCAAGGGATTATTTATCCCTAGAGAGATTTGGACAGAGCATTGCTAAATTAACCCATTTAAGGTTCCATCTTGTGTACCAGAACCCTTGTGAACTACAGTCAGCAAATAGCCAATTTGCTAGTCAAGTCAATCCTGTGCTAGTTAGGTCAATTCTTTGAAATCCAAGTCCTCTAATCTGGACTACTGCCTTTCCTGGGCCTGGCTGTAAATCTGTCAGCCTCTTTCTGGTTGATCCTCCCAACACTTTCTAAATTAACTTTCCCCCAAACACTGCTTCCGTCGTGTTTTCCCTCTGTGCAGTAAGCTTTGGTGCACTAAACCTATGGAGCATTGGATCTCAAGATATGGCTTTTGAATTGGTGACATGAGCATTATCTGGAAAGTTGTGAGAAATGTACATTTGGTGCCCATCTCAGTTGTACTGAGTTAGAAACTCTGGTAGTGGGGTCCACTGATGTGTTTTAAGAAACCCTGATGCATGCTGGGGTTTGCCATTGAGAGAACCTGCCATTCACAGCACTCTCTCCTCTACAGTCTTCTAATGCTTGCCTCTTATATTTTGTGCTCCTTGATCCTGCCTTGCATTATGTTAGTGTGATCTGATTTCATATTCAGAATTGTAAACTCCATGAGATCCAGGTCTATGTGTTTTCTAGATTTATTCACTTGTGAAATCATAAAGCTGGAAAGGATTTGGAAAAATGCTATCCAGCGTCTTCATTTGCAAACCTTTGAAGGTTTGCAAAGGTTTGCGCAAGTCCCATGTGCATAGTGGACATTCAATTAACAATTGCTAAATGAAATAACATGCCCTCACGGGCCACAGAGGTGAATTAAGACTGCTGAGACCTCAGTGTCATCACCTTAATTTAGATTGACCCTTCTGGCACCCTCTAAGTGTTCATGAATGCCTGGGGAAAGCCTTAGATGTCTTTGCCAGCTTTTCCCTCATGGTCCTTTGCATGGACTCTGGAATTTGCTTGCTGAACACAAGGCAACATGGTGTTTTGAGATACAAATGGCAGAGCAGCTGTATTAAGAAAATCAAAACAATAAACAAAATTGATGTTGTTTTCTTATTGCTGCTTTGAGACTTGACATGAGTATGAATCTGTCATAACCAAGAACTAATATCTTGCCTGTGTATCTAAGGCATAAATAAAAATTAATTGCAGCACACAGCTGTTAATTATCAGGTTTTGGAGCATTCTAGGGGCAATTGCTTATGAATACCTATTTAGCTAAAGATCCCTCACTCATTAGGACATGCTGACATAGACTATGGGGACATTAGCCAGTTGTTGATCAGTTGCATCTGCATAGTCTAGTGGTCCGGGTTGCCGGAGGTCATTGCACACTGTTAAGGGATAGGCTGCCACAGCCGAAATAGGGGATGCTTTGCTTATGAAACTACTCTTTCCTTGTTTCACGAATGTTCACAACTAAAAAAGATTACTGACTTCCAGGGATGGCTTGTGGTGATTCTTCTTCTCAATGAATTGGGCCATGGACGTGACAGACATTTGTGTGTGTGTGTGTGTCACTTTGTAGGAGGCAGTAGACCGTAGTGATGTGCTAAAATACATAAATGATATTTATATTGCATTTTTATTATCAGAGTTTAATGCTTTAGGGCCATCAGAATCTGTTTCTCTCAAAAGAATGGCCAAGACCTGAAAAAATCTCTTTATTGTTCTTTAGAGGGAGGAAAAGGGCAGAAAAGCCTTTGTATCTCAGAGATGAGAAGAAATGCAAAAGGTACTTGATTCTTATAAATTAAATTCACATATTAATGAAAAGGAGGGAAAATAGGAAAAAATATGTTTTTCTGTTTTCTGCCGGCAGAGCAGCTGCCCCTAAATTTAAAAAGCCTATCATTTTACTCTAAGTCAAGTTCATTAAAACAAACTCACTTGGACTTTCCTCTTTTGTGTGTGTGTGTGTGTGTGTGTGTATGTGATTGTACTGTGATTTGTAACCAAAAGTGCTGCTACTTTTCTAGAAGTCAGGGTAATTATATTGATTGTAATCTCAGAACCGCGGGCCTGGTTTTTCTGATCTGGTTATTGTCAAGTCCTTCCTATCTATGCTCCAGTTTCTGGCATCCTCTTCTCACCATGACTAGCCTTCTAAGCTCGCCGTGGCCAGACTTGACCTGGGAGAGGTGGCATTTACGGAACTCAACAATTTTGCTCCTCATCATCACGTTAGTTTGGCTTCTGGTCTGCCTTTGGTTTTTGCCATATTTGTAGAACCGGCCTTGTCTCTTGTTCCTTGGATTCAGTGTCTACCTTGCACTATAGCTTTTGTGCCTGGGTGTTTGTCTCATTACCAAGGACTGAGGTCCCGTCTTAGGAATTTGCCAGGTGTGCCCATGTCCTCTAGGGACACATAAGACTCAACCTTACTCCTCCCCTTTCTGAGCCCCAGGGTCCAGCTCCTGCACCGCGTGCTGACTGAGGCTCCACACTTTCAGAGGAGGCTCTCCGATGCCGCCTGCCTGAACGCTGGGGCACTTTTTGCTTCTGGATTCCGTGGCACCATGCTGTGATTTCACATTGAGTAAATTTCCATTGTTTTGTGGCTGCCTCCCGACTCCAGGCTCCTGGCTGCTTTAGCAGCTCTTAGGTATTGCCATATCCTTCAGCTACTGTGTTCTGCCTGCCAGACTGGACATCTTCCCAGCACCTGCAGCTGGACTGTCCTCCATGGTGGCAGGTCTGGTTCCAGGTCCCAGCTTCTTCCACTGTGACCTGCCTAGGCCTGGCCTAACACAGTCAACAAATGTAAAAGACGTCCTTCAAGATGTTTATGTTTCAAATACTGTTCAAGAATTTTTACCTACAATTCTCCAATTAGGTTACAGTTAAAGAAATCTCTTCACTCTTATTATGATATGTGGATTGTAAAAATGGTGGCCTTTACTTATTTGCAGGTCTTTTAAATAATAAAGTATGAATGAACCTTGCTTTTAATGGACATTCTGAACAAATTCTTCCAAGTATATCACTCTTTATATTTAAGAGTGATATAAACTAATGAAATGGTGCCTATTTCTGTCCTGATGTCCATGGTAGGAACCCTGGGCCTAATTACTGTGCTTACCTATTGCCCTCAGTCCTGAGCTAAACATGAAAAGCTGAAGATAGGCTAAAGCAAAGGAAATCTCTTAGTGCGCAAGTATGAATGTTTGTGTATATGCACACACACGTGCATAACTCAGGAGTGTGAATGGTGAGAAAGGGCAGGTTAAAGTGACCCTGTTCATTTGACAGATTTTAAAAAGGGATTCTTATTAATATAATAATTATCAGTGATGACCCAGATGGTAAAGAATCTGCCTACAATATGGGAGACCCTGGTTCGAT
The DNA here is from genome assembly GCA_006408695.1 of Aepyceros melampus. Taxonomy (NCBI): domain Eukaryota; kingdom Metazoa; phylum Chordata; class Mammalia; order Artiodactyla; family Bovidae; genus Aepyceros; species Aepyceros melampus. The sequence continues at coordinate 146,368 of SJXQ01005391.1, read as the reverse complement.
CCCTGGGTTGGGAAGATCCCCTGAAGATGGGAATGGCTACCCATTCCGGTATTCTTGCCTGGAAAATCCCTTGGAGAGAGAAGCCTGTGGGCCACAGTCCATGGGGTTGCCGAGTCGGACATGACTGAGCAACTAACACATTATTAATTACGTGAATACTTGTGTCGTATCAGGCAGTATGATAGACACTTAAATTACCTTATTAAAGCCTCCTTAATTTGGCACTAATTTTGTTTCCACTTCACATGAGAGCAAACTGAGGTTCAGAGAGGTTAATTACCTTACTCAAGTCCCCGCACAAAATGATTGCTGGGATCGAGAGATGCTTCCCTGTAGCGTGGTCCCCCTTCGAATCTTCTGCGCCATCCTCTGCTTTCCTGTTCTTCAGTATGATGTCTCCAACTTATTTTTGTATAAGCAGGGAAGTAGTAGAGACTGTGGGAGGAAAATAACGTATGCTAGTTTTAATTTTCTGATAATTTTTGCATAGGCTATCTATTTAATCCTCAGAAAAAGAACGTGTTATTGTTGTCTCCATTTAAGAGGGTGAAACAGAGGCTCGGAAACATTCAGTGACTCCATGTTGTTGTAGGAGCTCTGGCTTCTTTACCTGACTGTTGTTTACTATTCCATTGTGAGACTCTACCACAGTATCCTAACAATGGACAGGTGGATTTTTTTTTGCCAAGCTTTTTGTATTGTAAATAGTTCCTCTGTGAACATTCATATGTATATTTCTAATGCACATTTTGCATAGCTTTTTCTTAGGTATATACCTGAGAGTATATATGTTTGGAACAGGATGAGAGTGTGTCATGACTTATTTAATTTTGATTAAATAATTCTTTCCATCTGAGGTTAAAAGAGAATTCTATAAACTTGAGGTCTCACCTTTCTCCCCTAAATCACCTAACTTAGTGACTATCTAGGGCAACAGAGTGGTGAAGCTTAGACTGAATCTGAGTTCTTTAATTCCAGACACTTCCCAGGCCTGTCCTGCTTTAACACATGAGCATCTTTCTCACCATTCTACTCTGGTGGCGTGAGAGCTGCAAATTTCACAGGTTTAAAGGAGGATTATACACCATTGAGTCGTGAATCTGTTTCTGCAGAAGAGATTGGATTTTGAGAAAGTACTCAAGAGAGTTCATATTGCTTCGCCCATGGGTCTATGTGTTGCTCCACTTGAAATGAAAAGAATGGCTTCGTGATTTAGCTTTATGAGGGAACCAGAGCCATAGAGTTATGATCCAGTGCATGTACCATTGAAGGATAACAATTTAAAGTCCAATAATTCTTGCTATCTATGTTCACCAGAGGATCTCAAAGAGTTTTATGAGAGATTATAGACTAAGAATCTGAAAGAGTTATGTGCAATTTATGGTTAGAAAAGAAAGTGCTAAAGTTTTCCAGAATGCTCCAGGGCTGTCATTAGAGAAGACGTGAAGAGAGCCCAGGATCATCGATCCTTTGGCTGGGAACCCTGGCAGGACTAAATGTGGCCAAATGACTCAGAGATCCTGAGTGGCTTCAGCTTGCTTTGTGTGGCAGTGTTCCTTTTCCAGGGGTCATGCTGCTTGAAGGAAGACAAAGAAGAGCCAACACGAATTGGTTGCCCAAACCTTTAAGGAACAGTGTTATTGTGGTGGTCATATTAATACTGCTTTTGAAATGTACTCTCCTTCTGACTAATGTTTCTCCCTCTTTTATTGGAATTTTAAGCACAATGATGTGAGCCAGCTGAAGTTTTTAAATAGCACAAATATAAATGGTTATCTTAAATTATATTAGGGAGAACTCTACTTGAAGTATTTAGGTTAATAATAAAGACACCAAATGCATATGGGCTTAATATGTTTTAAGACTAAATATGTGATTTTATAAAACTTTTGTGACCTTTATGTTTTCTGTTGGCTTGCCATAGGATTTTTAATTGAATTACTATAGAAAATTCAGCATAAAATATTATCAGATTTAACCACCCACTGAGTGTGTTATTTGTTACTGTTTTATTAGGCTAAATCATAGGTCACACATCTCTTTTTCTGATTTTCAGCCCAGAGGGCTAAAGTTTTAAAATGAGATGATGAAATTTTAGAAAAGAGCAAGAACTTAATAAAATGATAATAATTAATTTCTATAGAAAAATAAAGCTTCCTGACTCTATGTGCATTCCTAGCTTTTTAATAGTTTGCTTCTTTGATGTTCACATTCTGAGCTTGTAACTAATCTGAGATTGAAATTAGAAGGAGAGTTGTAGGTGCTCACGGAGAAAAGACCTGTTGGCAACCCAGTGTCAACCTTATCCACACTTCAAGCATCGTGCCTGTGGCCATATCTTCCAAAAGTTCAAAATGTGGGTGAGAAAGCAACATGCCTGGAGGATTCAGCCAGAAGATAACCATTTCAGAGTCTATACATCTTCATTTGGTCATAATAAGTGGTTAGGAATGACCCCCATCTTTTTTAGGGCTACTGCAAGTCACTGTGTCTCATTTTTATACCAGAGAGTATTTAATTCAGTTGTTCTCAAAGTGCAGGCTCCAGACCGCCAGCATCACCTGGGAACTTGTTAGAAATATATGTTCTCATTTGCTCATCCAGTCCTGCTGAGTCAGAACCACTGGGGAGGGGGCCCAGGAAGCTGTTTTAAAAATGCTTCATGTGCTTGTCATGCCTGCTAAAGTCAGAAAACAACCAATTTATGTTGATCAGTGTATGCTTTTTGTTAACCATATTGAAAAGTAACTTAGCCAATGTCTGAGTCATAGTAGGCTCTCAGTAAACATTACCCTGAAAATGAAAATATACTTAAATTGTAATGCAACAGTTTGCAATGCTTACATCATATTTTAGTCCCTTTGTAACTGTATACTCAGGAATGAGTAGTTGCCCTCACAGATTATTCATTTTCTTTCCCTTTACGATTAGCTCTTCATCTTTTTAATTTAATATGAAAGGTTATCTTCAAAGAAAAGTGTTGTCTGATGCTTCAGTTATTTAATTCTCTGGAGAGTCACTGAGAAGCAAAGTTGGCTCATGCCAGTCATTTCTTTCCCATTTTTAAAGAGGAAGAGTCACTTCACTGTCAATAATGATTAGTGAGTTTTTTGTTTTTTTCCCCTAGTCTCTTCTGCAGGGCCAGGCAAAGTTCAGTGGCCATGAGTTTGTTGTTTTAAGACTTCTAAGTTGGCTTTGAGTCTGCTTTGGCAGCAAATTCACCCAACGACTTTAATACTCTCAGCTTTGCTTCAGTAATATGTGAAAATGGGGAAAAATCAATCATAAAGAATTTTGAAGTGCAATAGATTTATGGAGACAAATGGGCTCATATTGTGACATGTGAATTCATATATATTATACTTCCAAATAATTTCCAGTGTATGAAATCCTGAGTAATCAGGGACTCCAGATTTAGTGGCATTCTTGTGGTACAAATCTCATTTGCATCTTGTCAGGCACTTGCCCTCTGGGGTTGAACAGCATCCCTGCATATGAGCACACCCAGCTCTTGTGGAGCGTTCCTCACATTGGAGCATCAAAGGGAGAGTCAGGGTCTGGAGTTGGGTATGTGTCCCATGGGTGTGTGTCATGGCAAATCCTTGTAGTTCAGGGATCATGGGAGTTTTGGGGAGATCTTGCATGAGGCAGGGTGGGGAGGCGGGGATGGCCAGGGGGGTGCTGACACTTTATCAGGAAGATGAAAAAGTGTGGTGGTATGAGAGGCAAGTGGGCCTGAGAGAGCCAGGAACCTGAATAACTGAGGGTCTCCCTGGGTAGCATTCCTTGTGATTCTGGTAGGGAAGTGGGTGGGAGATGCTACTTGTATAGAATTGCACCAAATGATGCTAACCACCACCCTAGTACTCCCCTCCCCTCTTTTTTATTTTTCTGAGTGAAACCAGCTACTGACATCACAAGCTCTGAATTGGTAGCTGGATTTATAGTTGAGCACTGGCCAGCATTGTTACGTTTTGCCTCCCAAATTTCAGTTTGTTCATTCAAAGAGGGGGAGAATTGAACATAGAGCACAGGGTTTGGAGGGCAGCCTGTAAAGACCTGCATTTTGAAGTCCACAATACTGAACACTTTCCAGATGATGAGAACCATGGAGATACTTGGGATGAAGTGACAAGCAGGACTTCCTGCCCTTAGGGAGTGCGAAGCCTAGTGAAGGAGACAGATCTCTAAACAGGTTATTATAATCCAGTGGGATGAACTTTGTAGGTACAGAATGTTACCTGAATCAAGTCAGGGTCCTGGTGGACAGTTCTGATAAAATATGGTCCTCTGGAGAAGGGAATGGCAAACCACTTCAGTATTTTTGCCTTGAGAATCTGCTGGACTGCATGAAAAGGCAAAAAGATAGGACCCTGAAAGATGAACTCCCCAGGTTGGTAGGTCCCCAGTATGCTACTGGAGAAGAGTGGAGAAATAACTCCAGAAAGACTGAAGAGACAGAGCCAAAGCAAAAACAACACCCAGTTGTGGATGTGACTGATGATGGAAGTAAACTCCAATGCTGTAAGGAGGAATATTGTGTGGGAATTTGGAATGTTAGGTCCATGAATCAAGGCAAATGGTAGTGGCCAAACAGGAGAGGGCAAGAATGAACATCGATATCAGTGAATTAAATGGACTGGAATGAGGCAAATTTAATTCAGATGACCATAATATCTACTACTGTGGAAAAGAATCCCTTAGAAGAAATGGAGGAGCCCTCATAGTCAACAAAAGAGTCCACAATGCAGTTCTTGGGTGCAATCTCAAAAATGACAGAATGTTCTCTGTTCGTTTCCAAGGCAAACATTTCAATATCACAGTAGTCCAATTTTATGCCCCAACTAGTAACTCTGAAGAAGCTGAAGTTGAATGGTTCTATGAAGACTAAAAGACTTTCTAGAACTAGCACCCCAAAATGATGTCCTTTTCATTATAGGGGACAACAGACCAGTTCCAAATAGGAAAAGGAGTACATCAAGGCTGTATGTTGTCACCCTGCTCATTAACTTCTATGCAGAGTACATCATGAGAAACGCTGGGCTGGATGAAGCACAAGCTGGAATCAAGATTGCCAGGAGAAATACCAATAACCTCAGATATGCAGATGACACCACCCTTATGGCAGAAAGTGAAGAAGAACTAAAAAGCCTCTTGATGAATGTGAAAGAGGAGAGTGAAAAAGTTGACTTAAAGCTCAACATTCAGAAAATGAAGATCATGGCATCTAGTCCCATCACTTCATGGGAAATAGATGGGGAAACAGTGGAAACAGTGTCAGACTTTATTTTGGGGGGCTCTAAAATCACTGCAGATGGTGACTGCAGCCACGAAATTAAAAGATGCTTATTCCTTGGAAGAAAAGTTATGACCAACCTAGATAGCATATTCAAAAGCAGAGACATTACTTTTCCAACAAAAGTCTGTCTAGTCAAGGCTATGGTTTTTCCAGTGGTCGTGTATGGATGCGAGAGTTGGACTGTGAGGAGAGCTGAGTGCCAAAGAATTGATGCTTTTGAACTGTGGTGTTGGAGAAGACTCTTGAGAATCCCTTGGACTGCAAAGAGATCCAACCAGTCCATTTTAAAGGAGATCGGCCCTGGGTGTTCTTTGGAAGGAATGATGCTACAGCTGAAACTGTAGTACGTTGGTCACCTCATGAAGAGTTGATTCATTGGAAAAGACTGATGCTGGGAGGGATTAGGGGCTGGAGAAGAAGGGGACAATAGAGGATGAGATGGCTGGATGGTATCACCGACTCGATGGACATGGGTTTGAGTGAACTCTGAGAGATGGTGATGGACAGGGAGGCCTGGCGTGCTGCGATTCACAGGATCACAAAGAGTCGGACACGAATGAGCAACTAATCTCATCTGATCTGATTCTATTTATTAGAGCTTCCCTGGAAGCCAGTGGTAAAGAATCCGCCTGCCAATACAGGATACATGGGTTCAATCCCAGGTATAGAAGATCCCCTGAATGAGAATTCACTCTAGTATTTTTGTCTGGAGAATTCCATGGACAGAGGAGCCTGGCAGGTGACCATAGGGTTGCAAAGAATCAGGCATGATTTAGCTACTGAACAACAATAACAAATTCTGTTTAATAGGCACCTGGCAAACCACTGTGGAAAACTGACAACTCTAAAAGATTCCCTGACCCTGAGAAGCTTATAATCTGGTTAGAGACATAGTTACAAAGTCCAGAAGTTAAATTATAATAGAAGATAATAAAGGATAATATTCCAAATTTAGTGATTATGATTAAGGATGTTCAGAGAAGAGAAATAAGGATTGGCTGAAATGATTAAGGTAAACCTAGAGGGCCAAGTGGGGTGTTTTTGAAGGGCACTCATCTCTATAACCCCATAGAATACTGGATTCAAAGCCCCTCTAAGGTAATAGTTTTTAACTTTAGAATGCATGAAAATCACTTAAGTTACTAGGGAAAAAATAAAAATTCCTAGAACCCAGCTTTAGAGATTCTGACTGTAGCTATGGGGTATGTCCCAGAAATCTGCTTTTTCAAAAAATACCCCAGGTGATTCTGATATACATGGAGAATACTGCTCTGGAAATGTGGCAGGTTAATGCCCAGGAATTTATTGTAGATTTGGCTAAGTCTTATTAAACCACAGATCTTGTGTGACTAAGAGGAACTCCACTGTCATGGAACACTTATTTCAGTGACTTTGTCTCTCCTTTTAGGGAAGCTCAGAACATCCAGGCCAAGAAAAACAACCTGAGGACTCTATTTCCAAAGGCCCTTAAACTCCTTTAGATAAATCCAGAGGTGAAATCTGAGACGAGTGCCGCTGTTTGTCTATGATAGCAGAGGGTAAATCATTAGCACGAAGGGACTACTTCCATTAGCATTTGACTTTTGGTCCTTTTGTTTTAAGCTCCTTTTTTCTACAAAGGTGACTGGGGTCACATAGTGGGTCAAAAAACAAAAAACAAAAACCCTCAGTGAGAGAGGTTGGGAATCTTCAATCTCCATTCCAAACCATGTTGCTGATGACTTGAAGATATCACCAGATACTCATGATACAAAGGATAGATTCTGTCCATGGGAGAATGATTCTCTGAAGAAAAGTTTAGAATCATTTTCAGAGCCATTGGAGGGGACATCTTAGAGTCCTGTGGGTGATGTTACACAAGATCTTGCCATGTTTCCGGTCCAGAAAAGAAAGCTAGATCCATCTCCAAAAATGCATAGATATCTGAGGAAGGTTGTGAGGACAAGGAGAATGAGAAAGAGCAAGAAGAAGGAGAAAGTGAAGACCCACTGCCCTGGCATTCTTCCAACACCTTTTGTACCACCGCAGAGTGAAGAAGATGAGGTGGTAGATAAAAAGCTGACCTTGCTCAATGCCAAGGAACATTATCTTGACCTTCCCAAAGAGGTACGGGTGAGGCACGGGGTTGCAAAATTCTGGGCTCAACACACATATACAACAAACATATATCAAAATGTATAATGGCTCGACATTCTAAAAATGTGTTTCTTTCCCAAATATCAATTCTAAGTGGTTCCAGGATGGAGGCTGAAGGAAGAGGACATGGGTACAACAAAGCCATTCAATTATTCAGGCTGATGGTTTCCACAGGGGATCCCGGGTTACTCCAGAAGAGAAAATAATGACACCTCTTCATCAGGAATAGGCAGAGGAGGGATACGGAACTTGAGAAACAAACTAGGATCCTTGGGCCCAGATGGAGTATGAAAGAAATGGCTGAGAAAGGCAAGTCCTTTCTGTATATATGTGTTCGCATTGACAGCTTTTAACTTTTTTCTTCTACTTGCAGGATGGATTGCAGAGCCGGAAGGATGAAGGTGCCTGTGTCATGCATGAGGAATGTCACATCCAGCCCCATGAGCTCTCAGTGTCCCCAGAGCTCGGGTCCTCCTTTCCTGCAGTGACATCCTTGGCATCACCACCACTCTGCTTCAGTGTTTTTTAAGCTGTTTCTGCCAGACCTTCTCGAGGTCTAGGAAAAGGAAATCTCCTGGAAGAGAGGGCACCAAGCAGGCTGAGGCAGGAGGTGATGCTAAGGCTCTGAGACCTGGTCTGCTGAGGGTTCTGGGCAAAAGCAAAATGCAGCCTCACTGAAGCTTGTAGCAAGTTGAAATTGATTTAGGGTTCCCTTGTGTTTAGTTTTACAGCTTTCTCTATGTCATTGTTCCTGTTCATTGAGTTCTTGTCTGTCGAAGAGAGAGCTGCTTTTAAGCTCATCCTCAAGCCTAGAGAGGTAGTAAAATCAAAGTAACTTTGAGGTTTAAATACTGTGCCCAGTAGTGGGATTGCTTCCTACTTCCTCCCGTTAGACTGAAGTGGGATTCTTGGTGGAGCCATGGTTCCTAAAACTCATGCATGTGTCATGCATGTATTCAGTTGCCTTACTTTTCACTAACTTCTCTGAGGATGGAAGCCATACAGGTTCATCACTTTGAGTAATACCTCCTGGTATGTTCCATCAAGTGGAGATTTCTCATGCTTAAGTCCTCTCGTTTTTCCTCTTTTACCTTTGACTAGAGATTGACTTTCCTTTGTTCATTTCCGGTACTTTGTTGAAATTCTGCCACTTTCTACTTGATTTTGCAGTAATTCGGGGGCAGGGGTAGGGTGGTTGTTACTGTTCTTGGACATGATGCCACAATTACTCTCCCAATTCTAACTGTTGTTTGTTTTTCTTTTTGTTACTTCTTAGTAAGATACCTACTTCTGAAGTGTGCCTCTTTAGCCAGACCCTCACAGAATCTTGTGTCCTTCTGCAATCCTAAATACAATAAGTACTTTTAAAAAAAGTTGTAGATCATTTCTTTTCTCCCTTGTTTTGGCATGCTAGATTAATCCCCTTCTTAGGATAGAAAATAAGACTTTAAATTAATCTTACACCTTCCCATGGGGAAGGAGTAGGTTTAAGAAGAGTTTGAGAGTTTCTCTGTAGCAATGGCAACCCACTCCAGTACTCTGCCTGGGGAGTCCCATGGACGGAGGAGCCTGGTGGGCTGCAGTCTATGGGGTCGCTGAGAGTCAGACACGACTGAACAATTTCACTTTCATTTTTCACTTTCATGCATTGGAGAAGGAAATGGCAACCCACTCCAGTGTTCTTGCCTGGAGAACCCCAGGGACGGGGAAGCCTGGTGGGCTGCTGTCTATGGGGTCGCAGAGTTGGACATGACTGAAGCGACTTAGCAGCAGCAGCTGTAGCTTTAATTACTTGCTATTTCCTACTTTTCTCAGTTTCCCAACTCATATAAGATTAATAAATTAAAGTAGAAATATCAATAAATGCATGAAGTATCTTCATAAGGAGGAAGTTGTAAGGTTTATTTTCTTGCTTCCTTAAGACTTATCCTGATGGTTATATTGGAATAAGAGAAGATGATCAGTATGTTTGTTTTGTTCCTTTCTCATCTGGAACAGGGCTCTGTTCCTTTGAGAAAATGTAGTTGGGAAGAGAATAGAATGAGTTGCAAGAGCAGTGGCAAAGATCCTGAAGACTGCCTTGGAGGTAATTGGTGAAAATTGACCTTGAAGAAGCTTTTATGGTGTGTGTGTTGAGGATTTCAAATTATTGGATTGGCTAAAAAGTTTGTTACAGAAATGTTGCATAGAAAACACTGAATGAACTTTTTGGCCAATCCAGTAGAATTAGAAATTTTGCACAATGTCATACTCAGTGCTTGGAGTAAAATAGGGCCCTTTCAAGCTTTGGTATTTTTTGTTGTTTAAAAAGTCATTGATTTCTTGTTTTAGAGAGTATAGAATTTTAATAGAATTAATAGACCACTATAAAATGAGCTCAAGCTATTACATGAAATTTCAAATTATCCAAATTATGTTTATATACATACTTTCTCAATTTAATACAAAAAAACGTACTTCTAGGCAAGGCATAATGTAGCTAAAGTCTTGAGTCATAGAACTTATTATTAAAGACTCAAAGAAAGATATGTGTAGCTATTAATACTTTATTATTGCTATTGTTCTTTTCATAAGATGTTTCAGGATGAGCTGTTTTCTCATAGAAAAAAAATATTAGTTGGAGCCAAGTTAGCCATATCTAGCTAACCTTATCCCTCATAATGATTTTCATATAAAGTTTATTTACTCCAAATTTGGAGGACAGATTTCAGATAAGGAAAGATCTGTAGAAGCACTTAGTTTTGAAATTCTTTTGCTCAGGTCTCTTGACCCCTTGCTCGCAAAAAGGAGAAAGGGTGTCTATCTCTTTTCTGATCCTTTTGTAAATGAAGTATATGTTCTCTGGTTTCAAATTTTGTGTTGCTGTCTTTATGATTTGAATTATTAAACATGGTTTATGGCTTAATGAAGTTGTTTTGTAAAATATATTTAGAAAGTTTAGTATAACTGTATTCAGTTCAGTTCAGTCCAGTTGCTCAGTCGTGTCCCACTCTGAGACCCCATGAATCGCAGCACGCCAGGCCTCCCTGTCCATCACCAACTCCCGGAGTTCACTCAGACTCACGTCCATTGAGTCTGTGATGCCATCCAGCCATCGCATCTTCTGTCGTCCCCTTCTCCTCCTGCCCGCAATCCCTCCCAGCATCAGGGTCTTTTCCAATGAGTCAACTCTTCGCATCAGGTGGCCAAAGTACTGGAGTTTCAGCTTTAGCATCATTCCTTCCAAAGAAATCCCAGGGTTGATCTCCTTCAGAATGGACTGGTTGGATCTCCTTGCAGTCCAAGGGACTCTCAAGAGTCTTCTCCAACACCACAGTTCAAAAGCATCAATTCTACAGCACATCCTCTGTCGTCCCCTTCTCCTCCTGCCCGCAATCCCTCCCAGCATCAGGGTCTTTTCCAATGAGTCAACTCTTCGCATCAGGTGGCCAAAGTACTGGAGTTTCAGCTTTAGCATCATTCCTTCCAAAGAAATCCCAGGGTTGATCTCCTTCAGAATGGACTGGTTGGATCTCCTTGCAGTCCAAGGGACTCTCAACAGTCTTCTCCAACACCACAGTTCAAAAGCATCAGTTCTTCTGTGCTCAGCCTTCTTCACAGTCCTGTATTAAAGTAAAAACAAATTAAAAAAAAAATAAAACCTACTACTGTTGATGAGAGATAAAGCTTTGGGGTCATTTTTAAAAATTGATTTCTGGCAAGATTGATAACATTTCTGTTGTACACAGAAATAATTTACAAGTAAAAATATGATTCTATTTAGTGTATTTAGTTCCCTTTTTTCACACGGAAATTCTAACTAGATAGATGGCAGGTGTACTCATTGCTATAGGTTGATTAAGTTGAGATTAAGGGGGTCAATTAAATTTTTAAGTGATTTTTCTAAGAGCACTCATTAAATCTGATAGGGAATCATAATACAAGTTCTTTAAACAAATTATTTAACCATGAACCACGTGATTACTTTTGCTCTGAAGTGTTTCCATACTGAAACACTTCCTGTTAACCATTTTGTTTTTGTCAACTTGTCCTCACATTACTGTCTAAATTTCAACGAATGTCCTCTTTACCCACCTGGAAAATTTTAACATGAAAAAACTCTAGCTGATGTAAAGTTATTCAAAGACCCAAAAGAGATTGTAAGTAATTGATTTACTTATAAGTTTTGACAGAAAAGGTAGAGATTAGTCCACCCTTCTGTTTTTCCAAGGAAACTGAAACACAAGTAGCTCTCTCAAGATGACATAGTTAAAACAAGTAATATCTAACAAATTAAATATTGTGCTTTTTGTATCATCTGTAAGCTTCAAACAATCTGTGTATAGTTGATATTAATATTTTCATTTTAAAGATGTGATAATTTAAGTTCAGAAAATTCTCAGGACTTGATATGTCTGATGCTGAATCCAAACTGAGGTTTAATAGTCTCTGAATACTGCACTATTACATTCTACCTCTCAGTATTGTAATATTATAAAATCTCTTTGTTTCTAGTCTAACTCTGTACTGTCAAGAATAGACTTTTCTTTTTTTTTTTTAAGAATAGACTTTTCTTATTCAGCAACATTTAGATTTTAGCCTTAATACAGCTAATTTTAAAGATGTGATAATTTAAGTTCAGAAAATTCTCAGGACTTGATATGTCTGATGCTGAATCCAAACTGAGGTTTAATAGTCTCTGAATACTGCACTATTACATTCTACCTCTCAGTATTGTAATATTATAAAATCTCTTTGTTTCTAGTCTAACTCTGTACTGTCAAGAATAGACTTTTCTTTTTTTTTTTTAAGAATAGACTTTTCTTATTCAGCAACATTTAGATTTTAGCCTTAATACAGCTACAATAAAAATAGTTCAATAAAAAGTCCAATTAATAAGAATATTTCTTCTACAAAAATTTTCTATATTAGGTAATAAATAATAAAGTAGTTAACCAAATATCACTGGTAAAAGAAAACTCCAGTGTAATATTAACAAAATTTTAGTCATTGCAAACAATTAAGCTTAGACAATTATTTAACTGAAAAATGATCAAGTGAAAAAGGGATAGTATGTAATCCTAGCAGGACCCTTCACTTGACAGGGGCACAAGGCAAAGCACAGCAAAAATGAATTAGGCCTCATTGCAAGCTAATAGACTTGAGAGTGTTTCTAAACCATTTTCAGGTGAATGATTTGGGACTTGGGTAGCAGAGAAGCAGGCTTTTCTGTGTAACCCAGTGACTCTTGAAATAAGTAAATATACTCCTCCTAATGAACTCTAGGCTTTAAATTGGAAATTTTAATTTTCTCACAGCTTAAAACATTCTTTTCATTCTGATTGACAGTCTTCTTTCAAGAAAAAAAGCAAAGAACAATAAAACTGGAAGATTCTAGTCATTAGACTGTGTGGCCAAGGAATGTTGTTCCTGGTGTTTTTAAACTCAAGTCATGAGGACAGTGTACATGGGAGATCAGATTGGTGCAGATTTCTTGAGCTATATTCTGTCAACTACAGAGAATTGCAGCACTGCTTCCATCACGGGCTTCCCAGGTGCGCAATGGTAAAGAATCTGCAAGAGATGCAAGAGACATGGGTTCAATCCCCGGGTCAGAGGATTCTCCTGGGGAAGGAAATAGCAACACACCCCTCTATTCTTCTCTGGGAAATTTCATAGACAGAGGAGTCTGATGAGCTACAATCCATGGGATCACAAGGAGTTGGACATGACTGAGTGGCCGAGCATACACACACTCACACTACCATCATGGAAGCTCTGTGATGGACTGTCACATAGTTATCACCCTCCCGGTTCAAACTGCTAGAGGAAGTAAGTCTTTGACTTTGATATTTGTTCTCCTTTTCCCCCTCTGACCCCTGCACCTTAGAATGAGTACTGCATTGGATAAGAGACCCAAGAAAGGCTAATTTAACAGAGGAAGGCTCTTGCTGTAGATGTTTATAGTCTTCATGAAAATAAAATTTCAGAACAGATTAAAAGAATCTTTACATAATTTCTAATGAATTCAGAATTCTGGGGTTCTATTAAGAATGATTTCTTATAGCAATCTACAGATTCAATGCAATTCCTATCAAGCTACCAGCGGTATTTTTCACAGAGCTAGAACAAATAATTTCACAATTTGTATGGAAACACAAAAAACCTCGAATAGCCAAAGCCATCTTGAGAAAGAAGAATGGAACTGGAGGAATCAACCTGCCTGACTTCAGGCTTTACTACAAAGCCACAGTCATCAAGACAGTATGGTACTGGCACAAAGACAGAAATATAGATCAATGGAACAAAATAGAAAGCCCAGAGATAAATCCACACACCTATGGACAGCTTATCTTCGACAAAGGAGGCAAGAATATACAGTGGATTAAAGACAATCTTTTTAACAAGTGGTGCTGGGAAAACTGGACAACCACTTGTAAAAGAATGAAATTAGATCACTTTCTAACCCCATACACAAAAATAAACTCAAAATGGATTAAAGATCTAAACGTAAGACAAGAAACTATAAAACTCCTAGAGGAGAACATAGGCAAAACACTCTCAATGGTAATGATAAACCTGTACGCAAGACAGCAAAAGAGACACAGTTGTATAGAATGGCCTTTTGGACTCTGTGGGAGAGGGAGAGGGTGGGATGGGTTGGCAGAGTGGCAATGTAACATGTGTGATATCATAAGCGAAACGAATTGCCAGTCCAGGTTTGATGCAGGATGCAGGATGCTTGGGACTGATGCACGGGGATAATCCAGAGAGAGGGTGTGGGGCGGGAGGGTGGAGGTGGGGGTCGGGATTGGAAGTTCATGTACACTCATGGCTAATTCATGTCAATGTGTAACAAAACGAATACAGTATTGTAAAGCAAAAAAAAAATATATATAGAGTAGGTGGTAAGATAATAAAAAATGTCATTCAAAAAAAAAAAAAAAGAATGATTTCTAATGTGAACTTCTCTCCTAGTTGCCATCACCATTCTGGTTCTTGGATGCTGTGAAAATACACAGTGCTGGATCATTACAATGGTAGCCCTTCTGGTAAGCAGGACAATGGATCCATTCACAGAGAGTGATAAAATAGTAACTGGGATTTTAAATAACTGCTGTGAGGATTATCCCCTTAATATCTGTCCCTTTATTTGAAAGGATGCAGAATTATCATATTATAAAAATAATAAAAAAAGAATGATTTCTAATGTGAACTTCTCTCCTAGTTGCCATCACCATTCTGGTTCTTGGATGCTGTGAAAATACACAGTGCTGGATCATTACAATGGTAGCCCTTCTGGTAAGCAGGACAATGGATCCATTCACAGAGAGTGATAAAATAGTAACTGGGATTTTAAATAACTGCTGTGAGGATTATCCCCTTAATATCTGTCCCTTTATTTGAAAGGATGCAGAATTATCATATTATAAAAATAATAAAAAGAATATATCCCTGTTAGCATTTAGTATCAAATCTTCTAGTTGGCCCATGATGCTCAATAAGAATCTCTGGATAAAATTCATGTATAGAAGATGATGGACTTTCCTGGTGGCTCAAATGGTAAATAATCTGCCTGCCAAGCAGGAGAGGCAGGTTCGATCCCTGCATTGGGAAGATCCCCTGAAGAAGGGAGTGGCTACCCACTCCATTGTTCTTGCCTGGAGAATTCCGTGGACAAAGGAGCCTGCTGGGCTACAGTCCATAGGGTCGCAAAGAGGAAAACATTACTGAGTGACTAACACAGATAGAAGATGATGAAAAATAAAGCAGTAATCTCATAACCCCTTCTCTAAAAGCTACTATTTATTTTATTTTAAAATTTGGTTTCATTTTTCCCTCTTACACTGTTGGTGGGAATGCAAATTAGTAAAGCCACTATGGAGAACAGTGTGGAGATTCCTTAAAAAATTGCAAATAGAACTGCCTTATGATCCAGCGATCCCACTGCTGGGCATACACACCGAGGAAACCAGAATTGAAAGAGACACATGTACCCCAATGTTCATTGCAGCACTGTTTATAATAGCCAGGACATGGAAGCAACCTAGATGTCCATCAGCAGATGAATGGCTAAAGAAAGCTGTGGTACATATACACAATGGAGTATTACTCAGCCATTAAAAAGAATACATTTGAATCAGTTCTAATGAGGTGGATGAAGCTGGAGCCGATTATATAGAGTGAAGTAAGCCAGAAAGAAAAACACCAATACAGTGTACTTACACTTATATATGGAATTTAGAAAAATGGTAATGATAAACCTGTATGCAAGACAGCAAAAGAGACACAGATGTATAGAACAGCCTTTTGGACTCTGTGGGAGAGGGAGAGGGTGGGATGATTTGGCAGAGTGGCAGTGTAACATGTATGATATCATAAGTGAAACAAATCGCCGGTCTAGGTTTGATGCAGAATGCAGGATGCTTGGGACTGATGCACGGGGATAATCCAGAGAGA
>SJXQ01005391.1:81068-129695 GCA_006408695.1 Aepyceros melampus | reverse complement strand
CCAGAGAGAAGGTGTGGGGCGGGAGGGGGGAGGTGGGGGTCGGGATTGGGAGTTCATGTACACTCGTGGCTGATTCATGTCAATGTATAGCAAAACGAATACAGTATTGTAAAGCAAAAACAAACTAAAAATAAATATTAATTAAAAAATAATAAAAAAAGAAAAAAATTTTGGTTTCATTTTAAAACTAAAATTATGAAGCAAAGGTCTATATCTAACCCATTAAGCTGTCTAATTTCTACCTGTTAAGTAATTACATACATAAAAATTAGTTGGGGAATACCTGCCTGAGTCTGGATTTAAAAGTTAAAACACTGAATACTTGTTTTGCCATTTGCTGTTGTTTAAGTTTGGCTACTTTTTTAAACTCATTAATCTTTGGTCTCTTCATCTAAAAAAGAGGATAGTAATACCCCAGAGATGATTTTGAGGACTTTATGAGATAATATCTCTGAAAAAGTCTAGTGGCTGTTTTGTAGTAGAGGGCTTTTGACATTATAATGCTTATTTTATTCTTAGAAAATAAAACAAAACATTAAGTTTGTGAGTACTATACAAGGGTAAGCAACTCATGGCAGTCTTTACTTCACAGAAAACTAATTTCATTTCTAGGGGGATTACATGGAGCAAATAGTTTTCATATTTCTTTATTCCTAATTTGAATGTCTCTAGAGAAAATTTTATCTCAGAATTTTTCAAAACCCCTTTATTGTTACAACCTGTGAAATCAGTTTTAGTTAGGTCTTTATTTGTAGGACTGAACAGATACTCATCTAGTCATAAACTGCTTTAATGTAACACCTTTTTGAAAGTCATTAGCATTTTCTTGCCTGGAGAATTCCAGGGACAGAGGAGCCTGGTGGGCTGCCATCTATGGGGTCGCACAGAGTCGGACATGACTGAAGCGACTTAGCAGCAGCAGCAGCAGCAGCAGCAGCAGCAGCATTTTCTAAGAAACTTAGAAACTTAACTTTTTCTACTTAAACCCTCATGAATGTTAGGAGATATCCTATCAATAACAGTATTTCATTATGGTGATGATTATTGAATATTTAATGAAATGATGATAGAGGTTCTTATATTTATTAGAAGTTTTTACAGGGAAAACCTCTCCTCCCCTATACTCTAATAACCTCCTTTATCATCTCATTTATGTGCTGAATATTATGCAAAGACTGACTATGTAAAGGACCACTAGACTCTAGTGTTTGTGATCTGGAATTTTATTTTGTTCTACTCAGTAAGCGTATATGGAACATCTGTGCCTAAACTGAAGCTGTTTTATTTCACAGTAAGACAAAAGAAACACACATAAAAGGTAGACGAACCTGTCTGTTCCAACAAATAATTTGCAGGCTGTTCAGAGAAAATAAGACAAGCCCTCACACTGTGACTACTGCACAATATTAAAAGCATCCAGTCCAGATGAGCACAGAAGAGTGTTTGACAATGTTTAAGTAAACACTGATATGATGCCTTGTATTAGAAGGATGATTGCAAGGTGGAATATAGGAGATACCTTCTCTGAATAGGTAAAATTTGAGGAATAATATGGTCTTTTATTCAATCCCGTAGCCAAACAAGTTAGAATTACTTTGCCGGATGGAATACTGGAGGCTGAATGGAGCCAGAGGACAGGTGTGACCAGATCCGGTAGAAAGCTGGCAGAAATGGTGAAGCCAATACAGATGAGTTTGTTCAAGAGCAGGCAGTTTAAATGATGGGTCAGCAACAGAAGACAGTGCTACAAAGTTAGGCCTGAGAAAGGCAGAAATGATACCTAGGCAGGCACAGAACAGGGGGCCTAAAACTTCTATTTGAACAGTAGAAAGCCTCTGGTGTGTTGGTCATGAAGAATTGTATATTAGGGGGAAGGTCCCCTCCAAAGGAAAACAGGGTGGGCAGCACTGAATGACCTGAAAGTGGAGGATATGATGAAGAAAGATACAGATGTGGCAATAGTAGCTCACATATGGGAGACATGGTGTAGCTTAGAAATGTATGGTAAAAAGTAGTGAGAAATAAGATGGGGCCATTTGAACCCTGTTATTGTATTCAATACTTGGCTTCGATTCCTAGTTGAGAGTGAGCTGTTGTAAATTCTTGATCTTCATTAACATGGCCCAAGTTAGCAAACCTAAGAAGGGGCAAGTGTGGGAGGAGAAATGTGCAAGGGCATTAACCTAGATTCAGCAATAATCTCTAAGAATATGTTGTTTGGTTAGCTTCCTGTCTGCTTCACAACTGGGCTAGATGATTCCCTCTTTTTTCAACACTTGCTTACCAATAACATATTTTTGCAAGAATTTAATTTAAATTTAATTTAAAGGAATGATTATACAGGAACCCATATGTGAAAAACGCATAGTATATAGTATTTTGTTTTATGAAGAATGTAGAAAATTATTATCTGACTTATGGTTGCACATTCTACATTCCATTCAGTTAAGTTCAATTCAGTTGCTCAGTCATGTCTGACTCTTTGTGACCACATGGACTGCAGCATACCGGCTTCCCTGTCCATCAACTCCCGGAGCCTTCTCAAACTCCTGTTCATTGAGTCGATGATGCCATCAAACCGTCTCATCCTCTGTCGTTCCCTTCTTCTCCCACCTTCAATCTTCCCAGCATCAGGGTCTTTTCAAATGAGTCAGTTCTTCACATCAGGTGGCCAAAGTATTGGAGTTTCAGCTTCAGCATCAGTTCTTCCAATGAATATTCAGGACTGATTCCTTTAGGATGGACTGGCTGGATCTCCTTGCAGTCCAAGGGACTCTCAAGAGTCTTCTCCAACACCACAGTTCAAAAGCATCAATTCTTCGGTGTTGTTTTCTTTATAGTCCAACTCGCACGTCTACATTAGTCAAATTAAAGGCAATACATTTGGTAGGAACTTCTAAATGCTTATTCATAACGTAATGTTACCACCTCTCCTGAGTTGGTCTCCAAGAAGGTCCTTTTGTCCAGTGTCACTGGCGCCAGTAGACGGAGACGGAGTTCGATTCTAAAGGGAAGGAAAGTGTTATTCCTTCATCGGAGTGAAGAGGGGCGAGCTCTCTTGACAGGGCGTGGGCAGGGCAGAGCTCTTTGGATCCTATTGGGCGCAGTTGTGTTGTTCCCGGTTCAGACTGCAGTGCGGCCGCAGCCGTCACTGCACACAGCCCACTGCCGCCATCTTGAATTGCAGTGTCTGGAGAAGCGCTTCTGCACACGGAAGGTGAGGTGTCCACAGAGCTGTTTCTCACAAGCAACGCTGGACTGAAGGACAAGCTGCAAGGTTTCTGCAAGCGGCATTCTATAAGCAAGACAAACTGGACTAAAGCACAAAGGGAAAAAAGGTTAGACTTTATTTTATTATCTAATTTCTAATTTTATTTGCCAGGAATTGGTAATGGGCTTCGCAGGTGACGGTAACAGAATGGTACAAGCTGGTATTTTCACTGCAAACAGGGTCAGGGTTCAATTCCTGGCTTACAACTTAGTGGCTATGTACCTCAAACAAATCCTTTTTTTTTTTTTTTTTTTCTTCTGATGCCTTGATTTGCTCATCTGAAAAGTAAGAATAATTATACTTTCATCATAGAGCTTTGGTGAGAATTAAATGAGATGACACATTTAAAGAATTTAAAACATAGCACACAAAGTACAAGCTCAACAAATATGCATCTGTTATCATCAGATGGGTAGGATCCTTTAAAAAAAAATACTGATTTGTGAGGGAAGAAATGATAAGGTCTCAAAAGAGAGGATTGTGTGAGGTCCCTGGGGAGTCTGACCCTAACCGTAGGGACTTCCGGCCTCACCTCACCATGGCTCATCCCCACACCTAAAGAGGTTCTCTGTGTTAAGGCACAGTTATTACATGACTGTAGGGTTGTTTCTTAGCATCTAATTGTGAAGGAGTCTAATTCATGTTTTATTTCCAGTGCCAAGCACAGTAAGCACATGATAACTTCTCAGTAAGTGTCTGTCAAGGAAATGAGTAAACAATTCATTGAAGAATAGAATTTCAGTATATGCAAATTTAAATGTGCCATTCACACAAAAAGCATTTTGTTTCCCTCTGAGATAGGTTTTAGTGTTTGGCACTGAAGAAATCTCTCAGATCATGGCACACACTGGGAGAGGCCCCAAAGGAGCTGAGTATAAAGCTTTCATCAATTACATGGGATAGGGCACGGAATCAGCTTTGTTGTTGTTTAGTCACTCAGTCGTATCTGACACTTTTACGACTCTGTGAACTGTTGCCTACCAGGCTCCTCTGTCCTTGGGATTTCCCAGACAGGAATACTGGAGTGGATTGCCATTTCCTTCTCCAGAGAATCTTCCTGACCCAGGATCAAACCCATGTCTCCTGCATTGGCAAGTGGATTCTTTACCACTGAGCCATCAGGGAAGCTGGGATCTACTTCAGGCTGATTTAAAAAATAGATTCAGAGCTGCTATATTCAGCGATTAAGAAGAAAAAATGCACTCCTCTTTTCAACAGTCTCAGTACTTTGCTTTAAAATGCACATGTGCACACAGACACTTGCATGGGCACAAATATACAAATACATCATAGTTACAATATCAGTTTATTAATTTTGGTTAAGTGTTGCATAATAAGCTGTCTCAGAACTTACCAATTTAAAACAATGACATGCATTTAATTCATAAATCTGTAAGTTGGTCAGGGTTTGACAGGGAAATCTCTTGTGTTCTGTTCAGCATAGCTGGGGCAGCTTTGTTTTTGACTGAAGGTTTCATATCCACGATGGTACACTCACATAATTACATAATTGGCGATTTAATGCTGGTTGTCATTTGCTTGCTTAGTCTTGCCGTAGGCCAGGGGCCTAAGTTCCTTTCCAAGTGTGGTCTATTCATAGATTGTCATCCATTACACTGTGGTGGCGTTCCAAGCGTTTCCCAAGAGAACCGGGTAGATGGTATATTTCATGATCTAGTCTCAGCAGGTAATGTCAATTGTATTGTAGGCCACCAGATTCAAAGAAATAGACACAACTCTTATCATCCCCTATCCCAAGCCACTCCCCCCAACCCTCAAGCTCCAGAGGAGGAGTATCAATGTCACATTGTAAGATGAGTGTGTGGAATGGGAGATCTTTTTGTGATCTTCTTGGAAAAGAACAGTCAGTACTTAGAGAAATGCTCATTCAAATTTTGAAAGTCCCAAAGTGACAAGACTCCTTCATGGATCATAGCTTTGTCATGGTGAAGGGGCTTGCATAATTCAATGAAGCTATGAGTTAAGCTGTGTAGGGTTACCCAAGATGGATAGGTCATAGCAGAGTTTTCTGACAAAACGTGGTCCATTGGAGAAGGGAATGGCAAACTACTCCAGTATTCTTGCTGCAAGAACTCCATGAACAGCATGAAAAGGCAAAGAGATATGACATGAAGATGAGCCCTACAGGTTGGAAGATGTCCAATATGCTCCCAGGGAAGAGCAGAGGGCATTTACATGAATCTGAGCAAACTCTGGGAAATAGTGAAGGACAGGAGAGCCTGGTGTGCTGTAGTCCATAGCATTGCAAAGTGTCAGACACAACTGAGCATCTGAACAACAATAACAAAGTGACAAGAATATTCTGATATGTAGGAAATAATTTCTGGAATAGGCATACTCAAATGGAGAAGATATTTTTCATTAGAAATAATGGTTTCAGTTACATATAAGTTGTGCCATTGTATCTATCTTTGAAGAAAGTTCCCAACAATATCAATAGGACAAAGGGAAGGGGGCCTTAGCTGGCTTAGGTTATTTAGCATGAAGAGCCTGAGTGTCAAAAATTAACAAAATAGTTAGGAATCCTCATCTGGCCCTATTGATGCCATTGGAAGAGGATATTCTTTTTTATTGGAATATAGTTGATAAACAATATATTAGCTTCTGGTGTACTAATAGTGATTGGAATTTGCATACATTATGAAATGATTACTGTAAGTCTAGTTACCATCTGTTCTCGTACCAAGTTGTTATAATATTACTGATGATCACATTCTTTATGCTGTATATCACATCCCTGTGACTATTTATTATATAACTGGAGGTTTGTGTCTCTTAATACCAGAAGGGGATATACTGAATAATCAAGGACCTTCCGCTATGACCGCTTTGATATAGTAGAGTGTGCATAGCTAAGCCTAATTTTTCTCTATCTGTGACAGAATAAAATTTTCCATCATGACTAAAGGCTCAAAAATCTTACCCACTAAATTGAAAGTAGACACAAAAATCATAGGAAAATCTGTATCTGAAGTATATATCAACATTCTTTTGTCAGTAAATATTTATTTAACTCTCACAGGTGAAATATATAAATAATGACTGCAGTTTTCCTTCAAGGCAGATTAGAATTTAGCTCAGAGCAGTATTCAGCAAATCAAATGCCAGCAGTTTTGACCTCTCTGTCAGAGGAAAGGCATTTAAATGATTTTTAAAATTATCTGTTTTAGGACTTTGCATCGAAATCCAGCAAAATCAGTTAGCTAAAATCTATACCAGCTGGCCTGGATGACTTTTCATAGTCTCTGCCTGCATCTACTTTATTCGCAACGGAACTGCTATTGATTTGTATAATGAAGTAACAGCATACGAGTGATAACTTTCCCAAAAGCCATATCCTTTCTCTGTCTAGGATTTGGGGTGGAAAACAGAAACCAATAAGAATTCATTTTCTTCCTCAAAATATATTTGTTACTTTCAGTTGGCTTCCTTCCACCCAGAAAAGTCTGTCAAAGACAAGGTATGATTCAACATGGGAGTTCTTTTCTCCTCCTGATGAACTGTTGATCTGTCAGACCAGAATCTGTTGGGCAAAGGAGAGGATAATCATGGTTGATCTCTTACTTTACTAGCCTCTGAAAAGTCCTCCATTATTCATTTTTCACAATTACATTATTTAACTTATCCCATATGTTCCATAATTTTCTTTGTTTAATAATTTAGTCCCTTGAAGAATCAGGAGGAGATAAATGATAATGCCTTTGTGACAACTATGTATACTTTATGTTTGACCACTGTTGTCAGGATAGGAATAGTTTGAGTAGAATGGAAAGTGTTAGACCTAAAGAACTGGGAATGAGCAATGAAAGTAAGATTTTTATCCCCTTACCTGGGTACTTCTATGTGTGAATGGAGCTGCGGACTCATGTTCCTAAGAGAGGAGTTGAGGCAGAGTCCTAGGAGTAGGATCACATGACTGCCAGTGCCATTTAAGCCATCTTGCTATACATTGATTAGATTGTGATAATTTATTGAGTCTAGGCAACTTCATATGCAGGATTAAAGGCATTGTTTTGATCACAGCATCTAAATGTCAATACCTTCTGATGCTGCCAGGGCATAGAAATTGGGCGGTTGGGGTTACTCTCCCTGACACTAGGCAGAGATTAAAAACAAATTATGAAGTGATGGCAGTCCATGAAGTTGAAATTGTACATTTTCTGCGAATTCCACAAGTTCTTTAGCCTCCAACCTGGAACTGATTGAATGCACTTAATATTGTGTTTGGAAGCATGCTCCAAAAAGAGTTATTTTGAAGCTCAGTGCACTGTCTCTCTTCGTGTTTAATTATCTTTATATTTTAAGTTCTATTTCTGTTTTTGAGTGACTACTAGTACTTTCAGAAAATTCACAATAACATGTCTTAAGATATTAATATGACATACCATATAAACAATTTGATTTTTCATTGTGCATGCTCTTCTTCCTGAAGAAATGTTAAATGAACCTGTTACATTTTACTTTAAGGAGTTAAGCTTAGACAAACCCGTCAAACAGCATGACTTCTTTAGACAGGTGGTAATTTATTGTTAGGCATTCTGAAATGGTTTGCCTGGCAGAAATAAACATACAATAAAATTATCCAAAAAGCATTCAGGTGACTGTTTTGATTCAACAAATGACAAGAAAGTTTGAAATTGGAATATTCTGTGAATTATAGTAGCAACTTTACAATTGATGGGCTATGAAGACAAATCAAATGGAAAGGAATTTTGATTTTAATATGAAAAATGTGCAGTTATGTTGTAGAAACTAAAAGGACTAGAAAAAGATTTCAACAAGTAACTGGAAATTATTCTTAAATAATCAAGAAGATCAAGAACACATGGTGATTGACAGGTATTAACAGAGCTATTAAACATGTTTTTGAACCAAATGCATATGACATAGTTCAGTATTTATTCAATGATTTCAGCACAATCTTGTGTTATTATTAGCTGGTTAAGTTTTAGCAGATGATATAGAAAAAGCTACAAGCCTACAAGGTAAGAAAGCTTTTTAATTGTCTGGCTGCCAATCTTTTTAAATGCCTCTGTGTGTGTGTGTGTGTATTATATATTTATATGTATATATATATATACATATAATAACATAAATTGAAAAGAAAGGTCATAAATCACAAATAAATAAACAAAATGAAGTATTACATTTGTTTGTCAGTTAGAACCAGATTCTTCTTTAAATTCTAAATATGTTTTTATATACTATTTTGTTCTAGAAAGAACTGTGAGCAAACACATATTTTTATTGGAGAACCCAATATGCTTTCCCCAAAGAGATATTTAAGCTGCAGAAAATTGGGAAAGACGTCAACACAAAGGTCAATATGAATAAGAGGTTAATGTTGGAGTAGGAATGTTACAAATATTAATTAATTTAAATTTCACCTATCCCTGAATCTTTCAGTCTTGAAAATCAAGTATATATCAGTGCTTCTCAAATGTTAAGGGTTTCAGAATCATTGGAGAAACTCTCCAAAATATTTTTGCCTGGGCTCTACTCTCAAAGATTTTTGAGGCTATACTTCAGGAACCAGTATTTTTAACATCATTCTTTGCCTCTCTCCACAAATGTGATTCTGATAGAAATGAAGTCTAAAAATAATTGGAGCAGATAAGATGCATATACAATATGAAAGGAGACTATAGCACTTGAATGGAAAACATTTGTATCTTTAAAAATGTCAGAGCTCATTCAACTCTGTGGTCCATGTGAAACATATAAAAACCATTTTGCTCTGGATTAGTTCAAATTTTAATTTAATATTAAAAATTGACTTAGATTATACTTATATTATCAATGAAATGACCAAATTATTAATATTAGTATTTGGGAATTCTAATGATTTCAGGTAAAGCTATTATACCTTTCTTTTGATTTTAGTTCAGTTCTGTCGCTCAGTTGTGTCTGACTCTTTGTGACCCCATGGACTGCAGCACACCAGGCTTCTCTGTCCCAGAGCCTACTAAAATTCATGTCCATTGAGTCGGTGATGTCATCCAACCATCTCATCCTCTGTCATCCCCTTTTCCTCCTGCCTTCAATCTTTTCCAGCATCAGGATCTTTTCCAATGAGTCAATACTTCACATCAGGTGGCCAGAGTATTGCAGCTTCAGCTTCAGCAACAGTCTTTCTAATGAATATTCAGTACTGATTTCCTTTAGGATGGACTGGTTGGATCTCCTTGCAGTCCAAGGGACTCTCAGTCTTCTCCAACACCACACTTCAGAAGCATCAACTCTTTGGTGCTCAGCTTTCTTTATGGTGCAACTCTCACATCCATACTGGAAAAACCATAGCTTTGACTCGCTATGGACCTTTGTTGGTAAAGTAATGTCTCTGCTTTTTAATATGCTGTCTAGCTCGGTCATAGCTTTTCTTCCAAGGAGCAAGCAGCTTTTAATTTCATGGCTGCAGTCACCATCTGCAGTGATTTTGGAGCCAAAGAAAATAAAGTAGGTCACTGTTTTCACTGGTTCCCCACCAATTTGCCATAAGATGATGGGACCAGATGCCATGATCTTAGTTTTTTGAATGTTGAGTTTTAAGCCAGCTTTTTCACTCTCCTCTTTCACCTTAATCAAGAGGCTTTTCAGTTCTTCTTCACTTTCTGCCATAAAGGTGGTGTCATCTTCATATCCGAGGTTGTTGATATTTTTCCTAGCAATCTTGATTCCAACTTGTGCTTCATCCAGCTTGGCACTTTACAGGATGACTCAGCATAGAAGTTAAATAAGCAGGGTGACAATATACGGTCTTGTTATACTCTTTTCCCAATTTTGAACCACTCCTTTGTTCCACAACCAGTTCTGTTTCTTCTTGACCTGCATACAGATCTCTCAGAAGGCAGGTCAGGTGGTCTGGTATTCCCATCTCTTTCAGAATTTTCCACAGTTTGTTGTGATCCACACAGTCAAAGGCTTTGGCATCGTCAATAAAGCAGAAATAGACGTTTTTCTGGAACTCTTGCTTTTTTGATGATCCAGCGGATGTTGGCAATTTGATCTCTGGTTCATCTGCCTTTTCTAAAACCAGCTTGAACATCTGGAAGTTCGTGGTTCACATATTGCTGAAGCCTGGCTTGGAGAATTTTGAGCATTACTTTGCTAGCATGTGGAATGAGTTCAATTGTGCTGTAGTTTGAGCATTCTTTGGCATTGCCTTTCTTTGGGATTGGAATGAAAGCTGACCTTTTCCATCCTGTGGCCACTGCTGAGTTTTCCAAATTTGTTGTCATATTGAGGGCAACACTTTCACAGCATCATCTTTCAGGATTTGAAATAGCTCCACTGGAATTCCATCACCTCCACTAGCCTTGTTCATCATGATGCTTCCTTCCCTAAAGCCCACTTGACTTCAAATTCCAGGATGTCTGGCTCTAGGTGAGTGGTCACACCATTGTGATTATCTGAGTCATGAAGATCTTTTTTTGTATAGTTCTTCTGTGTATTCTTACCACTTGTTCTTAATATCTTCTGCTTTAGTTAGGTAGCAGACGACAAAAATCAGTTTTCTGTAATGACACACAAAATTTATAAGTATATTGGTATTTAAGTCAAGAGAAATGGTACTGAGAAATTTAAGGCCTTATATTATGGTGCTCCAGTTGCTCTACTGTTGTATCATTCCTGTATGCTTTATCATTCCTGTCCAGCTTTCTATTTGCTCTCAATTCCCTGCACCTATTCTTAAAACTGGTAAGACCCAAAGAACCAAAATACTTTTAATAGCTCTGAGCAGAGCTGGTGACGGTGGGTAGTTCAGTTCAGTCGCTCAGTCGTGTCCGACTCTTTGCGACCCCATGAATTGCAGCACGCCAGGCCTCCCTGTCCATCACCAACTCCCAGAGCTCACTCAGACTCACGTCCATCGAGTCAGTGATGCCATCCAGCCATCTCATCCTCTGTCATCCCCTTCTCCTCCTGCCCCCAATCCCTCCCAGCATCGGAGTCTTTTCCAATGAGTCACCTCTTCGCATGAGGTGGCCAAAGGACTGGAGTTTCAGTTTTAGCATCATTCCTTCCAAAGAAGGAGAGAGGTTAATCCTTTGAAATGGAGACTAATAGTTTGTGGAGGAAGTGTTGGCTGTGGTTGTATAGCCCTGATGGATAGAAGAATGGGGAGGAATGATGCAGTTAATGGGGTGAGACTAGGTCCCAAGGTGTGCTAATATTGTAGGACATAAAGGAAGGAGAGGTGGGGTTGTTGACTGTAAGCCTAGGGCTGGGCCACACATGAATAAGATGTTGAAGAGGGCTTTCTAGAGTCTGCCTTTGTAGATGGTCTGGTGTGTTCAGTATCTGTCCAGACCTCAGGGCTACATTCATTGTTTGAAATCACAAATCTGTCACTTGCTAGCTATCAGACCATTCTGATCATCTATTCTCACTGATCATCACTTCTTTATTTGTTAAAAAAAAAAAAGACAGTAAGAGTATCTGCCTCACAAGAGTTCTGTGTACATTAAATGAGTTGGCAACTGTTTTAATTGGGATATAGGAAATACTAGATATTCCCCTATGTCTTCAATCTGTTGAGGAAGTAGAAACTGTTTGAAATGGAAATTAAAGTAAGAATGTAGTTCCTATGAATGGTGCATTTAACATTATGTATACTGGGATTCTTTTACTCATTCAGTCAGCTATTTGTTTTTCTAATAGCACTTCTTCGGCATTTACTAAGTGTTCATTGCACTTGGCAATGTGCTAAGCACTAGGGATAAAAAGGTGAATTCAGTTCAGTTCAGTTCAGTCGCTCATTGTATCTGACTCTGCGACCCCATGAATCACAGCACGCCAGGCCCCCCTGTCCATCACCAACTCCCAGAGTTCACTCACACTCACGTCCATCGAGTCAGTGATGCCATCCAGCCATCTCATTCTCTGTTGTCCCCTTCTCCTCCTGCCCCTAATCCCTCCCAGCATCAGAGTCTTTTCCAATGAGTCAACTCTTCGCATAAGGTAGCCAAAGTACTGGAGTTTCAGCTTTAGCATCATTCCTTCCAAGGAACACCCAGGGCTGATCTCCTTCAGAATGGACTGGTTGGATCTCCTTGCAGTCCAAGGGACTCTCAAGAGTCTTCTCCAACACCACAGTTCAAAAGCATCAGTTCTTTGGTGCTCAGCCTTCTTCACAGTCCAACTCGCACATCCATACATGACCACTGGCAAAACCATAGCCTTGACTAGACTGACCTTAGTCGGCAAAGTAATGTCTCTGCTTTTGAATATGCCATCTAGGTTGGTGAATTCGACTTCTTCAAAATGGAGCATTAAGGAACATGCCCTATAGTCACATAATAACTGTACCCTGTTATTCAAAGGGAAAGTTATTTCAATAATTTAACTTTTATTAGTGTATGTCATTGTTTTTAAGAAGTTTACACTCATTTTTCCTCACTGGAGTACCAAGCTAATAAATAAGATGAATCCATAAATCAAATGGAGACCAGAATATTCAATGTAATTCACTGAAATGGAACAATTTGACTTATACCTGCAAGTTTCCCAACACTGAACTCCAGAATTAGTGAAATCAACTCAGTGAGGCACAATAAGTGTTACACTGGTGCACACCTGCCCCATAGGGACAAGCTATTTGCCACATATATATGATTATATATATATATATAAAATCATATACTGTGTCATATATATATGATTATATTATAAGTTTATCATATAACTTGGAGAAATTAAGAACACAAGCTTTCTGTGGATAAGAGGAAGTGCATGCCCTGGTTTTCCTTCTAAACTCACCATGATTTCAACTCACTTCTGATCCTTTGGGAGTAGTGGGTAAGGAGGAAGAGAGAAACCAGGTGTGTTACATGGGAGGACACAACAGGAGTGGAAGAAAGTGCCTTACCCTGTCCTGTAATACATTACTCTCTTTTTAGCACTGTAGCTTGCCAAACATACTCTATCATTTATTCTGTTTGCTATACAAATGCCCACAAAGTAAGTTTCCTCTTTCCTCTATTATTCACATCTGAGAATTTTTTCTAAATGGGACTTTAATTCTGGACATAGTGGAACGCACACACTACATCCTGCCTCTTTCTCTGTTGTTGTTCAGTCACTCAGTTGTGTCCAACTCTTTGGGAGCCCGTAGACTGGAGCACACCAGGCTTCCCTGTCCTTCATCTCCCAGAGCTTGCTCAAACTCATGTCCACTGAGTTGGTGATGTCATCCAACTGTCTCATCCTCTGTCATCCCTTCTCCTCCTGCTTTCAATCTTTCCCAGCATCAGAATCTTTTCAAATGACTTGGCTGTTTGCATTAGGCGGCCAGAGTAGTGGAGCTTCAACTTCAGCATGAGTTCTTCCAGTGAATATTCAGGACTGATTTCCTTTAGGATAGACTGGTTGGATCTCCTTGTAGTCCAAGGGACTCTCAAGAGTCTTCTTCAATACCACACTTCAAAAGCATCAACTCTTTGGTGCTCAGCCTTTTTTAATGGTCCAACTCTCACATCCATACATGACTACTGGAAAAACCAAAGCTATGACTATATGGACCTTTGTTGGCAAAGTAACGTCTTTGCTTTTTAATATGCTATCTAAGTTGGTCATAGCTTTTCTTCCAAGGAGCAAGCCTCTTTCAATTTCATGGCTGCAGTCACCATCTTTAGTGATTTTGGAGCCCAAGAAAATAAAAAGTGTTAACTCTTTTCTTTGTTTCCCCATCTATTTGCCATGTAACAGTGGGAATGGATGCCATGATCTTAGTTTTTTGAATATTGAGTTTAAGCCAGCTTTTTCACTTTCCTCTTTCACGTTCATCAATAGGCTCCTTAGTTCTCTTCACTTTCTGCCATAAGGGTGGTGTTATCTGTGTATCTGAGGTTGTTGATATTTTTCCCAGCAATCTTGATTCCAGCTTGTGCTTCATCCAGTCCAGCATTTCTCATGAAACTCTTCATATAAGTTAACTTTTCATATAAGTTAAATAAGCAGGGTGACAATATACAGCCTTGATGTACTCCTTTCCCAATTTGGAACCAGTCTGTTGTTCCATGTCTGGTTCTAACTGTTGCTTCATACAGGTTTCGCAGGAAGCAGGTAAGGAGGTCTGCTGTTTCCATCTCCTGAAGAATTCTCCACAGTTTGTTTTGATCCACACAGTCAAAGGCTTTAGCATAGTCAACGAACCAGGAGTAGATGTTTAGATGGAATACTAATCATCAATAGTACCTATTCACCAATACTAATCACCAATAAAAAGGAATGAACTATTGATATATGCCAGAACTTGGATGAATATCCAGAATATTATGCTAAGTTAAAGAAGTTAGACTCACAAGGCCATGTACTGTGTCATTCCATTGACATGACATTCTGGAAATGTCTGCTACTCCCTAAAGGGGAATAGAGAATAGATCAATGCTTGGTAGATCTTAGAAGTGAGAAGGGCCTGAATACAAGTGACAGCCTGAGGGATTTTGGTTGCTAGAACTCTTCTGCATTCTTTGGCAGTATGATTAGAGACTGTATGCATGTTAAAACATAACAGAACTATATATCCAAAAAAATGGATTTTACTGTTTGTGAATAAAATAAAATAGAAATTCATCTGGATCATCAGCACTGCTTAAGGCAGACTTGAAATAATGTATTCTCAGCTCTATCAATAATCTGTAGTAATACACTATATGAAGGGATTCAATATTTTGTTCTTTTATTAATATATTTTAGTATTCAGCTAGGAACTTAATAGATGGCCCAAAGGATAATCTGAAAACTAATAGCTTTAAATTCTGATGTTTTCAAGGATCTTAAGCCTCTAGTGTTTCCTCTTCATATACTAAGTTCTCCAGTCTGCATTTAATTAAAATGATAATTTCTATAAAATATTTAATCATTTATCTTTAGTAATGCCTCTTAAAAAATAGAATCAGATGAAAATCTCTGCTATTTTTTTTCAATGCCCATTTATACATCTTTCTCAGTTTATCCTGACACATAAACTATTGTTTTTATCAGAGGAGACTTGAGATAGAAACTATTGTTTTTATCAGAGGAGACTTGAGATAGAAGCTTTATTTAAATTGAATGACTGTGTTACTGTTGCTTTGAAAAATATAGTGTAGTGGAATGTTGCATCCTCCAAAGCAGTGCTTTTTCAAAACTAGAACTCAGTATAGCATATATTTTCATGAACTTCTAATATGAGGCCTCAAGAGCAGTCAGGTATTATAAACTGCAAATGGCCTAAAATTTTACTCCACTTGCAAGCTGACAAGGTAGTCTGCCACACTTTCATAGATGCCCTTTGCCAGCAGCTCCAACCAATCACTGAGAATTGTGGTGGTTTGAAGAGGTGGTTGTTTCCTGGGAACTTCAAAAGTAAAGAACATGTCCTACCTTGATGTTGGTTGGTCTCCATTCAAAGGATATTTATTTACAGATTATCAGATAGAAGGGCCAAGTGAGATACATTGTCTATAATGGTCAAAGAGCATAATAAAGTGTGAGCCTTCTTTTGGTGGAGAGATAGGAGAGGCAAAGAGACAATAGTTTTTCCTTGACTGCCTGAGAGATTGAGTGTTATGAATTTGTCCACATAGTGTCCTGAGAATGTTTACCTGATGAATAAGCCCTTGATTTCATTGAGGTTTATCAGCTACCCTTATTGGTAGAGCTATGATAATAATGTACTCAGGGCTCTTTAGATGGACGCTTCTACTTTGCCACTCCCAGGACATCAATAGAGTGAAAACTTTGGACATCATAAGGTAGAGGCACTTGTGCTAAATCCTGACTCACTCTTTGGTGGCATATTGCAGCAGAGTTTAGTTAGCCTTGACAAATATATCCTGAAAGCCTAGCCGCATGATGTGATGGTTTTGTAATCAGGTACCAGTGGCTAGAAAGTAAGGCACTGGCAGTGTCCTAGGCAGTGCATCAAGTGCCGTTAGTCTATGCAGTAGATTCAGTTCCAGTCGCAGTGTCTTAAACAGCCAAGGCTATGGGAGCAACTACCGAATTCATTGATGTGAAGCTCCTCTTAAGCTCCAGCTCATGCTCACTCTCTGTATTAGCCATTCAGGAACGTAGCATTCTGTACTACCCCTGCTGCCTTAAGTCCTCAGTCAGGGCTGAAATTCCTCTTTTTCTCCTGAGATTCTATTGTTTCTGCTTGACCACCTGGGATGGAACATTGAAGAGTGACTTACATGTTCCTGTGGCATTTTTCTGCATGTGATATTTCTTGAATAGAAGAATCCCTGTTGGTGCTTATAAGCATTCACAGTACAGGAATGTAAAATATCAATAACAATTGTCCGTCTAGTCAAGGCTATGGTTTTTCCAGTAGTCATGTATGGATGTGAGAGTTGGACTGTGAAGAAGGCTGAGCACTGAAGAATTGATGCTTTTGAACTGTGATGTTGGAGAAGACTCTTGAGAGTCCCTTGGACTGCAAGGAGATCCAACCAGTCCATTCTGAAGGAGATCAGCCCTAGGATTTCTTTGGAAGGAATGATGCTAAAGCTGAAACTCCAGTACTTTGGCCACCTGATGTGAAGAGTTGACTCACTGGAAAAGACTTTGATACTGGGAGGGATTGGGGGCAGAAGGAGAAGGGGACGACAGAGGATGAGATGGCTGGATGGCATCACTGACTCGATGGACGTGAGTGTGAGTGAACTCTGGGAGTTGGTGATGGACAGGGAGGCCTGGCGTGCTGTGATTCATGGGGTCGCAAAGAGTTGGATATGACTGAGCGACTGAACTGAACTGATACATTCTGCAGTGTAAGGCACAGTGATAGTATATTGAATCATTCCAAAGGGCCCTCCTACAAGGTCAGATTAGTTTCCCTTCCTCTCTGTGAATGTTACTCAGACCCCTTGATCTGAATCCAGGATTCCCTCCCCACTTTGGAAAGGATAACATAGTGACTTGTTCTGTGTATCCAACAAAGCATACACCTTTGAGTCCTTCTCTCTCTGCTGTCCCTCAGCTTACTTGGGCTGGTTCAGAAGGCCTTTGGTGCCCCTTGGGGAGAGGGAGACTTTCACTTTACCCCTAATCAGTTTTCTCTTTAAAGCAGATGAGTTTGGATTAGCGGAGGAGAGAGAATGAAGGGTCTTACAGGGGAGAGAATGACTCAGCTCCAGTGAACAAGCCATATGCGCTTTCCATTTTGAGTGGTGCAGCAGCTACACATAACCAAATGAACCTCCAATGGTTTTGATTCAATTAAAATCCATTATCAAGCAGCAAGGTCATCATAATCGACACCATCAATATCAGCTTTGGAGACCCTTTAACTCACCTACTACAGAAACATAGTTTCCTACTTGTGGTCTTGGGGTTTATGTCTATTGCCCAGGGTGGTCTTTATTCTCACTGAGGTAATTTTTATAAAGATACCTTAGTGTAATACCCACTGTCACATCATCAAATTTTCTTAAGATCTCACTCAGTTTCAACATAGGACTAGGGAAGTTTTTCAAGGCAGCAAGGCTGATAGCAAACATTTATCCAGATTTCTTTGGGCTAATTTCTCATTGTCTAGTGATTTTCCTTTATCAACATTATAAACCCACCCCAGGGCACTAAGAGCCTGAATACCAGCCAATGCCTCATTCATGGCTTCCTACAAATGTTTGCCTGTTTCAGAGAAATCTTACTAAGAAGAAACTCCTTTTGGCAGCTAGGATCCACTAGAAAAGTCCCCCAGACTTATTCCATGGGCTTTGAATGGATTGAAGATTGCCACACCAGACTGCTGGAGGGGCTGAGTTGTATACCGCCCAGATGTTGCCAACCTTTCTTTTTTTTTGCCAACAAATTAATTTTTATCTTTTCAGTTTGTTTTGCTTTACAATACTGTATTCGTTTTGCTATACATTGACATGAATCAGCCACGAGTGTACATGAACTCCCAATCCCGACCCCCACCTCCCCCCTCCCGCCCCACACCTTCTCTCTGGATTATCCCCGTGCATCAGTCCCAAGCATCCTGCATCCTGCATCAAACCTAGACTGGCGATTCGTTTCACTTATGACATCACACATGTTACACTGCCACTCTGCCAACCCATCCCACCCTCTCCCTCTCCCACAGAGTCCAAAAGGCCGTTCTATACATCTGTGTCTCTTTTGCTGTCTTGCGTACAGGTTTATCATTACCATCATTCTAAATTCCATATATATGTGTAAGTATACTGTATTGGTGTTTTTCTTTCTGGCTTACTTCACTCTGTATAATCGGCTCCAGCGTCATCCACCTCATTAGAACTGATTCAAATGTATTCTTTTTAATAGCTGAGTAATACTCCATTGTGTATATGTACCACAGCTTTCTTATCCATTCATCTGCTGATGGACATCTAGGTTGCTTCCATGTCCTGGCTATTATAAACAGTGCCGCAATGAACATTGGGGTACACGTGTCTCTTTCAATTCTGGTTTCCTTGGTGTGTATGCCCAGCAGTGGGATCGCTGGATCATAAGGCAGTTCTATTTGCAATTTTTTAAGGAATCTCCACACTGTTCTCCATAGTGGCTGTACTAATTTGCATTCCCACCAACAGTGTAAGAGGGTTCCCTTTTCTCCACACCCTCTCCAGCATTTATTGCTTGTTGACTTTTGGATCGCAGCCATTCTGACTGGTGTGAAATGGTACCTCATTGTGGTTTTGATTTGCATTTCTCTGATAATGAGTGATGTTGAGCATCTTTTCATGTGTTTGTTAGCCATTCGTATGTCTTCTTTGGAGAAATGTCTATTTAGTTCTTTGGCCCATTTTTTGATTGGGTCATTTATTTTTCTGGAGTTGAGCTGCATAAGCTGCTTGTATATTTTTGAGATTAGTTGTTTGTCAGTTGCTTCATTTGCTATTATTTTCTCCCATTCAGAAGGCTGTCTTTTCACCTTGTTTATAGTTTCCTTTGTTGTGCAGAAGCTTTTAATTTTAATTAGATCCCATTTGTTTATTTTTGCTTTTATTTCCAGTATTCTGGGAGGTGGATCATAGAGGATCCTGCTGTGATTTATGTCAGAGAGTGTTTTGCCTATGTTCTCCTCTAAGAGTTTTATAGTTTCTTGTCTTACGTTTAGATCTTTAATCCATTTTGAGTTTATTTTTGTGTATGGTGTTAGAAAGTGATCTAGTTTCATTCTTTTACAAGTGGTTGACCAGTTTTCCCAGCACCACTTGTTAAACAGATTGTCTTTAATCCACTGTATATTCTTGCCTCCTTTGTCAAAGATAAGCTGTCCATAGGTGTGTGGATTTATCTCTGGGCTTTCTATTTTGTTCCATTGATCTATATTTCTGTCTTTGTGCCAGTACCATACTGTCTCCAACCTTTCTTAATAAGCACTGTATGGTTCCCTCCCTCATGTTCCACTTGATCCA
Source organism: Aepyceros melampus (assembly GCA_006408695.1). Classification (NCBI taxonomy): domain Eukaryota; kingdom Metazoa; phylum Chordata; class Mammalia; order Artiodactyla; family Bovidae; genus Aepyceros; species Aepyceros melampus. Next base: position 110,030 of record SJXQ01005391.1, on the reverse strand, counting down.
GCCAAAGCTGTAAAGATTTACTTGCTTTCTCTTTACAGTGGTCACAAACGTCCCTCCTTTCACACTCATTGTGAGAGCACTTGTTTATAACTTATTTAAGTGGGGACACCATCTCGTGCTTACCTAAAGTAAAAGTGAAAGTTACTCAGTCGTGTCTGACTCTTTGCCACCTCATGGACTGTAGTCCATGGAATTCTCCAGGCCAGAATACTGGAGTGGGTAGCTGTTCCCTTCTCCTGGGGATCTTTCCAACCCAGGGATCAAAGCAGGGTCTTCCACACTGCAGGCGGATTCTTTACCAGCTAAACCACCAGGGAAGCCCATTATAGTTATTACAATGGGAAAGAGCCTGAAGCTGTTAGAATGATGAACAAGTCTCCCTCCTCCTCTATGAGCATCTGTCTTTGAACCTACTTTCTGTTATTCAATCTGCAACCATCTCTTCAATCTCTCCTCATTAACAGGCAGAAAAGTGGAAGACCATTTAGTGCCTAATTGGCCATACAATTTGGTCAGATGTTTGATATTATCAGTTAGAACTTTTCCATTTCAACCATCTTTCCCTCTGGGTTAATAAGGAGATTATTGATTCTGTTCTTCTGTTAAATCACCCAGACTTCTATTTAAAATGACCAGTGGAAGGAAGTCACAGGTTTAAATTTTCAGAAAAGAGAAATTATAATTTAATAAAAAAGAAGAATGAGATATTAAACTCATGTAATTCTGAAAATAAAGAGGGGGGTGGTGTCAGGGAACAAGGTGTTGAAGCTTGAGAGGGTCTTAATGGTCTCTAATTCATCGTGAAATATCTGGTTGAGTTCTGATTAAATTTTCCACAGGTATAAGCATCAGTGGAAGAAAACAAGATGAGACATTGGACAAGCTACAGAGAAAGGGCATTATCCCTTTTCTATTCATTTTCTCAGTACACACATTTGAAATACTAGTGGATAGTTTCAGCATGCTAATGTGGCATAGAACCCATAGGTTGAGAGCCAAAGTTGGGAACTTGACATACCAAGTGATAAGTTCCAAAACATACCACTTCTCATATAGTTTTTTAAAAATGTAAGATAAATTTGTGTTTTAAATTTGTTGTTTTATTTTTATTTATTTGTATTTTTTATTTTATTTTACAATACTATATTGGTTTTGCCATACATTGACATGAATCTGCCACGGGTGTACATGAATTCTCAATCCTAAACCTGCCTCCCTCCGCCATTTCTCTCCCCATATCATCTCTCTGGGTCATCCCAGTGCACCAGCCCCAAGCATCCCATCCTGTATCCTGTATTGAACCTAGATTTGGGATTTGGGAGAATGGCATTGAAACATGTATACTATCATATAAGAAACATATCGCCAGTCTAGGTTCGACACTTCTCATATATTTTAAACACATTTCTCAACTTTTTTCACCTAAATTTCTTTCATTATCTGTGCTGTGACAATGATATATAATTTATATGGCTGTGAAGATTAAAAGATGAGATAATATATGATTTGTGCAGTACTTAGCACATGGAAAAGAAATGCAAAAAAGCAAAGTGGCTGTCTGGGGAGGCCTTACAAATAGCTGTGAAAAGAAGAGAAGCAAAAAGCAAAGGAGAAAAGGAAAGATATAAGCATCTGAATGCAGAGTTCCAAAAATAGCAGGAAGAGATAAGAAAGCCTTCTTCAGTGATCAATGCAAAGAAATAGAGGCAAACAACAGAATGGGAAAGACTAGAGATCTCTTCAAGAAAATTAGAGATACCAAGGGAACATTTCATGCAAAGATGGGCTTGATAAAGGACAGAAAAGGTATGGACATAACAGAAGCAGAAGATATTAAGAGGTGGCAAGAATACACAGAGGAACTGTACAAAAAAGATCTTCATGACCCGGATGATCACAATGGTGTGATCGCTCATCTAGAGCCAGACATCCTGGAATGTGAAGTCAAGTGGGCCTTAGAAAGCATCACTACAAACAAAGCTAGTGGAGGTGATGGAATTCCAGTAGAGCTATTCCAAGTCCTGAAAGATGATGCTGTGAAAGTGCTGCACTCAATATGCCAGCAAATTGGGAAAACTCAGCAGTGGCCACAGCACTGGAAAAGGTCAGTTTTCATTCTAATCCCAAAGAAAGGCAATGCCAAAGAATGCTCAAACTACCGCACAATTGCACTCATCTCGGTGGCTCAGAGGTTAAAGCGTCTGCCTGCAATGCGGGAGACCTGGGTTCAATCCCTGGGTCGGGAAGATTCCCTGGAGAAGGAAATGGCAACCCACTCCAGTATTCTTGCCTGGAGAATCCCATGGACGGAGGAGCCTGATGGGCTACAGTCCATGGGGTCACAGAGAGTCGGACACGACTGAGCGACTGCACTTTCACTTTCACATGCTAGTAAAGTAATGCTCAAAATTCTCCAAGCCAAGCTTCAGCAATACATGAACCATGAACTTCGTGATGTTCAAGCTGGTTTTAGAAAAGGCAGAGGAACCAGACATCAAATTGCCAACATCTGCTGCATCATGGAAAAAGCAAGAGAGTTCCAGAAAAACGTCTATTTCTGCTTTATTGACTATGCCAAAGCCTTTGACTGTGTGGATCACGATAAACTGTGGAAAATTCTGAAAGAGATGGGAATACCAGACCACCTGACCTGCCTCTTGAGAAATCTGTATGCAGGTCAGGAAGCTACAGTTAGAACTGGACATGGAACAACAGACTTGTCCCAAATAGGAAAAGGAGTACGTCAAGGCTGTATCTTGTCACCCTGTTTATTTAACTTCTATGCAGAATATATCATGAGAAACACTGGGCTGGAAGAAGCACAAGCTGGAATCAAGATTGCCAGGAGAAATATAAATAACCTCAGATATGCAGATGACACCACCCTTATGGCAGAAAGTGAAGAGGAACTAAAAAGCCTCTTGTTGAAAGAGAAAGAGGAGAGTGAAAAAGTTGGCTTCAAGCTCAACATTCAGACAATGAAGATCATGGCATCTGGTCCCATCACTCCATGGGAAATTGATGGAGAAACAGTGGAAACAGTGTCAGACTTTATTTTTGGGGGGCTCTAAAATCACTGCAGATGGTGATTGCAGCCATGAAATTAAAAGACGCTTACTCCTTGGAAGAAAAGTTTTGACCAACCTAGATAGCATATTCAAAAGCAGAGACATTACTTTGCCGACTAAGGTCCGTCTAGTCAAGGCTATGGTTTTGCCAGTGGTCATGTATGGATGTGAGATTTGGACTGTGAAGAAAGCTGAGCGCCAAAGAATTGATGCTTTTGAACTGTGGTGTTGGAGAAGACTCTTGAGAGTCCCTTGGACTGCAAGGAGATCCAACCAGTCCATTCTGAAGGAGATCAGCCCTGGGATTTCTTTGTAAAGAATGATGCTAAAGCTGAAACTTCAGTACTTCGGCCACCTCATGCGAAAAGTTGACTCATTGTAAAAGACTCTGATGCTGGGAGGGATTGGGGGCAGGAAGAGAAGGGCATGGACGAGCATGAGATGGCTGGATGGCATCACCGACTCGATGGACATGAGTCTGAGTGAACTCCGGGAGTTGGTGATGGACAGGGAGGCCTGGTGTGCTGTGATTCATGGGGTCGCAAAGAGTCGGACACGACTGAGCGACTGAACTGAACTAAACTGAACTAGCACATAGGCTGCTGAGTCAATGCCCAGAGATTATTATTAATCAATTAAGACCATAACAGCCTTACTTTGGTGTTACTGAAGTAGATAATAGTAGAACAGGATTAAATAGTATGAAGAATTGATAATTTTCTGCTGCTGCTAAGTCGCTTCAGTCGTGTCCGACTCTGTGCAACCGCAGAGATGGCAGCCCACCAGGCTCCCCCATCCCTGGGATTCTCTAGGCAAGAACACTGGAGTGGGTTGCCATTTCCTTCTCAGAAACCAAGAATTCTCCTCCAAACAGCTCTTAATTGATAAGACTGATTCTTAGAATTCTATTATTAACTTTTTATCACACTGAATTTAATGTGCTTAAAATATAAGATAGTTGATGGATGATAGATGTCACTTTTTAAAGTCATTTTCACCGTGGGCAACCTGATTTGATTCCATCATTTCCTGAGAGTAAAAGAGAAAAGAGGACAAGTGGGAAACATTAGGAAGTTTTAGAGAAGGGTTGCCTCAAGGAGGACAATGTGGAAAATAAGGAGGTGAAGTTTACTTGAAGACAAATTTTACCACCTTCATAATTTCACCAAAGTTCAATTGTATTTCAAAAGAATTAATATTATACACAAATATGTCATTTAGCCAGAGGATTCAAGAGTTAATAAAATTTCATCATTGTTCAATTAGTGCTTAGATCTTTTAATTTCATGTAAGTAAATAGAGATTTTGAATGAAATTCTGAACTTTCACATTTTGAAGTAATACCAGTTAATTACATCCTTTGTAACAATGTATTGCTATGATTTTCCTTCATGCATGCAAATCAGCCATGGAATTGTATTATCTTTTGTGGCCTGTCTTGGATGACCAGTCACACACACTGGAAAATTTCTAATCTTCCTTTCCTACATTAGGTTATCTCTCTGCTTTGATCTGAGTGTAGACGTTTACTAGTGGGTGAGATTCTTGATATTACAATACCAATAAGATCATTTATTTGTTTTCATGATAATAGCGACTTGCAAATTAAAATCTTCAAAGAGTTTTTGTAGTTATATATATAATTCCATGGTCATTGTAGAAAACATGCCACTGTACCCATGAATGGTATCCAGAGAGCTCTGATGAGGTTGCCTCCCCTGTTGTTGAGTAGCTCTGGTGGTTGGTTTCTTATATTGAGTCTGAATCTGCATCTTGATCACAATTCCACTCTGTGAAGCAGGAGGGAATAAACCTTTCACTCTGCCATTTGCTGGCCCTTTGAGGGAGTATGTGTTGCCCTCTTTTGCCTGCATTGTACACAAATGCACATACACAGCTTTGGACTATCAAGTTTCTTTCTGCCGGAATATCTTCAGTGTGCTGATATGATTTTCAGAATTCCAGGCCTTTCACTCACTGATTTTTCTCCTCTAAAAGGTAACGTATCTAAGGTGACCACGTGGCCTGGATTTCCAGGGACAGTACTATTGTCCAGGTGTAAATAGTAACAATGCTCTCTTTCACCCTTACCATGTTCTTGTTTCAGTGATAAATTATAATGTCTCTTGTGCAAATAAAGATGAATTTCAAATTGGCAGTCACATAAGGCCTACCAGAGTAGCATTCTGGAAAGTTCACTGGTAAAATTCAGATGTGTGGGCTGTGCTTTCCACACCCATTCTTTTTGGGACAGTGCACAAAAATCTATCAGAATTCTTCATCACACTCTGTCAGAGGTATCCCTGCCCTTTGCATTGTGGGCTTTTAAACAGCACAATTAGTGAAGTATCAGGTCTTCTGGTGTGTTCAGAGTTCAGTTCAGTCACTCAGTCGTGTGTGACTCTTTGGTGTGTTCAGAGGCTGGGGTACAAAAGCTACGTGACATGGCAGCACATTGACTAGAGCTTTACCCTCTCACATCTCTGAGCTTCAGATTGGGTGTAGTGTCAGTTCCTTCCGTGACTAGTTGGACCTGAACAAGTCATGCAGTTGACAGTGGTTGATGGCCTTAATCACTAGAAAGTGGCTGGTTTCTATGGAAATTTGCAAGAGATCACTCTTTTCATGTGAGACTAGCATTCAGAGAACCTGTCAAGTTAACCTTTTACTCAGTCTTTCCCTCTTTTCCAAACCAAGAAGTGATGGTTAAGCATCATAACCTATCATTCTAAGCCATAAGAGTTGTGTGGCTGGTCACAGGATCACTGTGTTTGACACTGGAGGACAGTTGGGAATGGTTGAGTAACAGCTGACAAGCAAAGTTCATGTCTGCCTAAGGCAGAGTGGAAAAGGACATTGAATAACACTGGAGGTGTCTCGTTGGAGAGTGTAACAGGGCCATTATCTGTACTTCAATGCGGAGGTTGAGGACAAGTTAACCACCATCAGCAGCATAGCTTTCTGGCCTCTTCCAAGGAGCAGGGATCCTTTGTCTTTATAGTACTGTTATATTTTAGCTCTTGATCACACCCGGGAGGGATTGACACATCCATAGTCATGCAGTTAATGTTTCATAATCTAGAGCTCCAGTCACTATCCCAGAAAAACTGGGTAATTCTTGCCTTTGTGATTTTTTCCTGATGAATGCTACCCCAGAAATCTGTTTTAGTTGAAGTATAGTTGACTTCCCTGGTGGTTCAGAGGTTAAAGCATCTGCCTCCAATGTGGGAGACCCAGGTTCGATCCCTGGGTCAGGAAGATCCCCTGGAGAAGGAAATGCTAACCCACTCCAGTATTCTTGCCTGGAGAATCCCATGGACAGAGTAGCCTGGCAGGCTACAGTCCACGGGGTTGCAAAGAGTCAGACACGACTGAGTGACTTCACTTCACTTCACTTCATAGTTGACTTAATTACCTGAACAGTGTCCCACCCACCAACAGAAAATTGGATTGAAGATTTACTGAGCATGACCTCGCCCATCAGAACAAGACCCAGTTTTCCCCTCAGTCAGTCTCTCTCATCAGAAAGCTTCCATAAGCCTCTATCCTTATCCATCAGAGGGCAGACGAGAGAAAAACCACAATCACAGAAAACTAACCAAACTGATCAGATGGACCACAGCCTTGTCTAACTTAATAAAACTATGAGCTATGCCATGTAGGTCTACCCAAGATGGATGGGTCATGGTGGAGAGTTCTGACAAAACATGGCCCACTAGAGAAGGGAATGGCGAACTACTTCAGTATTCATGCCTTGAGAACCACATGAAGTATGAAAAGGCAAACAGATAGGACACTGAAAGATGAACTCCTCAGGTCGGTAGGTACCCAATATGCTACTGAAGATCAGTGGAGAAATAACTCCAGAAAGAATGACGAGATGGAGCCAAAGCAAAAACAGCACCCAGTTGTGGATGTGACTGGTGATGGAAGCAAGGTCTGATGCTGTAAAGAGCAATATTGCATAGGAACCTGGAATGTTAGGTCCATGAATCAAGGCAATTTGGAAGTGGTCGAACAGGAGATGGCAAGAGTGAACGTGGACATTTTAGGGATCAGTGAACTAAAATGGGCCAGAATGGGTGAATTTAACTTAAATGACCATTGTATCTACTACCGTGGGCAAGAATCCCTTAGAAGAAATAGAATAGCCATAATAGTCAACAAAAGAGTCCAAAATGCAGTACTTGAATGTAGTTTTGAAAACAACAGAATGATCTCTGTTCATTTTCAAGGCAAATCATTCAATATCATGGTAATCCAAGTCTATGCCCTGACCAGTAACGCTGAAGAAGCTGAAGTTGTACGGTTCTATGAAGATCTACAAGACCTTCTAGAACTAACACCCCAAAATTATGTGCTTTTCCTTATAGGGGACTGGAATGCAAAAGTAGGAAGTCAAGAAACACCTGGAGTAACAGGCAAATTTGGCCTTGAAGTACAAAATGAAACAGGGCAAAGGCTAATAGAATTTTGCCGAGATAATGTACTGGTCATAGCAAACACCTTCTTCCAACAACACAAGAGAAGACTCTACACATGGACGTCACCAGATGGTCAATACTGAAATCAGATTGATTATGTTCTTTGAGGCAAAGGCAGAGAAGCTCTATACAGTCAGCAAAAACAAGACTGGGAGCTGACTTGGCTCAGATCATGAACTTCTTATTGCCAAGTTCAGACTTAAATTGAAGAAGGTAGGGAAAACCACTAGAAAAATCAGTCAGTCAGTTCAGTCGCTCAGTCATGTGCATCTCTTTGCAACCCCATGGACTGCAGCACACCAGGCCTCCCTGTCCATCACCATCTCCTGGAGTTTACTCAAGCTCATGTCCATTGAGTTGGTGAGGCCATCCAAGCTTCTCATCTTCTGTCTTCCTCTTCTCCTCCCACCTTCAATCTTTCCCAGCATCAAGGTCTTTTCCAATTAGTCAGTTCTTTGTATCAAGTGGCCAAAGTATTGGAGTTTCTGCTTTAGCATCAGTCCTTCCAATGAATATTCAAGACTGATTTCCTTTAGGATGGACTGGTTGGATCTCTTTGCAGTCCAAGGGACTCTCAAGAGTCTACTCCAACACCACAGTTCAAAAGCATCAATTCTTTGGTGCTCAGCTTTCTTTATACTCCAACTCTCACATCCATACATGACTACTGGAAAAACCACAGCACTGACTAGACAGACCTTTGTTGGCAAAGTACTGTGTCTGCTTTTTAATATGCTATCTAGGTTGGTCATAACTTTCTTTCTAAGGAGGAAACGTTTTTTAATTGCATGGCTGCAGTCACCATCTTCAGTGATTTTGGAGCCCCCAAAATAAAATCTCTCACTGTTTCCACTGTTTCCCCATCTATTTGTCATGAAGTGATAGGGTCAGATGCCATAATCTTAGTTTTCTGAATGTTGAGTTTCAAGCCAGCTTTTTCACTCTCCTTTCATTTTCAACAAGAGGCTCTAGTTCTTCTTCACTTTCTGCCATAAGGGTGGTATCATCTGCATATTTGAGGTTATTGATATTTCTTCAGGCAATCTTGATTCCAGCTTGTGCTTTTTCCAGCCCAGCATTTCTCATGGTGTACTCTGCATAGAAGTTAAATAAGCATGGTGACAATACGAGCCTTGACATACTCCTTTCCCTATTTGGATCCAGTTGTTGTTCCATAGCGAATTCTAGCTGTTGCTTCCTGACCTGCATACAGATTTCTCAGGAGGTGGGTCAGGTGGTCTGGTATCCCCATCTTTTTAAGAATTTTCCAGTTTGTTGTGGTCCAGAGGGAGGTCTGGTGTGCTGCAGTCCATGGGGTCACAAAGTGTCAGACACGACTGAATGACTGAACTGACTAAACCATAAGTTTGTTTTCTGTGTTACTCTAGCAATCTTGTGTGAGTGCTGCTTGGCCATCTTCAGTTATGCGCCAGACAGTCATCCTAATCATACTTTATTCTACAAATATGGGAGAGATGAGCAGATAAGCTGGAGGAGACCATTACTTGTTCTTCTATCTCTTCTCACCTATGCAACAGTTATGTGAAATAGTAGGGATTTCCTTGTATTGTAAGTTAGGTCTTGTCATTTTCATTCAGTTGTTTTGGTATGAAAAATTGATCAAGGTTTCTGGTTCTCCAATTCTTTATCTGTAAAACTGAGAAGTATGGTATCCATACTCCATGACCTTAGCTTCCTGAGATTGAACACATGTCTTATTTCCCCACATATAGCCCATAAAACATAATCTCTGGTGTGCTCCATAAGTATTTGTTAGATAAATAAGTAAATAATGGGTATCTCTTACATTTCTTCTTGTTCTTATTTTTGCTCCAATCCATTTAAATCATTCTGAATCTGATTCTAGCTTTCATCATAAAATGTAACTTTCTTTTCCAGGTATCATCTGCAGGTTGAATATGGCTATCTTATACATATTTATCTTACTCACTGATACAAAGGTTGTATAGGATACAGCACTATCATAGGATAGACAAGAAGGAACAAATGTGAAAATTGTCTCCTTCATATCCTAAGTCTTCATATGTTTTAAGAGCACCTATGAAGAAACAGAACATTCAATATTTTGAACTGACTGAACTACAAAATTATCAAGAACTAGCTGTAAGTTTGGCTACTCATATATAAATTACTAAACACTTATTTGGTTCTTGAATCTTAAGTGTTTTGGTCAATTCTGATTCTTAAGGTTGAAGGAGGGGGAGAAGGCTTTTGCTACTCCTTGATCTTCCAGTATCTTGATCCTGTAGACATACAGGACCATTTTTTAAAGAAGGAAATAAGAAAGGAGGGAAATACTAATTTTCTGTTGGGTTAAATTTGCCTCAAAATATATAAAATGATATTAGAATGTTAGTAAATATTATACCAAAAAAGCAGACTAGCAGCACTGATCAATGCTGCAGGAGTGAAATATTAGATAATGTTAAAAACCTGTATAAAGTATAAAGAATAAAATGAATAGGTCTGAAAATTTGCAAGAGACTTTTCAGAATTTGAATCCTGGATCGTATATTTCATTTAAAAAGTACCAAATATCTTTTATTACCTGAGTTTAAGCAATAGCTTGTATTACCAGTGAGTGTGAATGTTATATACACACTGCAATAAATAAAGAGAAGCTTTTCTAGTGAACTTAAAGCAGAATGATCAAATTTTAAGATTTGGAGGGACTTTTACAGTCATCAATGTAAGCAAGGATATCATAAGTATTGTGACACTTTCATATCATAGTTATCTTCTTTTTAAAGTTTTAAAATTTTGTGCTGTTAGTCATATGATTATAAAGTAATTGGACATTGCACAATGACAGATTTTATTTTCTTGAGTTCTAAAATCACTGCAGATGGTGACTGCAGCCACAAAATTAAAGGATGCTTGCTCCTTGGAAGAAAAGCTTTGACAAACCTAGACAGCATATTAAAAAGCAGGGACATCATTTTGCTGACAAAGGTCCATATTATAGTCAAAGCTATGTCTTTTCTAGTAGACATGCACAGATGTGAGAGTTGGAGCATAAAGAAGGCTATAAAAGTGGAAGAACTGATTCATTCTGTAGTGCTGGACTCTTGAGAATCCCGTGGCTGCAAGAAAATCAAACTAGTCCATCCTAAAGGAAATCCACACTGAATGTCCATTGGAAAGACTGATGTGAAGCTGAAGCTCCAATACTTTGGCCACCTGGTCGGAAGAGCCGACTTATTGGAAAAGACCCTGATGTCAGGAAATATTGAGGGTGGGAGAAGAAAGGGGTGACAAAGAGTGAGATGGTTATGGTCACTGACTCAATGGACATGAATTTGAGCACACTCCAGGAGACAGCGAAGGACAGAGAAGCCTGACATGTTCCAGTCCATAGGTCACAAAAGTCAAACATGACTTAGAAACTGAACAATTGCTAAAATCTCAGAATACGAAAGGGACTTAAACTGTCCCCTAGTTAACTCACTATCTTGTGCAGCTAAAAGAGTGTTCAGAAATTAAAGATAAACTAGGGTTCCAAACAAAGAGTTGTTTTGCTTCTTCCTGTTAAAAAGTACAGAGATGACCGGACTTGGTATCAGAATTGTTAGATTTACAAACCTGCTTTTGTACTTCAGCTGCATATTCTTGGGCAAAGGACTTAGCCTTTTGAATCTAACTTCCCTTAGTGAGGTTAAACATGTCTCACAGGTAATCAAATGAGACCTAATAACAAAACAATAATGATGCCACTTGTGACCATGATAACAACTAATTATTTAGCCTTTCCATGGCTAGATCTGTGCTAAGTTTTTAAAATATGTTTTAAAACTTAATTCTTGTAGATTCTTGCAAGATTGGTGGTTTTTCCATATATGCAAAAGAATTTTAGAAATTCAAAGAACTATAGTGATGTGAGTCATTATTATTAGTGTCATATTTCATCTAAATCAAAGGACTGTGTTTTTATGATTAGAATCTCCCCAACTTCCTTGTGTCTTGAGGTTGGTAACCAGGATTCCTTGGGTAAACAAACATGCTAATTAGAAGCTATATAAGGAAAATCAGAATGCAGTATCTTATCTTAGAATAAAGTTGATATAAAATAAAGTGTATTTACCCATTTTTTTCTTCATGAATAAAGGAGAGGTTCTTAGAGGTCAAAAACTATCTATATGATTCCCTGTATTTTCCACCCTGGCAATTAGGACAGAATGCGTAGTTAATTTTGGCCAATGAAATTAGAGCAGAATTACTGTGCATCACTTCTGAGTCAAGCAGTCAAGAACCAGTGCATATCTCGCATCTGTCTTTTCTCTTTCTGCCATCTTCTTGGATGCCACATATTCCAGATGGAGGAGGGTATCTCAAATTATATCAATTTGAGTTAGATTAGGCCCCTGAGATTTTGGTATTCATTTGTTACCACAGCATAACCTTACCTATTTTGACCAATAGAACACACTGTGTCTTACTCATAACTGTATCATCCCAAGAATCTAGCAGAACATAACGAAAGAAAAGAATATTTCATATTTCTGCAGCTAATGGATATGTTAGATTTAATTGCTTCAAGAATTAAATATCAAGTCCTTTGCAGTTTCTTCACATCACTACACTAATAGGTGAATGTTTGTTTGGCTTCCTTGTATAAAGAATCACGTTTGCTTGGACAACTGGCCCAATAGTTCAGGTTGCTTCATGTCCTACTCAGGCATGCTAGGGCCTAAAGGTTCAACAGCTTCACTCTTTTACGCCATCTTCTTTGGGAAAATCTGGCCTAAAATTACTACTAATCAGTAGTTTCAAAATTAGAATCAAAGTGGCCTAACATATTATTTTACCACACTAGTTCTAAAAAGCTAATTGAGATGATTTTAGATTCCAGAAACTGTTTTGTTCCTGATTTGGCTACACTAATTGAATTGGATAAAGTTTGCACCCTCAGTCTCTTCATCTTTAAATAAGGAATTAATGTCTTAAGTTCTCTCTAGCACAAAAATTATGTAATTCTTTGTGAACAAGGTAATGTACTGTGTATGTAGTATATCTGTTTGAGCCAGTGCAAATTGAAATTACTATTTTATCATTATACAGTAAGTCTGATCAATGCTGACAGCCAAATTAGGTAATTTAATCCCTGAAGTGAATTTTATTCAGTGAGAAATCAATCTGCAGTCAGGCTGAGATTCTGAATGGATGGGTCCACATTCATGTGGATCATACATAGCCAAACTCACATATGTGAAGGAGGTTGGTATAGTAAGCTCATAAAAAACCACCAAGTGATGGGAAAATTTGATTCAGATTCAAAATGATAAAGGAAAATGACATCAAACATATTTAATATTAACTTTAAAAAGTTACTACAACATTTTTGGGCTTGGCAAAATTTCTTTTCATGAAATGTTTTTTAGTTTATGATTGACACAATATTTTTTTATTGACTTAACCACTTCTGAAATGGCACAATGTTTTAATAACTAAATTTATAATCATTTTAAGTGTCCATTCAGGATTTTTGCTGCACATGAGAAGAAAGGGATACAATTATTTATCATCTGCTATCTCAGATTTATTGGCTGGGTGCTGAAATTGGACTGGAAATAAACCCACAGCAGATTAACAAGAGAAAAACAGAAGTTTAATAGCAGATGGATTGCACATAAACATAGAATTTAGTGATGAATAACTCAAAAGGGTGGTTAAGACTTGAACTTACATAGCATCTTAGTGAAGAAAAATAATTTTTGTAGAGAGATGACAAGACAAAGGAAAGGATTTTGAGTTTCTAGGGGTGGCAAATTTGGGGGTTGCAAATATGGGAAAACTAATTAAACTTTGGCCACCTGATGAGAAGGGCTGACTCACTTGAAAAGACCCTAATGCTGGGAAAGATTCAGGGCAGGGGGCGAAGGGAATGGCAGAGGATGGGATGGTTGGATGGGATCACCGACTCAGTGGACAAGAGCTTGGGTAAACTCCGGGAGTTGGTGATGGACAGGGAGGCCTGGCGTGGGGCAGTCCATGGGGTTGCAAAGAGTCAGACATGACTGAGTGACTGAACTGAACTGAATTATAGCTAATTGGAACATAAAAAAGACTGAGCGCTGAAGAATTGATGCTTTTGAACTGTGGTGCTAGAGAAGAATCTTGAGAATCCCTAGGACAGCAAGGAGATCAAACCAGTCAGTCCTAAAGGAAATCAATCCTGAATATTCATTGGAAGGACTGATGCTGAAGCTGTAGCTCCAGTCTTTGGCCACCTGATGGGAAAAGCCAACTTATTGGAAAAGACTGATGCTGGGAAAGGTCGAGGGCAGGAGGAGAAGGGGGTGATAGATGATAAGATGGTTTGATGGCGTCACTGACTCAATGGACAGGAGCTTGAGCAAACTCAGATAGTGGAGGACAAGGAAGCCTGGCATGCTGTGATCCATGAGGTCACAAAGGATTTAGCCACTGAACAACAACAGTAGTAGTTAAAGCTAGTTTTATCAGAGTTTGTTATGTAGATTCTTCTGGGTTGATAAGGGTCTAGAGTTGTCTCCTCCAGTTGTATTCTCTCCTTCCTGTAGAGAAGGGAGGGGGAATGTCTTTACAAATTTAAATCCTGCTTTTAAGCAAATAAGATGAAGAGCAGAGAGCTTTTCCTGTATCTGCTTGTTCTCAGTTGTCTTCAGATAAACCTAATTCAGATGCCAGTGTAGCCTGGTATATTTTGCTCTCCTTCAATTCTCTGAACCAGCTTGCAGATACTTCATCCTGGTTTAAACCCTGCATATATTATTTTGTACACTTTTCCTAAATGCTGTCCACAACTCCATTACAATTGTTAGGAAGGGCAAATAGACTAGGAGAATATCCCATGTTTGTAGGATTTAATTAAAATACTTCTTTTGCTTTGAGGGATAGTCAAGATGGATAATATTTCTCTTAATGAAATAAATGGGATATCACCAGCAAATTTTATAATGTCTAATTGAAAAATACGAATTTAACATGCTTCTTTTCTATCCTGACAAGCACATACCACATGTCATTCTGAACCGTCATCCCCTTTCTCTTTCCGCTCTCTCTCTCCATTCAATGACGTAAGCGCCCCTCACAGATGGAACTGTGCTGGTGCACTGAGAGTTAAGACAATTAAGACAGCATAACTAAATAATAGAGAAATGTTTGCTGCATATGGAGGGAAAATGACATTTGAGAATCATTTATTAGGTTGATGAACTGAGACATCTAATGCAGTGTTTTCCTGACATGCCTGGCTGGTGGATGGAAGACAAGAGGGGGTGCTCAATTTCAGAATCAGTTGACAGACTCTGCCCTGCCTCATTCAGGCAGACTCAACACTGACTACATCTGGGAGAGCCTTGTATTTTTTGTTTTAAATTTAGTGAGGAGAATGTAACATGATTATGAAGTTTCTTCTGAATATTCTTCCTAAATATTTAAATAACTGTGGGCATGAAGTAAGTTTCACACCTAGGTCTCATGGAGCTGAGGCAAGCTTTATTTCAGTGATGTGCCTGCTTTCATCTTTTATTTCTTCATACAAGTTTTATCTTTTTGCCTACCCTACACCCACCCTACACTATAGGCACATTGATCCCCCCACCCTCTTCCCCAAGTCCTCCACTGCCTGGTGAACACCTACTCATTCCTGACTCAGCGTGAGCTTAATCTGTGATGGTAGCCGCAGTGGCGATGGCAGTGGCAGTGACTGGAGGAGGCCTGAAAAGCACCAGTACTCCCTGGTGCCACGAGTCATGATCTATCACCCAAACTGCTGTTTAGCTTTTCACCTGTTTCACAGTTTCTCCATTTGGCTTCTATTGACTTTATCTTTTCCCTCTGCCTTTATCATCCCCACTCTTCAGACAAGCCCATCCATCTTTCCCCCTGAAGATTTAACTGTTCGATACCCAAGACATTGTTTACAGCCTGGCCGAGCTCTGGTGCCCCACTGATGAACTTTGCTTTGCCATTTCACTGCCCAGGACTAGGTTTCTGCTTGAGTTCCTGATGGGTGATACCTATTCCCTTCAGTTTTATTGGATGGGGTCACCCACAGAAGATTTCTATCTAAGTGAACTCCTGCTGCATGAATGCATGGGTTCTTTCCCATCTCTCACTCTGTGCTATCTGGTATTTCAGGCTGGTGGAGGCAGATGTTACCTCAAAGGCGTGTTTCCTATGCAACTACCTTTGAAAGAGAAAATAGTCAGAAATTGCTCTTTCCTGCAGTATGGATTTTTAACCAAAATAGCTCTGGTACACTAACAAGATACAGTTGATTAGAGATGGAGACATGAAGTAAATGTGAAGGGTACATGTAAGAGATCATCCATGGTGGCCTCCAAGGTGGCTTGGGGTAAACCCTATCCAAAGAGTGTACAATAGGGAGTGATGGCAAACCATCCTAATGACATTTTATACATTCTTATAACTTCTGAGAGAGTTCCAGTACTCAGGATGTCTCATCACAGATGCTGAACACATTTTCTATGGCAGAAAGTGAAGATGAACTAAAACGCCTCTTGATGAAAGTGAAAGCAGAGAGTGAAAAAGTTGGCCTAAAGCTCAACATTCAGAAAACGAAGATCATGGCATCTGGTCCCATCATTTCATGGGAAATAGATGGGGAAACAGTAGAAACAGTGTCAGACTTTATTTTTCGGGGCTCCAAAATCACTGCAGATGGTGACTGCAGCCATGAAATTAAAAGACGCTTACTCCTTGGAAGAAAAGTTTTGACCAACCTAGATAGCATATTCAAAAGCAGAGACATTACTTTGCCAACAAAGGTCCATCTAGTCAAGGCTATGGTTTTTCCTGTGGTCATGTATGTGAGAGTTGGACTGTGAAGAAGGCTGAGCACCGAAGAATTGATGCTTTTGAACTGTGGTGTTGGAGAAGACTCTTGAGAGTCCCTTGGACTGCAAGGAGATGCAACCAGTCCATTCTGAAGGAGATCAGCCCTGGGATTTCTTTGGAAGGAATGATGCTAAAGCTGAAACTCCAGTACTTTGGCCATCTCATGCGAAGAGTTGACTCATTGGAAAAGACCCTGATGCTGGGAGGGATTGGGGGCAGGAGGAGAAGAGGATGACCGAGGATGAGATGGCTGGATGGCATCACAGACTCAATGAAAGTGAGTGTGAGTGAACTCCAGGAGATGGTGATGGACAGGGAGACCTGGTGTGTCATGATTCATGGGGTCACAGAGAGTCGGACACGACTGAGCGACTGAACTGAACTGATGTGACTTTGTGTTCTTATATTCTGGAATAAGCCTCCATCACTGAAGGCAAACTGATGTTTCTGCCTTGGACTTCCTAGGAGGAAAAGTGCATACTTCTTAGAACTTCTAGTCTTCTTTTGGCAGTAAAGTGCTCACCATTGCCTGAAGCAGGCTTGATCTTGTCAAGCTCTGTGAACATCAGGCTATCAGGTCCAAGCTTCATACTTTGTCTTCTTGCCTTTGCTGCTCTCAGGAAAGAAAGATTATAGTTCTTTGAGAGTCTGAGATTGTGTTTGAAGCTCCCACCTCATGTAACACATAATTTACAAATTTTTCAATAAATATTGGTTGACTATCTGAGTCATTTTGATGTAATTGCTCTCCAAGATAATTCTCAAACAAAAGTGAGTTTGTCATCCACAAATGGATATATGTTTGTGCTGTGTGTGTGTATATATTTATATACAAAATTTACATTATGAACTCTATGCACACACGTATATTCAAAACTTCTGTAGTAATATACTTGTTACCTTGGTTAGCCAGCAAGTCAAACTCGGCCTCTTTATCAGAATTTTCAGCAAAGGCCAACCAAATTCCTTGTTATTCAAAGTTTCTTCTAGGAAGCTTTTCCATCTCTGATATATGTAGTCATAGTGTTGCTAAGTATAGAGGCCACTCCTTGTCCCTCCAAAGGATTTGTTGTGTTTTCTGGTGTCATGGTACCTCAGCCAAGCACTGCTCAAGCATTACAAATGTAGCTACAGTTGTTTAGAAGTTTCATTACAATAGTTTTAGTAATACCCCCAAGGGATAAAATTTTTCTGAAGAAATATTTAAACAGTAAATAGGCTTCTATATATATATATAATCTCAGATGAAAGGTGATCCTGGATGTCATTTTGCCTCAGAAGTGTGAAATATTCTTTTTGTGAGGTAGGGAGATTTGACCTTAAGGAAAGAATATAAAATAATTCCTCCACAGCTGCCTTCTGTTTTTCACTATGGAATGATTCAATGTCCATCTGACACAGTTTCTACTCCAGCAAAACAAATGCGCTTCTTTTATACATCTCAGATAACTGACCCCTAGCTTGACTGTTTTATTATCACTGATGGGAATGTCCGAACTCCTTCCTGCTTTCCAATCTTCCTTAAGAATTTGGCTCAAAACTCCCCTCCTCCTTGTTATCTTTCTGGATTAAAGTCATCCAAATATGATTACTCCAGTCACCCTGGCATACTCTTTAAATATGTGGGAATGAATACCAGCTATGTGTCTTATGATTGCTTCAGTTTCTGCCATCTGGCTATGACTTTGAGCCTACACAGTGGCATCTTAGTAATTTGAGTTTATGACTAGGGTGGGGACACTGGAGTGCTAATGGTTTAGCTCAATTGAGAGGCTATGGAGTATTGAGGGTTGGGTGCTTTGTGAGCATCAGGAAAAAGTACTGTTGGAATTCCTTTTGGTGGTTCCTGGCAGAAGTGGCAGTGGTAAGCTGGCCCCCTCAAGGGTGTTAACAAGCCCTGATCATCAATATGGAGGTTGTAGAGAAAGACAGGAGTGGATGATTTATGAACACACATGTGAGACCTTCACAGAGAATGTTCTCTTTTAACTCACCTAGGTATACAGGCAAGTTCCAGCAAAACATGGGTGATTAGGTTGAGTATGAAGGTCACAGTAGCCTCCACAGATCTTCTACACCTCATTTCATCAAAATTACCTCAGATAATATCACAACTCTATTTTTAGTTTTTTAGGAACTTCCATACTGTTCTCCATAGTGGCTACACGAAGTTACATTCTCACCAGTGGTGTAAGTGGGTTCCTTTTTCTCCACGCCCTCTCCAGCATTTATTATAGATTTTATTATAGCATTTATTATAGTAGATTTTTTAATGATGGCCATTCTGACCTGTGTGAGATGATACCTTATGGTAACTTTGATTTGTATTTCTCTAATAATTAGCGATTTTGAGCATCTTTTCATGTGCCTTTTCTCCATCTTCTTTGGAGAAATGTCTGATTAGGTTTTCTGTCCATTTTTTCTTGATTGAGATTTTTCGTCTTTCTTTTTTCCTTAATATTAAGCTGTATGAGCTTAATTCAATTCTCTCCTGGACATATGTCTAGAGAAAACTCTTAATTTCAAATGATATATGTTCACAGCAGCACTAATAGCCAAGACATGGATGCAACCTAAATATCCCTTAACAGATGAATGGATAAAGAATATGTGGTATATATATACAAGGGGATATTAGTCAACCATGAAGAAGGAATGAATTAATACCATTTGCAGCAACATATTTGGACCTAGAGATTAGCATATTAAGTGAAAAGTCAGAGAAAAACAAATATGATATTGCTTATATGTGGAATCTAAATAAAATTAAAGAAATGAACTTGTTTACAAAGCAGAAACAGACTCAAAGATATAGAACATAAAATTATGGTTACTAAGGGGAATGCAGGGGAGGGATAGGTTAAGAGTTTGGGGATTAACACATAAATGCTTCAGTTCATTTCAGTCACTCAGTTGTATCTGATTCTTTGCAACCCCATGGAATGCAGCAAGCCAGGCTTCCCTGTCTATCACAGTCTCCCAGAATTTACCCAGACTCATGTCCATTGGTGATCCCATCCAACCATCTCATCCTCTGTTGTCCCCTTCTCCTCCTGCCCTCAATCTTTCCCAGCTTCAGAGTCTTTTCAAATGAGTCAGCTCTTCACATCAGGTAGCCAAAGTATTGGAATTTCAGCTTCAGCATCAATCCTTCCAATGAATTTTCAGGACTGATTTCCTTTAGGATGGACAGGTTGGATGTTGTTGCTATCCAAGGGACTCTCAAGAGTCTTCTGCAACACCACAGTTCAAAAGCATCAATTCTTCGGTGCTCAGGTTTTTTTATGGTCCAACTCTCACATTCATACATGACTATGGGAAAAACCATAGCTTTGACTACATGGACCTTTGTTGGCAAAGTAATGTGTCTGCTTTTTAATATGCTATCTAGGTTGGTCATAGCTTTTCTTCCAAGAAGCAAGCGTCCTTTAATTTCATGGCTGCAGTTATCATCTGCAGTGATTTTGGAGCCCCCAGAATAAAGTATTTCACTGTTTCCCCATCTGTTGTCATGAAGTGATGGGAGTGGATGCCATGCTCTTAGTTTTCTGAATGTTGAACTTTAAGCCAAATTTTTCACTCTCCTCTTTTACTTTCAACAAGAGGCTCTTTAGTTCTTCTTTGCTTTCTGCCATAAGGGTGGTGTCATCTGCATATCTGAGGTTATTGATATTTCTCCCGACAATTTTGATTCCAGCTTGTGCTTCTTCCAGCCCAGCATTTCTCATGATGTACTCTGCATATATATTAAATAAGCAGGGTGACAATATACAGCCTTGATGTACTCTTTCCCTATTTGGAACCAGTCTGTTGGTCCATGGTCCAGTTCTAAATGTTGCTTCCTGACCTGCATACAGGTTTCTCAAGAGGCAGGTCAGGTGGTCTGGTATTCCCATTTCTTTTTGCAATTTTCCACAGTTTATTGTGGTCCACACCATCAGAGGCTTTGGCATAGTCAATAAAGCAGAAATAGATGTTTTTCTGGAACTCTCTTGCTTTTTCCATGATCCAGCAGATGTTGGCAATTTGATCTCTGGTTCCTCTGCCTTTTCTTAAATCAGCTTGAGCATCTGAAAGTTCATGATTCACATATTGCTGAAGCCTTGCTTGGAGAATTTTGAGCATTATTTTGCTAGCGTGTGAGATGAGTTCAATTGTGTGGTAGTTTGAGTGTTCTTTGACATTGCCTTTCTTTTGGATTGGAATGGAAACTGACCTTTTCCAGTCCTGTGGCCACTGTTGAATTTTCCAAATTTGCTGGCATATTGAGTGCAACACTTTCACAGCATTATCTTTTAGGATTTGAAATAGCTTAGCTGGAATTCCATCACCTCTACTGGCTTTGTTCATAGTCATGCTTCCTAAGGCCCACTTGACTTCACATTCCAGGATGTCTGGCTGTAGGTGGGTGATCACACCATCGTGATTATTTGGGTCATGAAGATCTTTTTGTACAGTTCTTCTATGTATTCTTGCCACCTTTTCTTACCTTCTTCTGCTTCTGTTAGATCCATACAATTTGTGTCCTTTTTGAGCCCATCTTTGCGTGAAATGTTCCCTTGGTATCTCTGATTTTCTTGAAGAGATCTCTAATCTTTCCCATTCTATTGTTTTCCTTTATTTCTTTGCACTGACCAGTGAGAAAGACTTTCTTATCTCTCCTTGTTGTTCGTTATAATTCTGCATTCAAATGGGTATATCTTTCCTTTTCTTCTTTGCTTTTCGCTTCTCTTCTTTTCTCAGCTATTTGTAAGGCCTAGTCAGATAGCCATTTTGGTTTTTTGCATTTTTTTTCCTCTTGGGGATGGTCTTGATACCTGTCTCCTGTACAACATCATGAACCTCCATCTGTAGTACATCAGGCACTCTATCTATCAGATCTAGTCCCTTAGGTCTGTGTCTCACTTGCACTGCATAATCATAAGGGATTTGATTTAGGTCATACCTGAATGGTCTAGTAGTTTTCCCTAACTTTCTTCAATTTAAGTCTGAATTTGGCAATGAGGAGTTCATGATCTGAGCCAAGTCAGCTCCCGGACTTGTTTTTGCCAACTGTATAGAACTTCTCCCATCTTTGGCTGCAAAGAATATGATCAATCTGATTTTGATGTTTACCATCTGGTGGTGTCCATGTGTAGAGTCTTCTCCTGTATTGTTGGAAGAGGGTGTTTGCTATGACCAGTGTGTTCTCTTGGCAAAACTCTATTAGCCTTTGCCTGCTTCATTTCATACTCCAAAGCCAAATTTGCCTGTTACTCCATGTGTTTCTTGACTTCCTACTTCTGCATTCCAGTCCCCTATAATGAAAAGGACATCTTTTTTGGGTGTTAGTTCTAGAAGGTCTTGTAGGTCTTCATAAAACCATACAACTTCAGGTCTTCAGCATTACTGGTTAGGGGATAGACTTGGATTGCCATGATATTGAATGGTTTGCCTTGGAAATGAACAGAGATCATTCTGTCATTTTTGAGACAGATGTCATATTTTGCATCCAAGTACTGCATTTCAGACTCTTTTGTTGACTATTATGGCTATTCCATTTCTTCTAAGGGTTTCTTGCCCTCGGTAGTAGATTTGCATTCCAGTCCCCTATAATGAAAAGGACATCTTTTTTGGGTGTTAGTTCTAGAAGGTCTTGTAGGTCTTCATAAAACCATACAACTTCAGGTCTTCAGCATTACTGGTTAGGGGATAGACTTGGATTGCCATGATATTGAATGGTTTGCCTTGGAAATGAACAGAGATCATTCTGTCATTTTTGAGACAGATGTCATATTTTGCATCCAAGTACTGCATTTCAGACTCTTTTGTTGACTATTATGGCTATTCCATTTCTTCTAAGGGTTTCTTGCCCTCGGTAGTAGATATAATGGTCATCTGAGTTAAATTCACTCATCAGTCCATTTTAGTTTGCTGATTCCTGAAATATCAATGTTTACTCTTGCCATCTCCTGTTTGATCACTTCCACTTTGCCTTGATTCATGGGCCTGACATTCCAGAATCCTATGCAATATTGCTGTTTACAGTATTGAGCCTTGTTTCCATCAGCAATCACATCCACAACTGGGTGTTGTTTTTGCTTTGGCACCATCTCTTCATTCTTTCTGGAGTTACTTCTCCACTGATTTTCAGTAGCATATTGGGCACCTACCTACCTGGGGAGTTCATCTTTCAGTGTCTTTTTTGCTTTTCCATACTGTTCATGGGGTTCTCAAGACAAGAATACTGAAGTGATTTGCCATACCCTTCTCCAGTGGACCTCATTTGTCAGCACAAAGAACCCTGTTCAGTATTCTATAATAACCTGTATGGAATAGAATGTGAAAATAAAGTTGATATATGTGTATATATAACTGACTCACTTTGCTGTACAGCAGAAACTAACAGAAATTGTAGATTAACTATACTCCAATAAAAAATGAAATATAACTATACTCCAATAAAAAATGAAATAAAATACTGATGTGCCCCAGAAGTAAGAAGCAAGTATTATTGCTGGAGGAAGAGGAGCAAGGAAAATATTAATAGAGATTCTTTAATTTTCAAGTTCAGAAATAAATAAATGCTTAAGTATTAAAAGCCATCTTTAATTTGATGAAATAAAAGAAAACAAGTGCAGTTTTGAAGACATATTTTAGCAAATTAAAAAGAATTCTATCAACTTGTTTTTAATTTAATCTAACTAAATGTGCATTTAAAAATATTTCACGTCTGGAAGACCTGAGTCAGGATTTTTAGCCATTTTTTCCCTATGTGAAATCTAACATATTTATACTAGTCATGTCAATATAAACATGTGGGTATACTTACATAAATGTATGTCATCTCAATCCATGTGAAATATCATCATCACATATGAGCATGTAGATTGTCTGAAGATGCTAGTTTCTTCCATAATGACTGAGGTTATCTAATTTGTTTGAATACAGAGATCTGAAGTGAATAAAATTCACTACAGGGATTAAATTACCTAGTGTGCTATCTGCTTTGATTAGATCAACACAGTAATTACAAAATAGTCTCTTCATTTTGGTCTCCTTCAATACAGCACTTGTCAGAGCAAATTCTTTTGTTAATAAAAATTTTAAATATTAGAGCTGGAAGGATTTTTACAGATTATTTAAACCTCTTAGTTTATAGGTTAAGAAACTGAGGTTCACTTATATGACAGTTCAATCAATGCAATTAATTCTAACTCAAACCACTTTCTAGTATCTGAGTATTTTGATGTATTGTTCAATCAGTGTGAAAGAAGAAAATATGACAAAGTATATAAGTCTGGTGCCAGAACACCTAGCTTAGGCCACTGCAAATGCTTTGACACTTCTGCTGAAGAAAACCAGGAGCCATTGCAGGTCATGAGTAGAGGATCAATACCAAGTGAAATACATTGTAAGAGGTTCATACTGGCTACTGTGTTGAGGGAACTGAGGGGATTAAGGGTAAAAGCAGGAAGATCAGTTAGTGCAGGAATCTAAGGGAGAGAGATGATAGCTCAGATCAAGGTGAAAGCAGTGGAGATAGTGAGCAGAAAATTGTGTTTTGAAGGTGGAGCCAACTGGATTTTTTGGAAGATTGACTATGAAGTATGAGAGACAGTAGTCAAGTATGATATCTTAGCTCAAGGTGCTATGACAATATACCATAGACTGGGTGGCTTAAACAGAAATTTATTGTTTTATAATTCCAGAGACTGGAAGCCATGATCAAGGTGTGATCAAGGTTGGTTCCTTCGAATGTTGTGAGGGAGAATCCATTCCATGCCTCTCTCCTAGCTTTTGGTGTTTGCTAGAAGTTTTTGGTATTCCTTGGCTTGTAGATCCATTTTCCTGGTCTCTGTGTTCGTGTTCACATGGCATTCTCTCTCTGTGTGTGTCAAAGTCCAAATTTTTCCTCTTCGTAAGGGAATCTGTCATGTTGGATTAGGAGCCCACCTTATTCCAGTATTACCTCATCTTAACTGAGTACATCTATGACTGCCTTGTTTTCAAATAAAGTCAGGTTCTGAGGCACTGGAGATTGGGACTTCAACATGAATTTTTTTTTAAAAAATTATTTTGTATTGGAGTATAGCCAATTAACAATGTTGTGATAGTTTCAGAAGGACAGCAAAGAGACTAAGCCATTCACTGCATGTATCCATTCTCCCCCAATCTCCCCTCCAGGGAGATTATCCAGGCTGCCACATAACACTGAGCACAGTTTCCTGTGCTATCTAGTAGGACCTCAATATGAATTTTAGAGGGACGTGCTTCAACGCATAATAGGAACCAAGCATAATTTTTAAGAAAAGAGGTTCAAGGATTAGGAGAGAAGATTATAAAAAAGTAATCAGCAAGGTAGGGAAAAACAACTAAGAAGGTTTTATACTGAAATTAAGGAAAAAAGGGAGCTTATATTCACATATTGTGGTTAATTGGCCAATATAAGTTTACTTCTACCAAACCATAAGCTCCGTGAGTATAGGGATCAACTCTTTCGAAACTGTTTTAGAGCCACAGAAGATATGTAATATTTAGTGGGAAAATTAATCAGTGAATGAATCATCTACCCCCATGATTTACAGTTTGCTGCACAGAATGCATCATTGCTCTGGGGTTCCTAGCTTTATATCCTCCATGACAGTGTAAGCTCTTTGAGGACAGAGACTGGCCCTTCTGTGTCTCAGTAGTACTCAGTATGTATGCTGGACGTTAGGCATAGAGTAGGTGTGCAACAGATATGGTTAATTGATTTCTATTATACAAATCTGTGTTTTTAATATGTTAGTTCATAGTATTTTTAATCTTGATAAATGTATTATTTCTGTCATAAAAGACTTCACTCACAATTTGAAAAAGAGGTTAAAAACATCAATTATAATTCTAATATTGAAAAACAAATTCTTCTAGAATTTTAATCTATTTTTCTAGTTAAAATATTTTTTATTCTTGATTTTATACATAGTTTTTTCTTTTTTTTTTTTGGTCTCTTTTCCTTGTATGTATTTGCATGTGTCTTATCTCCATTAATAGATTTGGAGAATTTTAAGGCCAAGAATCATGTCTTTCTTCTCTTTTTGTCCCTTAGCGGAATTATATAGTTAAGTAACTCTCACCTGCCTCCTCTCCCTACTACCCCATTCCCAACTCACATACTTTGGATTTGCAATAATCATCCAACAATGAATTAGCAGCCTGATTCCCACGCTCATTTCAGAGGAGATTTCCAGACTCATTCCTAACCCTTGATTGTCCCTGTCACTATAATCCTCTCTTGTGATTTCAGCAACAAATCAACACTTTGCTTAAATCAGGTAAACTCCAGGATGACATCTTCAGGGCCTTGTTCATAAATAATGGTCAGAGAAGCACTTTCCTGATTTAGATCATATAATGACTCTGTAATGCATCAGAAACACTGGGCTTTGGTCTTCTTTATCTGCACCTTATTTGGGCCTTGTGATTGACAGTGAGAAATAGAAAAGAGAATTATGCAGCAAGCCTGGATTACTATTACAGCAACAAGGAACAAAAAGTTCTTTCATAAGAACCAATTTGGGAGAATGAAAGGAAGTGGTTGAGGATAGGAAGTAAATATTTTTCTTTTTAAAGAATATTAATTGTTTTAGTTACCAGAATGTGCTCACTAAAAATATTTTGAGGTTTTTGCAACTATAATAATAGATTATAAATTAATGGCTACTTCAAACCCTGGCAAAGTAAATATCATTGAATGCAGTTGTGTAACTAATTGAACCATATTTGGATAGAATACCCAATACAGAAATGTCTTTCAATTTGCTATTTGAAGCATTCTTCAAATCCATGGCAACAAGGTTTCACATATTTGCCAAAATTCTCACACTAGACTTTAATTTAGTTCATTGTTGGCAGAGAGAGATAATTATCTTCTTCCAAAAGCAGCTATAAATTTTTCTAGGTGTTTTTCTTAGAAGTCTTTCCTCCATACCACTGTGGAAAATAGGGAATGTTTTGCTATTGAGATAGATTGTTAAACCTGACATATATATGGAAAAAATTTTAATGAGAACTTATGGTAAATAATAATTTAAAATGATGCAATAGGAGAGCAGGAAAAAAAAGATTATCATCAACTACAACAAAAAGGAACAGAGCCTCAGTGACCTATTGAACATATTTCTATTGAACATTAGAAAGTACAAAGGGCATGAAATTGGGGTCCCAGAAGGGAAAGAGTGAACAAGAGACAGACAAATATTTAAAGAAATAGTGGTCAAACTTTCCCCAGATTTGATAGAAACATTGACCTACAAATGTAAGAAACTCAGCAAACTCCAAATAGGACACATAAAAAGAAAGCCCCACCAGTGCAGAACACAATCAAACTGCTGAAAACAAAGAGTTTCAAAAACCTTTGAAATCATAAAAAATAGCCAGAGGGGAAAAAGCACATACAGAGGAATAATAAGAACAACATTCTTAAAGTGCTAAAAAAAATATAATCAAGTCAGCTTCTGTTGTCACTGAAAAAACATTCACACAAATGAGAGTAAAATAAATTTATGATTTTTTTTAGTAAAGAAAAACCAGCAAAATTTGCTGTCAGCAGACCTGCACAAGAAGGAAAATAATAGCAGGTAGAGTTCAGGTTTATAGGAGGAATAATGTGTTTGAGAAATGGTGCCTATATGAAATGACTGTGTTTTTCTTTTTGTTATTTCTTTACTGAGAAATCTATATGCAGGTCAAGAAACAACAGTTAGAACTGGACATGGAGCAAAAGACTGGTTCCAAATAGGAAAAGGAATATGTCAAGGCTGCATATTGTCACCCTGCTTATTTAACTTATATGCAGAGTACATCATGAGAAACACTGGGCTGGAAGAAGCACAAGCTGGAATCAAGATTGGTGGGGGAAATATCAATGACCTCAGATATGCAGATGACACCACCCTTATGGCAGAAAGTGAAGAGGAGCTAAAAAGCCTCTTGATGAAAGTGAGAGGAGAGTGAAAAAGTTGGTTTAAAGCTCAACATTCAGAAAACGAAGATCATGGCATCTGGTCCCATCACTTTATGGGAACTAGATGGGGAAAGAGTGAAAACAGTGTCAGATTTTATTTTTTGGGGCTCCAAAATGACTGCAGATGGTGATTGCAGCCATGAAATTAAAAGACTCTTACTCCTTGAAAGGAAAGTTATGATCAACCTAGATAGCATATTGAAAAGCAGAGACATTTGCCAACAAAGGTCCAACAAATTGGTCATGTATGGATGTGAGAGTTGGACTGTGAAGAAAGCTGAGCACCGAAGAATTGATGCTTTTGAACTGTGGTGTTGGAGAAGACTCTTGAGAGTCTCTTGGACCTCAAGGAGATCTAACCAGTCCATCCTAAAGGAGATCAGTCCTGGGTGTTCATTGGAAGGACTGATGCTGAAGCTGAAACTCCAATACTTTGGCCACCTCATGTGAAGAGCTGACTCATTGGAAAAGACCCTGATGTTGGGAGGGATTGGGGGCAGGAGGAAAAGGAGACAACAGAGGATGAGATGGCTGGATGGCATCACTGACTTGATGGACATGATTCTGGGTAAATTCTTGGAATTATGATGAATAGGGAGGCCTGGTGTGCTGCGATTCATGGGGTCGCAAAGATTCAGACATGACTGAGTGACTGAACTGAACTGAACTGAATGTACAACTGATGGCTTAAAATGAAAATAAAAATAATTTCTTATGGCATTTACAATGTAAATACAAGTAAAATATATGATGTCAATAGTATAAAGGAATTGATACAGCTCAGCTGGAATTCTACCACCTCCACTAGCTTTGTTCATAGTGATGCTTCCTATGGCCCACTTGACTTAGCACTCCAGGATGTCTGACTCTAGGTGAATGATATTGTGGTTATCTGGGTCATTAAGAATTTTTTTTTTTTTTTGGGTGTTCTAAAAGATCTTGTAGGTCTTCATAGAACCATTCAACTTCAGCTTCTTCAGTATTACTGGTTGGGGCATAGACTTGGATTACTGTGATATTGAATGGTTTGCCTTTGAAATGAACAGAGATCATTCTGTTGTTTTTGAGATTGCATCCAAGTACTGCATTTCGGACTCTTTTGTTGGCCATGATGGCTACTCCATTTCTTCTAAGGGATTCCTGCCCACAATAGTAGATATAATGGTCATCTGAGTTAAATTCACCCATTCCAGTCCATTTTAGTTCACTGATTCTTAGAATGCTGACATTCACTCTTGCCATCTCTTGTTTGACCACTTCCAATTTGCCTTGATTCATGGACCTGACATTCCAGGTTCCTATGCAATATTGCTCTTTACAGCATCAGACCTTGCATCAATCACCAGTCACATCCACAGCTGGGTACTGTTTTTGCTTTGGCTCCAACCCTTCATTCTTTCTGGAGTTATTTCTCCACTGACCTCCAGTAGCATATTGGGCACCTACTGACCTGGGGAGTTCCTCTTTCAGTATCCTATCATTTTGCCTTTTCATACTGTTCATGGGGTTCTCAAGGCAAGAATACTGAAGTGGTTTGCCATTCCCTTCTCCAGTGGACCAC
>SJXQ01005391.1:7126-80436 GCA_006408695.1 Aepyceros melampus | reverse complement strand
TAAGGTCCGTCTAGTCAAGGCTATGGTTTTTCCTGTGGTCATGTATGGATGTGAGAGTTGGACTGTGAAGAAGGCTGAGCGCAGAAGAATTGATGCTTTTGAACTGTGGTGTTGGAGAAAACTCTTGAGAGTCCCTTGGACTGCAAGGAGATCCAACCAGTCCATTCTGAAGGAGATCAACCCTGGGATTTCTTTGAAAGGAATGATACTAAAGCTGAAGCTCCAGTACTTTGGCCCCCTCATGCGAAGAGTTGACTCATTGGAAAAGACTCTGATGCTGGGAGGGATTGGGGGCAGGAGGAGAAGGGGACGACCGAGGATGAGATGGCTGGATGGCATCACAGACTCGATGGACATGAGTCTGAGTGAACTCTGGGAGTTGGTGATGGACAGGGAGGCCTGGCGTGCTGCGATTCATGGGGTCGCAAAGAGTTGGACACGACTGAGCGACTGAACTGAACTAAACTGAAGATCTTTTTTGTATAGTTCTTCTGGGTATTCTTGCCACCTCTTAATATCTTCTGCTTTTGTTAGGTCTATATCATTTCTGTCCTTTATTTTGCCCATCTTTGCATGAAATGTTCCCTTGGTACCTCCGATTTTCTTGACGAGATCTCTAGTCTTTCTCATTCTATTCTTTTCCTCTATTTCTTTGCATTGTTCATTTAGGAAGGATTTCTTTATCCCTCCTTAGTATTCTTTGGAACTCTGCCTTCAAATGGGTATATCTTTCCTTTTCTCCTTTGCCTTTCACTTGTCTTCTTTTCTCAGCTATTTGTAAGGCCGCCCCAGACAACCATTTTGCCTTTTTGCATTTCTTTATCTTGGTAATGGTTTTGATCATCGCCTCCTGTACAATGTTATGAACCTTGATCTATAGTTCTTTGGATACTCTGTCTATCAGATCGAATCCTTCGAATCTGTTTCTACAGTCACTTCCACTGTATAATCGTAAGGGATTTGATTTAGGTCATACTTGAATTGGGTTTCCCTGTAGCTCAGCTGGTAAAGAATCTGCCTGCAATGTGGGAGACCTGTGTTAGATCCCTGGATTGGAAGATCCCTTGGAGAAGGGAAAGGCTACCCATGCCAATATTCTGGCCTGGAGAATCCCATGGACTGTATAGTCCATGTGGTCACGAAGAGTCAGACATGACTGAGCAACTCTCACTTTCACTTTCATACATGAATGGTCTAGTGGTTTACCCTAGTTTCTCTAATTTGAGTCTGAATTTTGCAGTAAGGAGTTCATTATCTGAACCACAGTAGCTCCCAGTCTTGTTTTTGCTGACTGTATAGAGCTTCTCCATCTTCAGCTGCAAAGAATGTAGTCAATCTGATTTCGTTATTGACCATCTGGTGATGTCTCTGTGTTGAATCGTCTCTTGTGTTGTTGGGAGAGAGTATTTGCTATGACTAGTATGTTCTCTTGGCAAAAATCTGTTAGCCTTTGCCCTGCTTCATTTTGTACGCCAAGGCCAAACTTCCCTGTTATTCCAGGTATCTACTGACTTCCTACTTTTGCATTCCAGTCCTCTATGATGAAAAGGACATCTTTTATTGGGTTTTAGTTCTAGAATGTCTTGTAGGTCTTCTCAGAACCTTTCAACTTCAGGTTCTTGAGCATTAGTGGTTGGGGCATAGACTTGGATTACTGTGATATTGAATGGTTTGCCTTGGAAAGGAACAGAGATCATTCTGTAGTTTTTGAGATTGCACCCAAGAACAGCATTTCAGACTCTTTTGTTGACTATGAGGGCTACTCCATTTCTTCTAAGGGATTCCTGCCCACAATAGTAGATATAATGGTCATCTGAATTAAATTCACCCATTCCAGTCCATTTTAGTTCACTAATTCCTAAAATGTCAATGTTCACTCTTGCCATCTTCTGTTTGACCACTTCCAATTTACCTTGATTCATGGACCTAACATTCCAGATTCCTATGCAGTACTGTTCTTTATAACATCGGACTTTACTTTCACCACCAGACATACCCAGACACTGGGCGTCTTCATTCCTTCTGGAGCTATTTATCTGTTCTTCTCCAATAGTATATTGGACACCTACCAACCTGGGAGTTCATCTTTCACTGTCATATCTTTTTGCCTTTTCAAACTGTTCATGGGGTTCTCAAGGCAAGAATGCTGAAGTGGTTTTCCATTCCCTTCGCCAGTGATAATGTTTTGTCTGAACTCTCCACCATGACTCATCTGCCTTCAGTGGCCCAACATGGCAGGGCTCATAGTTTCATTGAGTTAGACAAGGCTATGATCCATGTGGATCCCATGATAGCAGTGATCCATGATCACTATGAACAAAGCTAGTGGAGGTGATGGAGTTCCAGCTGAGCTGTTTCTTTTTTTTTTTTTAATTTTTATTTTTTCGTTTGTTTTGCTTTACAATACTGTATTTGTTTTGCTACACATCGACATGAATCAGCCACGAGTGTACATGAACTCCCAATCCCGACCCCCACCTCCCCACTCCTGCCCCACACCCTCTCTCTGGATTATCCCCGTGCATCAGTCCCAAGCATTCTGCATCCTGCATCAAACCTGGCTTGGTGATTCGTTTCACTTATGATATCACACATGTTACACTGCCACTCTGCCAACCCATCCCACCCTCTCCCTCTCCCACATAGTCCAAAAGGCCGTTGTATACATCTGTGTCTCTTTTGCTGTCTTGCGTACAGGTTTATCATTACCATCATTCTAAATTCCATATATATGTGTAAGTATACTGTATTGGTGTTTCAAATTCTAAAATATGATGCTGTTAAAGTGCTGCACTCTATATGCCAGCAAATTTGGAAAACTCAGCAGTAGTCAAAAAGACTGGAAAGGGTCAGTTTTTATTCCAGTTACAAAGAAGGGCAATACCAAAGAATGTTCAAACTACCACACAGTTTGAAGCTAGCAAGGTAAATCTCAAAATCCTCCAAGCTAGGCTGAAAGAGATTGTGAATGGAGAACTTCCAGATATACAAGTTGGATTTGAAAAGGCAGAGATCAAATTGTCAATATCCATTGGATCATAGAAAAAGCAAGAAAGTTCCAGAAAAACATCTACTTCTGCTTCATTGACTATGCTGAAGCTTTGACTGTGTGAATCACAAACAAACTGTGGAAAATTCTTAGAGGTGGGAATACCAGGCCACCTTACCTGCCTTCCTAGAAATCTGTATCCAGGTCAAAAAGCAACAGTTAGAACTGGAACAAACGACTGGTTCCAAACTGGAAAAGGAGTATGTAAAGACTGTATATTGACACCTTGTTTATTTAACTTATATGCAGAGTGCATTATGTGAAATGCTGGGCTGGATGAAGAATAAGCTGGAATCAAGATTCCTGGAAGAAATATCAGTAACCTCAGATATGCAGATGACACCACCCTCATGGCAGAAATTAAAGAGGAACTAAAGAAATTCTTGATGAAAGTGAAAGAGAAGAGTGAAAAAGCTGGCTTAAACTCAACATTCAAAAAACTAAGATCATGGCATCTGGTCCCATCACTTCATGGCAAACAGATAGGGAAACAATGGAAGCAATGATAGACTTTATTTCTTGGGCTCCAAAATCACTGCAGATGGTGACTGCAGCCATGAAATTAAAAGACACTTACTCCTTGGAAGGAAAGCTATGACCAACATAGACAGCATAGAGATATTACTTTGCTCATAAAAGTCTGTATAGTCAAAGCTATGGATTTTCTAGTAGTCATGTATGGATGTGAGAGTTGGATGATAAAGAAGGCTGAGTGCTGAAGAACTGATACTTTTGAACTGTGGTGTTGGAGAAGACTCTTGAGAGTGTATACATCTGTGTCTCTTTTGCTGTCTTGCGTACAGGTTTATCATTACCATCATTCTAAATTCCATATATATGTGTAAGTATACTGTATTGGTGTTTCAAATTCTAAAATATGATGCTGTTAAAGTGCTGCACTCTATATGCCAGCAAATTTGGAAAACTCAGCAGTAGTCAAAAAGACTGGAAAGGGTCAGTTTTTATTCCAGTTACAAAGAAGGGCAATACCAAAGAATGTTCAAACTACCACACAGTTTGAAGCTAGCAAGGTAAATCTCAAAATCCTCCAAGCTAGGCTGAAAGAGATTGTGAATGGAGAACTTCCAGATATACAAGTTGGATTTGAAAAGGCAGAGATCAAATTGTCAATATCCATTGGATCATAGAAAAAGCAAGAAAGTTCCAGAAAAACATCTACTTCTGCTTCATTGACTATGCTGAAGCCTTTGACTGTGTGAATCACAAACAAACTGTGGAAAATTCTTAGAGGTGGGAATACCAGGCCACCTTACCTGCCTTCCTAGAAATCTGTATCCAGGTCAAAAAGCAACAGTTAGAACTGGAACAAACGACTGGTTCCAAACTGGAAAAGGAGTATGTAAAGACTGTATATTGACACCTTGTTTATTTAACTTATATGCAGAGTGCATTATGTGAAATGCTGGGCTGGATGAAGAATAAGCTGGAATCAAGATTCCTGGAAGAAATATCAGTAACCTCAGATATGCAGATGACACCACCCTCATGGCAGAAATTAAAGAGGAACTAAAGAAATTCTTGATGAAAGTGAAAGAGAAGAGTGAAAAAGCTGGCTTAAACTCAACATTCAAAAAACTAAGATCATGGCATCTGGTCCCATCACTTCATGGCAAACAGATAGGGAAACAATGGAAGCAATGATAGACTTTATTTCTTGGGCTCCAAAATCACTGCAGATGGTGACTGCAGCCATGAAATTAAAAGACACTTACTCCTTGGAAGGAAAGCTATGACCAACATAGACAGCATAGAGATATTACTTTGCTCATAAAAGTCTGTATAGTCAAAGCTATGGATTTTCTAGTAGTCATGTATGGATGTGAGAGTTGGATGATAAAGAAGGCTGAGTGCTGAAGAACTGATACTTTGAACTGTGGTGTTGGAGAAGACTCTTGAGAGTCCCTTGGACTGCAAGGGGATTAAACCAGTCAATCCAAAAGGAAATCAACCCTGAATGTACATTGGAAATATTGAAACTGAAGCTGAAGCTCCAGTACTTTGGCCAACTGATGTGAACAGTCAACTCACTGGAAAAGACTCTGATGCTAGGAAAGATTGAAGGCAGGAGGAAAAGGGGATGACAGAGTATAAGATGGCTGGATGGCATCACTGGCTCAATGGACATGAGTTTGAGCAAGTTCTGGGAGATGGTGAAGGATAGGGAGGCCTGTCATACTGCAGTCCTTTGGGTTGCAGAGTTGGACACTCCTGAGTGATTGAACAACAACAAAATGTAAAGGACTGGAATAAATGGACTTGTACTATTAAAAGGTTTTAACAATTCCTGTGATACAATAGTAATTCTAAATACACTATGATAAATAAAGAGTGCATATTGTAATTCCTAAAGAAATGAATAAAATGGCAATTATTAAAAAAATCATGCAAAATAAAAGCCAAAAGAGAAAATAAAATGGAACACTAAAAGTTGACAAGCAAAACCAATTCTGATTTCATCTATAGTTTTTCTTTCTCTGACACCTCCTATCCAGTTGTTCAAGCAATCCTGCTGTCTCTAACATCAAACTATATTCAGAATCTATTTTTTTGCCACCTCCTCTACTCCAAGCCTGGTCTGACCCTTTCTCCTCTCTCAGAAAAAGCCATAACTGGTGTCCAAGTTCTATCCTTTCCTCAGTGAGTCATTCTTAACACAGCAGCCAGAGTGATTCCATTAAATACTAAATTTGCTACAGTAGCCTGAAAGACATGACATGTCTGGCCTCAAGGTTGTCTACCTGCATTGCTTATATTTTTCCTCTTTGTTTCCTCTGTTCCAGTCACAGGCCTGTTTAAAGTTCCCACAGCACACTAGACACTCTTGTCTAGAGACCTTTACTCTGGCTCTTCTGTCTAGTTTCCCCAGGTATTTGCAAGGCTAACTCCTTCCTCCTGCCACTTGCTCAAACATTAACCACTCTACAATACTTACCTTGATCAACCTATTAAAAATCAGAACACAGTCTCAACTATCCTGATCACCTACTCTGCTCTATTGTTTCTTTTTTGTTGTTGCTGCATCTAACACCTTCTAATATGTCATGTAGTTTATTAATTATATTTGTTGTTTCTTTTCACCTAATTAGACAAAGTTCCACAAGTATTCACGTTTCATCTTTATCCATTTGTTTTAGTTTATGTATATCAAGCACATAGAGCAGATGCTCAGTATATAATTGTTGATCAAATAAAAAAATGAATAAGAAAGAGCTAGCTGTCTAATTCGTTGAGAGTATATGTACGAGCTCTCATCACAAACAGAATTTTCTAACAACTACTCTCGGATTTCTAGCCTCCAGAACTGTGAGAAAATAACTTTCTGTTTTCTGTTGCCTAAGTTACCCAGTCTGTGGAATTTTGTTGTGGCAGCCTAATCTAAGACAAGAAGCTAGCAAGCTTGCTAGCAGAGGTGAGAGGGGCATGCCAAGCAAGGGTGTTGTCACAGAAACTGAGGGCAAAGGGAATTTCCACAAGGAAGGAGCAGTTGACAGTTTCAAATGTAGCTGAGAGGTCAAGTATTAAGAGGACTATGATGTCCATGAATTGCCCACGAATTCAATGATTTGGATGACTTGCTGTCTTACAGACTGATAGAACTGGATGTCTGGGTAGAAATGAGACAACAAATATAGACAACTACTTCTAGAAGTTGGCTTTGAAGAATTTAGAAGGGCTGGAGGGAAAGAAAAGGGGAAAGGGAAGAAAACATTGGGGGAGACACAGAGATATGTTTATACAACAGAAGGTAAGTAGTCAGACCAGTCTGATCAGAGTCAGGCAAACCTAGTTAAGAGTTGATAGTCACATGTTAGGTCTGATAGGGCCAGATTAACTGACGCAAAATTCAAATGGAGAGAATTTTATTTGATGTAGAGAGAAATGGATAGACTGAAAGGTCTTTGATAATTTATGTATACTCATCAACCACTTGTTAGCTGATAGCTACTAATGGTACATAAATGAATGAATGAGACATAAGTGAAGATGCAAAGAATACAGAAATGTATATTTTTGTACAGTTGAGATAGTACTCATTTTTTTGGTAATTTGATTTCAATTTATTTTCTAATGATGACAAAGAATGTCCTCAAAGTAGCTAAAATAAGGAAGCATGTGTCTCAGGGATTCCTGTGCAGTCATAAAGGGGTGGACTCTCCCAGAAATAGAACAGGAAACAGTTCCTATAAGCCAAATGCTCTTGACTGCTTCATTCAATCCCCTTTTCATTGTATTTCTAGAAAAGAAGCTAGAAAGCTAAAAAATTCACTCTATACTTTTCTTGCAGCAAACTAGCCCAAATTCTGGATTAGAAGTGGGTCCCACCAATTAGATTTACTTACACATGTTTTGGGAGGCAGAAGTGAAGCAGATGCTATCTTTGGCAACTCTGTTAAATAGGAGGGTTTTCATGCATCAGCTTTCCAGTGTCTGTTCTTCCGCTTTGTGTTTCTGGGCAGATAGAGTGTGGGCAGAATTGCTTTATTTCTTCTGGCAAAACTCTAGCTGTGGTCTCAGAGGCAGTAGCTTCCTAAGTTGGTAGGTTCTGAATCTTGGGACCATTCCAGAAAGCGTAGCCTAAACAAGATAGGAAAATGTCTATAAAGAACAAAGAACAAATATTTTAGGCTTTGTAGACCATACAATCTCTGTTGCAGTTACTCAACTGGGTTCTACCTTGGAAAGTAGCCATATACAATATATTAATAAATTGGCATGGCTGTGTTCCAATAAAACTTTATTTATAAAAAACAAGTGTCAGGGATGATTTTGTCCTGAAGACCATAGTTTGGCACTCTTTGGCCTAAATGCTTCTCTTTAAAGCCTTCCAGTGATTTTGTAGCACCTTATTCACTTTACTAATAATGTTTATGCTAAAATAATATGTAGAGTGTTTTCTGGTTCTTGCATTGAACTCTGGCTCATAAGGCTGTAATCAGTCATGAAGGGTTAGAGGACAGCTGTATAAACAGCTGTCCCCAAATCTCAATGATTTTACTTAACTCACTAAAAGATGATTTCTCATTCACATTAAACATCTAAAGCAGGTCAGCAGGATATATTGTTCCATATCTCCTTACTTAGCATCCTAGGATCTCTATGTAAACCCTTAATGGTCTCCATGACATTGAAAAGGAGGAGAACATGTCTAATTATACACTGACTCTTAAAACTTCCCTTTAGAAATGACATAAGTCACTTATGCTCCTGTTCGACCAAAAGAAGTCACATGGCTGTACCTAACTTCAAGGAGCAGAGAAGGGTAATCCTATCCTGTGAGAAGAAAGAGAAAAATCAGAGTATTCTATGAATTTTAATGACTCCTACAAGTTGAATTTCCAGGGATTGTGATAAGAGGGAAATACTGGATTCAACTCAGCCCAAAGGTGTTTCTAGAACATTACACTATGTTTTGCTATCACTAAGATGTAGCTACATTATATTCACCCCATTCATTCTATTTTTGTGAATAAGGGACAGGAAGCCTTGGCTTAATCAACTGAATAATGAGAGTAATAACAATAACACCTACCTTCTTCTTGCCTTGGAAGTAACTTTCCCCAGTGTTCTGGGTAATAAGAAATACTGGAAAGTGTACAAGTTTTGATGCCACTTGCTATGGAGATTGACTGCCTTGAATTCATGGAGCTCTCAACAATGCTTTGTTTATAGGAGGAAAGTAGTTTAGAGGCTGAGAAAATAGAATTTGATTTCTGCAGAATTCTTTCTGTAGTGATTCTCTGTCATCATATTTTTATCATTGTCTTGCAAGCATAGCAATAATAATGCATGTGATTTGGGCTCTCAAGCCAGTGTGACTCAGTTTGAATTCTGTCCAAACTTACAGAGTGTCATCAGGTGTATTAGGCAACCCCACTCACCCCCACTTCCCTTCTACAAAGTGGGTTTAATGACAGTTGCTACTTCATTAGTGAACACTTAGTAGAGCACTAGGCGAGTGAACACTTTGTGAACTTAGTGAACACTAGTGAACACTTACTAGAGCACTTAGAACAGAACCTGTCAGTAACAGCTGGCTGATGTTTCTCCTCCTTCTCCTCATCCTCACTTCATGGCATTACAGTGATGATTACAAGATAAAAGGTGTATAAAAACATACTGTTAGCTCTAAAGCACTTCACAAATGTTATTAAGGAACATATTAGCAAACCCAGAGAAGCTAACTGATTTTTCCAAGATCAAACTCTTCTCACTTCCTCCTTAACTCTATCCCACCCTCCACAGTACCTCAGATCCTTCCAAATGACTGCATTTCTAGGCAAGATCTGTGTCCTTCTCTTCTGCTTTAGTATTGAAATGTTCCTATTTAGCTCATTTTCATATTTTCTCCTCTGTGGCCTTTTCCTTTGTTGTTCCTTTCCTTTCCATCTCCCAGGAGAAATGGTCAGTTCTGATAATGCTAAGCTAACTCATGAGACATGTGTATCCTCCTTTCCCATAGCTTCTGTGGACGCACACAACTGGGAGAAGAGATGCATAGATTCCTGGGAAGAACTGGCCCTATTGTGGAGAGCATATGAGAAAGCACATTTCAACTCTGAGCTGACCGACTCTCATGCCTGGGGCCTCTGTCCAAAGGAGAAGCTGCACAGAACCTCTGCAGTAGAGCCCCAATCCCTTTATGTTGCTTACTCTCTAGAAGACTGTCTGAGGCCAGAGACCTGGGAAGGGTGGCTTTTCAGCAGTGTGACGGCATTCCCAGCCTTAATGCCATCATGTCTGAGCCTTAGACAATAAAAAATAATAGAGCTTAAAAATAATAAAGCTGCTCTCCACATCTGGACCCTGCCTTCCAAGATGCATGACTGACTCCATGGCTAGGGCCACAGCACCCAGGGCATCTCACACTTAAGCACTTACAGCCTGAAAGAGATACATGACATTCATTGTCATCCCACCCAGAATACTTGGGCATAGAAGGACAAGCAAAATCAGTATTTGTCTAAAAGAAGAGGATGAATCTGTGGGTGGTTCTGTAATTTCAAGAGGTGGTACAAAGGTGCTCAGAAGATGAATTGCAAATAAAAGAGCAGAAAAGAATTTCCTGAGTGTCATTTTAAAAAGCTTCATGCTAATAAGAGTCAAATTCACCCTTTGATATTTCTAAGCTTGCTGAGTAAATAACTCATAAATTTCCTGTAATGATTATATGCATGCTACTGGTGTGTCTCAGAGTCTGACCTATTTTGCAGGTCGACAGAAGAGTCAGAGAAAGCTGTGCCAGACAGCTAGCATCCCAGCTAGCTCCTAGGCTCTGTACACTACCCACGCCTCACACCACATTAGACTCAGCTGATATCCTACCTGAAGTATAATGGCATTATTTGTCTAATTTTTCCCTCCTTTAAATTTATATATTTTGTTTTCCTCTAGCCAAGTGAAAGGAAAGACAACATGTATGATATAATATTCTTGAATATTATCACCTCTCACAAAATATCTTGAAGGTGGAGAATAGAAAAACTTTTATTTACTGTTTTTAAGCTTAAGAGCTTGAAGTGTAAGACATAGCAGGCAGATAACAAATAAGCAGGACCTTAAGGGTGTGAGTGTAATTGCAGGGTGGACTTTCATACTCACGCAATCCTTTTTGACTACTGAGTGTGTGTATTGAGTTGTGTGATTATTCAGTGCTAACTGGGAGCAATGCATGGATAAGGAGACAGGGGAGATAGGACTACCGAACAGCAGTCATAATGATGCCAGTATCAGTGACAATACCTAAAGTGTACCTGCTTTTGTTTTTCTGGTGGGAGAGTTTATCAGTTTTCACTGTGACATTTCCTCAAGGTAGCATTTCATGTAAAGCTCATTAAATGCTTTCTCATAGCAGAAATGTGATGAATGTAGTTACAGTTCTCAGTCTTACTTTCTACATAGATAATAAAACACTGATATTAAAATATGATAAAGAAGATGATGGAACTAAAATCACCATTTAATAGTCATATGGCCAAGGCCAGGGAAAACAATTTCACAATGGAAGGTCAAATTAGTTTCAACTAAATGCTTCAATGAAAAGTAGAAGTCTGAAATGAACAGGCTATCATATATTTTTAGAGAATGTTTGTTTTTTATTTTCAATTTCACAGACATAGTGTCCTACTTTATGGTAACCAAGGTGGCGATATGAGCTTTTGGAAAACATCAACTGCTTTAGTCCTGGTCTGGGGCTCTTCCTGGTCATTCAGTTCAGTTCAGTTCAGTCACTCAGTTGTGTCTCTTTGCGACCTCATGAACTGCAGCACGCTAGGCCTCCCTGTCCATCACCAACTCCCGGAGTTCACTCAGACTCACGTCCATCAAGTCTGTGATGCCATCCAGCCATCTCATCCTCTGTTGTCCCCTTATCCTCCTGCCCCCAATCCCTCCCAGCATCAGAGTCTTTTCCAATGAGTCAACTCTTCACATGAGTTGGCCAAAGTACTGGAGTTTCAGCTTTAGCATCATTCCTTCCAATGTACACCCAGGAGTGATCTCCTTCAGAATGGACTGGTTGGATCTCCTTGCGGTCCAAGGGACTTTCAAGAGTCTTCTCCAACATCACAGTTCAAAAGCATCAATTCTTCGGCGCTCAGCTTTCTTCACAGTCCAACTCTCACATCCATACATGATCACTGGAAAAAACATAGCCTTGACTAGACGGACCTTTGTGGGCAAAGTAATGTCTCTGCTTTTGAATATGCTATCTAGGTTGGTCATAACTTTCCTTCCAAGGAGTAAGCATCTTTTAATTTCATGGCAGCAGTCACCATCTGCAGTGATTTTGGAGCCCCCCAAAATAAAGTCTGACATCGTTTCCCCTGTTTCCCCATCTATTTGCCATGAAGTGATGGGGCCAGATGCCATGATCTTAGTTTTCTGAACATTGAGCTTTAAGCCAACTTTTTCACTCTCCTCTTTCACTTTCATCAAAAGGCATTTTAGTTCCTCTTCATTAGGGCAAGGCTAAATTTTCTTTGTTTATTTTCTAGAGTCTCTTGTTTGTATTTAATTTTGGGCCGTGTTATTTAGAAAGGGCTTCCCTCATATCTCTGTTGGTGAAGAGTCTGCCTGCAACGCTAGAGACCCCGGTTCGATTCCTGAGTGGGAAAGATCCCCTGGAGAAGGGATAGGCTATCCACTCCAGTATTCTGGCCTGGAGAATTCCATGGACTATATAGTCCATGGGGTTGCAAAGAGTTGGACATGAATGAGCAAATTTAACTCCACTATTTAGAAAAGAAATTTTTTGCTCATTTGAAACTATATTGGAAAGGATGAAATCTTTATCTTTTTAAAATACCATAGGGTCTTCAACTATGAATATGAAGCTTTGTACACAAATAGGGAGATATGTGGAAACAGTGGCCCTGCAAGGCAGTTCATGAAGAGGAAAAGCCCAGCTTTTGAGTGGCAATTCTTCTGTTCTCTGTAGCTTCCATTTAGCTCATCTTTGAACTGCCTCAGAGAAAGTCATGTTATCTTTTTAATCCTCAAATCATCTTTGTATCTAAATTTGACTTTTCTCTCCTATCTGATCCCTCAACCTTGAATCATGGAGGTCTTACTTCATATTTCTGCCTCCATATACTTTTTTGTTTCTGCTTTCTCATTATCATTGTGCTTCTTGCCCATCTCTTCTCTTACTTTGGAATTAAATTTTTGGACAAAGTCCCTAAATTGAAAATGACTTCAGCTTGGGAAAGCCTTTCAGAATTTAATAAGTAGCATTAGCATAGGCATTATAGCAATTCCTCCTTTCCCAGTGACTGTTTGGTTTTTAAATTATTATTTCCCCTTTACAGATGATAAAAAATCAGGCTGAGTAACTTATTGAAAGTAAGTCAGTTTGTAAGTGATCAAGACTGAATTTTAATCCATGGTATATGACCGTAGAACCTGCTTTCTCCACAAATCTACTAGCCTCTAAAGGATATGGAAAATACCAGTATTTGAAATATATCTCATAAAATTATGTATAATGACCAACATTCTCCTTTATCAAGCCACTGCTTTCCAGATATTCTTACCCTCAAACACTGGTACTTTCTCTAAAGCTCTTATGTCTAGCCACAGACTTCATAATCCACAAAGTATTATTTCTGATGATTCACCAGTACTCTTAACCTAAAGACCATCTTGGAGTTTCAAAAAATATCAGTGCCTGGGTCCTGCACCAGTTCATTCAGAGTTGATTAGTTTTGCAGTTTTTCAATATCTCTCTGGTGATTCTGACGCAGAGTCAGAGTGATAAGCATGGCTGTGGAATATTCAGGTAGCAATATCAGTGTCCTGTCATCTACAAGCCTATAGATGTTATCCCTGTTTTCCTCATCTGCAAATCCTGGAGTCTCCCAGCACTATTATCCTCCCAGTGCTTTAACATATGTAACTTTTGGAACCTTGAACTATCTTCAAAAGAGCAGTATTATAAACTCTTCACAAATAGCCCCCTGTTTCTGAGGCTAAAGGAAAGCTCAAGAGGAGCCGTTGGGCCTCAGACCTGACATCCCTGAAGAGCCAGGGCCAGGCTCCATCACAGGATCAGATTTCAGTTCTTGCCTGGTTGAAACTCCTTCCGTAGGCTCCTATTTATCTAAGGGGTCTTCAGGGCTCACTTCCATCCTTCCTCCATTAATGTTTCTCAAGGACCCAGGACCTAACCCTAGAATGCATCCATGACTAACTGAAACTTCTTTCATATGTAACTCTTTCAGTCTGCTCTCTATCTTGTTCTTTCTCTTTATTTCTTATTTAAGCAATCAATAGATTTTAAGTGTCTTCTGTCTGCTAAGCTCTAGGGACACATTGATGGTCCAAACCAACATGATCTTTTTTTTTTTTTAAAGGAGACCACTGTTACTACCTGTAAATAATTCATATTCAGTGTGTGCCACAGCTCTAGCCATCAAGACTGTAGATGCATGTTCAGTTGCTTCAGTCATGTCAGTCCCTTTTGCAACCTCATGGACTATAGACCACCAGGATTCTCTGTCCATGGAATTCTCCAGGCAAGAATACTGGAGTGGGTTGCCATGCTCTCCTTCGGGGGTCTTTCCAACCAGGGATCGAACCCAAGTCTCCCTTGTTGCAGGTGGATTCTTTATGTCTGAGCCACCAAGGAAGCCCCATAAGACAGATACTGTTTAATTAACATGTAAAAGAGTTGGACATGACTGAGTGACTGAACTGATAAGGTATCTAAAATACTCAAATTCATAGGAGCAAAAGTAGAATGGTGATTACCAAGAGTTGGGGGTGGGGTGGAGCAAGGAGTTGCTTAATGAGTATAGAGTTTCAAATTGTCTTTTCTGAAAAAATTCTAGTGATATATTTCACAACATTGTAGACATACTTAACATTATTGAACTGTACACTTAAAATGGTTAATAGTATTTAAAGAAACAAAAGCTGAAACAAAGTTTTAAAAGGGGGGGAAAGATTGTTAGGCAAAGCTGTATACAGTCTCATGATGTCTAAATAAATCTGAGTATGTATCTGTTATGTATGACCAATATATGTATTACAGTATTTTA
The DNA here is from genome assembly GCA_006408695.1 of Aepyceros melampus. Taxonomy (NCBI): domain Eukaryota; kingdom Metazoa; phylum Chordata; class Mammalia; order Artiodactyla; family Bovidae; genus Aepyceros; species Aepyceros melampus. The sequence goes on along the minus strand of SJXQ01005391.1, from coordinate 65,829 downwards.
ATATTTTATTTTATTCTGATTTTAATACATATATTGCTACTGTATAATATGCTGAGGCAGGGTTGTATTTTAAAATAGAAATTCACTTCCTTGTGTATATTTCCTTTTTCCTTTTCTCTCCCGCTTATACCTACAGGGCCATATTTTCTCCTCCAAGCATCACGAAAGTAGAAGAAATTATTCAAAGGAACTATAAACTCAAGTACTTATAAACATGCCTGTATGGATTTTTATAGATATTTCATAAGGTTCATTGTAGGTTTTATACAAGGCCTGGACCTAGGGTAGTGGGCTACAGCTAATGATGATTGACATGTGAGAGTAAATAATGTTTGAGGGGGGAAAAGACCAAGTAGGCTTTATCTCATGAATGCAAGTTGGATTGAACATTTAAAAATAGATCAATGTAATTCACATAATTATCTAAGTGAGAAAGAAAAACTATATGATCATTCAGTAGGTGCAGGAAAGGCCTTTAACAAAATTAACCATCTGCTCATGATTTAGACTCTCAAGAACCTAGGTAAAAACTGGAAATTTCTTTACTTGTAAAGGGTTTCCTGAAAATTTTACAACTAATATTATATTTAATGATGAAAGACTGAATGCTTTCCCCTTAAGTTAGGAATAAGAATAGTTTGTTCATTTCTATTTCTTCTATTTAATATTTTACTATAGGCCATAGCCATTTCAATTGGTCAGGAAGAAAAATAAAAAAACATAGAGATTGTACAGAAGGAAAAAATCCATCTTTATTCACACAACGTATTATCATCTATGTAAAAAATCCCGAGAAACCTACAAGTAAGGTGTTTAAGACAAATAGATCAGTTTAGCAATATTGCAGAATGCAACGTCTACATACATTATTGTTTAGTCACTAAATCGTGTCTGAATCTTTGTGACCCCCATGGACTATAGCCAGCCAGGCTCTTCTATCCATGGGATTTCCCAGGCAAGAATACTGGAGTAGGTTGCCATTTCTTTCTCCAGGGGATCTTTCTGACCTAGCGATAGAACCTAGGTCTCCTGCATTGCAGGCAGATACTTTACCACTGAGCCATCTGGGAAGCCCCATTTATATGTATTAGCAAAGAAAAGTCAGACAATGAAAGGCCAATGCAATTATGTTAACATAAAATGTGGAATTCAAAGTTATAAATTTGATAAAGCAACTTTCTATCACCTATGCACTGAAAGCTACAAAATATTGCTGAGAGAAATAAATTAAGATCTAATAAACAGACAGAATACTCTGTCCAGAGATCAGAAGTATATATATATATATATATATATATATATATACACTTAAATATGAGGGTAAAAAACAACAATATTCTTTTTATTTGTTGATTAATTCAATAAATAATTTGAATTTATTCGACAAAATCTGATACTCATTCTTGATTTTTTTAAAACTAGAAGTAGAAAAATTCCCCATTACAGTAATTATTGCAGGAGGCATTATGTTTACCAAATTTTTTCTTTTCTTCTTAGACCCAGAGGAGGGCTACAGCTCCCATCTTTTTTGCTGGGTGGAGCTTTATGATTAGTTTTAATCAACGGAATGTCACAGAAGTCATGTATGCTATTTTTAGACCTGCAACCAACTGTTTTCCCATGAGCTCCTACACTTCTATCTTCCCTCGACTTCTCCACAGACACTGAAGATTCATTTGAATTCAAGGAAGAGCCACCAGATGGATCAACCTGGGTCTCTGAATCCCTCTATGGAAAGCCAGTCTCCACCTTGGTATGCACTGCAATGTAAACAAGAAATAAGGTTTCATTCCTATAATTCGCTGAGAATTTGAAATTTCTTGTCATAGAAGTTAGCTTTCCTTGACTGATACAGATATAAGAAAGTCAGAATATAAAAGACTAAGCTTTCAGTTCACTTCAGTCACTCAGTCGTGTCTGACTCTTTTCGACCCCATGAATCGCAGCACGCCAGGCCTCCCTGTCCATCACCAACTCCCAGAGTTCACCCAGATCCACGCCCATGGAGTCAGTGATGCCATCAGCCATCTCATCCTCTGTCATCCCTTTCTCCTCCTGCCCCCAATCCCTCCCAGCATCAGAGTCTTTTCCAGTGAGTCAACTCTTTGCATGAGATGGCCAGAGTACTGGAGCTTCAGCTTTAGCATCATTCCTTCCAAAGAAATCCCAGGGTTGATCTCCTTCAGAACGGACTGGTTGGATCTCCTTGCAGTCCAAGGGACTCTCAAGAGTCTTCTCCAACACCACAGTTCAAAAGCATCAATTCTGTGGTGCTCAGCCTTCTTCACAGTCCAACTCTCACATACATGACCACAGGAAAAACCATAGCCTTGACTAGATGGAACTTAGTTGGCAAAGTAATGTTTTTTGCTTTTGAATATGGTATCTAGGTTGGTCATAACTTTTCTTCCAAGGAGTAAGCATCTTTTAATTTCATGGCTGCAGCCACCATCTGCAGTGATTTTGGAGCCCCCCAAAATAAAGACTGACATTGTTTTCACTGTTTTTCCATCTATTTCCCATGAAGTGATGGGACCAGATGCCATGATCTTCGTTTTCTGAATGTTGAGCTTTAAGCCAACTTTTTCACTCTCCACTTTCACTTTCATCAAGAGGCTTTTAAGTTTATATATTATTAGTAGTATGTTATCATATAGCATTATTTTTGGAACAGTTTACAATGTTTTGAGGAATGTGCAGATGACACCACTCTTATGGCAGAAACTGAAGAGGAACTAAAAAGCCTCTTGATGAAAGTGAAAGAGGAGAGTTTTTGAAAAAGTTGGCTTAAAGCTCAACATTCAGAAAACGAAGATCATGGCAGCTGGTCCCATCACTTCATGGGAAATAGATGAGGAAACAGTGGAGACAGTGGCAGACTTTATTTGGGGGGCCTCCAAAATCACTGCAGATGGTGACTGCAGCCATGGAATTAAAAGGCACTTACTCCTTGGAAGGAAAGTTATCAGCAACCTAGATAGCATATTGAAAAGCAGAGACATTACTTTGCCAACAAAGGTCTGTCTAGTCAAGGCTATGCTTTTTCCAGTGATCATGTATGGATGTGAGAGTTGGACTGTGAAGAAAGCTGAGCGCCAAAGAATTGATGCTTTTGAACTGTGGTGTTGGAGAAGACTCTTGAGAGTCCCTTGGACTTGAAGGAGTTCCAAGCACTCCATTCTGAAGGAGATCAGCTCTGGGATTTCTTTGGAAAGAATGATGCTTAAGCTGAAACTCTAGCACTTTGGCCACCTCATGGGAAGAGTTGACTCATTGGAAAAGACTGATTCTGGGAGGGATTGGGGGCAGGAGGAGAAGGGGACGACAGAGGATGAGATGGCTAGATGGCATCACCGACTCAATGGACGTGAGTTTGAGTGAACTCGGAGTTGGTGATGGACAGGGAGGCCTAGCATGCTGCAATACATGGGGTCGCAAATAATCGGACACGACTGAGCAACTGAACTTAACTGAAGGGAAAGCTAAAATAAATGGAAACTTATACTCTATTCTTTGATGGTTGGTGGTGGTTTAGTCACTAAGTCACATCCAACTCTTGTAACCCCATGACTGTAGCTCACCATGCTCCTCTTTCCATGTAATTTCCCAGACAAGAATACTGGAGTGGTTTGCCAATTCCTTCTCTAGGGATCATCCCAACTGAGGGATCAAACCCAGGCCTTCTGCACTGCAGGCAGTCTTCTGCATTGCAGACAGATTCCTTACTAAGATAGCACAACTCAAATTACAAGGTGTAAATTTTCATAGATTAATATAAAAATTTTGTTTAAGTGGAAAGTTCATTTGGAAAAATGTTTGTCCCAATATCCATGGTATTTTTTAAAAGTGGGTAGAGGTTGATAAGAATCAGTTCTAGAAAATATTGACACTTATGTGAAATGTGTGGAAATAATAAAGAAGAAATATATATCCAGAAAATTAAAGAGATGGGAATACCATACCATCTGACCTGTCTCTTGAAAAACCTGTATGCAGGTCAGGAAGCAACAGTTAGAACTGGACATGGAACAACAGACTGCTTCCAATTAGGAAAAGGAGTAGGTCAAGGCTGTATATTGTCACCCTGCTTATTTAACTTCTATGCAGAGTACATCATGAGAAATGCTGGGCTGGAGGAAGCACAAGCTGGTATCAAGATTGCTGGGAGAAATATATCAATAACCTCTGATATGTAGATGACACCACCCTTATGGCAGAATATGAAGAACTAAAAAGCTTCTTGATGAAAGTGAAAGAGGAGAGTGAAAAAGTTGGCTTAAAGCTCAACATTCAGAAAACTAAGATCATGGCATCTGGTTCCATCACTTCATGGCAAAAAGATGGGGAAACTGTGGAAACAGTGGCTGACTATTTTTCTGGGCTCCAAAATCACTGCAGATGGTGAGTGCAGCCATGAAATTAAAAAACGCTTACTCCTTGGAAGGAAAGTTATGACCAATCTAGATAGCATATTAAGAAGCAGACATTACTTTGTCAACAAAAGTCTATCTAGTCTAGGCTATGGTTTTTCCAGTAGTCATGTATGGATGTAAGAGTTGGACTATAAAGAGAACTGAATACCAAAGAATTGATGCTTTTGAACTTTGATGTTGGAGAAGACTCTTGAGAGTCCCCTGGACTGCAAGGCGGTCCAACCAGTCCATCCTAAAGAAATCAGTCCTGACTATTCATTGGAAGGACTGACGTTGAAGCTGAAACTCCAATATTTTGGCCACCTGACACGAAGTGTTGACTCATTTGAAAAGACCCTGATGCTGGGAAAGATTGAAGACAGGAGGATAAGGGGATGACAGAGGATGAGATGTTTGGATGGCATCACTGACTCAGTGGACATGGGTTTGAGTGAACTCCGGGAATTGATGATGGATAAGGAGGCCTGGTGTGCTGTGGTTCATGGAGTCATAAATAGTCAGACATGACTGAGCGACTGAACTGAACTGAAATTCAAAAAATTCATATTGATACTAAACAACTTATAATGGAGATAATCTAATAACAGAGAGAAACTTATATCCAGATAAATCAATGAATATAAAGTCCATGAAAAGGATTTATTTTTAACAATAAATGTGGTTGTTGAAATCAGTGATGGGAAAGGGAATCAATAGAGTTAAACAGCTTGATAGCTATTTGAAAAAAATCTGGAATTTCTATTTTAGTATTTTCAAAAAAAAAAGTTTTAATTAGCAAAACTTTAAAAATTAAGCTGCAGAGTTTTATAAAAGAAATGAAACATTGCATGTTTAAGGAGGACTTGCAGAGAAGTCCTAAAAACTCAAAAACTGTAAGTGGAAAATATTTTAAAAATTTGAAAATATTACATAAATATTTAGAACTTCTATGTGTCCTAAATAACTCAAAAGACAAAAGACAAATAAAATTGTGAAAAAAGTAGCAAAAGTATGACATAAACCAAATGCTTTATGCTAGTTTTCCTGTACATATTTAAAGGGTCAAATATATGAATAGTTAATGACAGAAAATAAAAATAAATGGCTGATAAAATACAAAATATGGCCAATCTTCCTCATAATCAAATAAATGAAAACCAAAACAAAAGATACTTTTTCTCTCAGATTGGTAATGTTAATTTTCTTATGCTGGTGGAAGTATGGCAAAATTTATGCTTTCCTATATACTAGGGGTAGTGATAATTTTGCAAATTTTTAGATGAGATTTGAAATATTTATTTCAAAATATTCATACCCTGTGGTCCAGAAAACCTGTTCTAGGAAGTTAGCTCCCAAAATAAAATATCACAGAATTATTTTGTGTTGTGAATATGGGAATGTGTATTGTAACACTTAACAAGGTTTTTTTTGTATTATTTATTTATTCTTTGACTGCACTGGGTCTTGATTGCTTTGCAAAGTCTTTCTCTAGTTGCGGTGAGTAGGGGCTGCCCTTTGTTGTGATGTCCAGGCTCCTCATTGCAGTGGCTTCTCTTGTTATGGAGCACAGGCTCTAAGCCCAAGGGTTTCAGTAATTGCAGCACACAGGCTCAGCAGTTGTGGCATATGGGCTCAGTTATTCAATGGCATGTAGGCATTTCCCAGATCAGGGACTGAACTCATCTTCCCTGCATTGGCTGGCAGACTCCTATCCACTGTGCCACCAGGAAAGTCTCAACATTATGTTAAATAGCAAAATACTAGCTATAATCTGAATGTCCTTTAATATGGGTTTCATTAATCAGTTCATTACATTCATCCAATGGACTATTGTACACCTACTTTGCAAAGAATAGTTTAAATATAATATTATGAAAAATTAAGAATGAAAATGTGGACTTCCACCCTAAGCCATAATGAAGTGATAGAGAATAGATGGCCCCTCCATCGTTCAACAACTGGAAAACTGAGAAAATTTCTCTGGCAGTCCAGTGGTTGGGACTTGGTCCTTTCACTGCTGGGGCCCAGGTCTGATCTTTGGTCAGGGACCTGAAATCCCACAAGCTCTGTGTTGGAACCCACCCCCCTCCCCCCCCCCAAAAAAAGAAAAAAAAATGGAAAAACTGGAGAAACTATGTGAAACAATGGTTTTCAGACCACAGGTAGACCTCAGTTCATACACAACTTTGATTCTTGAGAGAAGGGAAACAAATGAGGTAGGTGAATCCTGAGTTCTTGTTTTCTGTTGGAGGTAACTTTCAGCTTGCAACACCTAGAGAAAAGTTATGACCAACCTAGATAGATATTCAAAAGCAGAGATATTACTTTGCCGACTAAGGTCTGTCTAGTCAAGGCTATGGTTTTTCCAATAGTCATGTATGGATGTGAGAGTTGGACTGTGAAGAAGGCCAAGTGCCAAAGAATTGATGCTTTTGCACTGTGGTGTTGGAGAAGACTCTTGAGAGTCCCTTGGACTGCAAGGAGATCCAACCAGTCCATTCTAAAGGAGATCGGCCCTGGGATTTCTTTGGAAGGAATGATGCTGAAGCTGAAGCTCCAGTACTTTGGCCACCTCATGAGAAGAGTTGACTCATTGGAAAAGACTCTGATGCCAGGAGGGATTGGGGGCAGGAGGAGAAGGGGATGACCGAGGATGAGATGGCTGGATGGCATCACTGACTGCACGGGCGTGGATCTGGGTGAACTCTGGGAGTTGGTGATGGACAGGGAGGCTTGGTGTGCTGCAATTCATGGGGTTGCAAAGAGTCGGACACGACTGAGCGACTGACCTGAACTGAAGGAGGCATAGACCATAGTTTTATAAGGTCAAGGTGATTAGAATTTACAGTCAGGGTACCAGAAAGAAAGGAACTACAGAATATTAGTGCTCCAGATATCTGTAACTGGATATCTTTAAGTTTGGTTGAGTACAAAGCTATACGTCTACAGGAAGACATTTACTCAAGGGCGGGGAGGGAACATCTGAAAGGCAATAAGCTTAATAATTCTTGGCGTTCGTATGGGAATGAGTAGAGTTTGTGATTTCAGCAGTAAAGTGGAAAGATCTTTTAATATGCGGGGGATGTGGCAGATTTTTCCTACTTCATTCATGACATACTGTTCATGACATTGTACAGGAGGAAGTGATCAAGGCCATCCCCAAGATAAAGAAATGCAAAAAGGCACAATGGTTGTATGAGGAGGCCTTACAAATAGCTGTGAAAAGAAGGAAGGGAAAGGAAAAACAGAGAGGAAGTGAAAGGAAAAAGAGAAAAGGAAGGATATACCCATTTGAATGCAGAGTTCCAAGGGATAGCAAAGAGATGATCAAGTGATCACTTCCTCAGTGATCAATGCAGAAACAGAAGAAAACAATAGAATGGGAAAGACTAGAGTTCTCTTCAAGAAAATTAGAGATACCGAGGGAACATTTTATTGCAAAGATGGGCACAATAAAGGACAGAAATGGTATGGACCTAACAGAAGCAGAAGATATTAAGAAAGAGGCAGCAAGAATACACAGGAGAACTGTACAAAAAAGTTCTTAGGACCCAGATAACCATGATGGTGTGGTCACTCACCTAGAACCAGACATCTTGGAATGTGAAGTCAAGTGGGCCATAGGAAGCCTCACTACGAACAAAGATAGTGGAGATGATGGAATTCCAGTTGAGCTCTCTCAAATCCTAAAAGATGATGCTGTGAAAGTGCTACACTCAATATGCCAGCAAATTGGGAAAACTCAGCAGTGGCCACAGGACTGGAAAAGGTCCATTTTCATTCCAATCCCAAAGAAAGGCAATGCCAAAGAATACTCAAAATACTGCACAATTATACTCATCTCTCATGCTAGCAAAGTAATGCTCAAAATTTTCCAAGCCAGGCTTCAACAGTATATGAACTGTGAACTTCCAGATAGATGTTCAAGCTGGTTTTAGAAAAGGCAGAGGAAGCAGAGATCAAATTGCCCACACCCACTGGATCGTCAAAAAAGCAAGAGATTTCCAGAATAACATTTACTTCTGCTTTATTGACTAGGCCAAAGCCTTTGACTGTGTGGATGACAATAAACTGTGGAAAATTCTTCAAGAGATGGAAATACCAGACCACCTTACCTGCCTTCTGAGAAATCTGTGTGCAGGTCAAGGAGCAACAGTTAGAACTGGACATAGAACAACAGACTGTTTCCAGATCAGGAAAGGAGTACATCAAGGCTGTATATTGTCACCCTGCTTATTTAGTTTATATGCAGAGTACATCATGAGAAATGATGGGCTGGACGAAGCACAGGCTGGAATCAAGATTGCTGGGAGACCTATCAATAACCTCAGATATGCAGATGACACACCCTTATGGCAGAAAGTGAATAAAAACTAAAGGGCCTCTTGTTGAAAGTGAAAGAGGAGAGTGAAAAGTTGGTTTAAGATTCAACATTCAGAAAACTAAGATTATGTCATCTGGTCCCATCACTTCATGGCAAATAGATGGGGAAACAGTGTTAGACTTTATTTTTGGGGCTCCAAAATCACTGCAGATGGTGATTGCAGCCATGAAATTAAAAGACTCTTGCTCCTTGGAAGAAAAGCTATGACCAACCTAGACGGCATATTAAAAAGCAGAGACATTACCTCGCCAATGAAAGTCCATCTAGTCAAAGCTATGGTTTTTCCAGTAATCATGTATGGATGTGAGAGTTGGACTATAAAGAATGCTGTTCAGTTCAGTTCAGTCGCGCAGTCGTGTCCGACTCTTTGCGACCCCATGAATCACAGTACGCCAGGCCTCCCTGTCCATCACCAACTCCCGGAGTTCACTCAGACTCACATCCATTGAGTCCATGATGCCATCCAGCCATCTCCTCCTCAGTCGTCCCTTTCTCCTCCTGCCCCCAATCCCTCCCAGCATCAGGGTCTTTTCCAATGAGTCAACTCTTCGCATAAGGTGCCCAAAGTACTGGAGCTTCAGTTTTAGCATCATTCCTTCCAAAGAAATCCCAGGGTTGATCTCCTTCAGAATGGACTGGTTGGATCTCCTTGCAGACCAAGGGACTCTCAAGAGTCTTCTCCAACACCACAGTTCAAAAGCATCAATTCTTCGGTGCTCAGCCTTCTTCATGTTGGTCATAACTTTTCTTCCAAGGAGTAAGCGTCTTTTAATTTCATGGCTGCAGTCACCATCTGCAGTGATTTTGGAGCCCCCAAAAACAAAGTCTGACACTGTTTCTACTGTTTCCCCATCTATTTCCCATGAAGTGATGGGACCAGATGCCATGATCTTCGTTTTCTGAATGTTGAGCTTTAAGCCCACTTTTTCACTCTCCTCTCTCACTTTCAACAAGAGGCTTTTTAGCTCCTCCTCACTTTCTGCCATAAGAGTGCTGTCATCTGCATATCTGAGGTTATTGATATTTCTCCCAGCAATCTTGATTCCAGCTTGTGTTTCTTCCAGTCCTGCGCTTCTCATGATGTACTCTGCATAGAAGTTAAATAAGCAGGGTGACAATATACAGCCTTGACGTACTCCTTTCCCTATTTGGAACCAGTCTATTGTTCCATGTCCAGTTCTAGCTGTTGCTTCCTGACCTGCATACAGATTTCTCAAGAGGCAGGTCAGGTGGTCTGGTATTCCCATCTCTTTCAGAATTTTCCACAGTTTACTGTGATCCACACAGTCAAAGGCTTTGGCATAGTCAATAAAGCAGAAATAGATGTTTTTCTGGAACTGTCTTGCTTTTTCGATGATCCAGCGGATGTTGGCAATTTGATCTCTGGTTCCTCTGCCTTTTCTAAAATCAGCTTGAACATCAGGGAGTTCACAGTTCACATATTGCTGAAGTCTGGCTTGGAGAACTGAGCACCACAGAATTGATGCTTTTGAACTGTGGTGTTGGAAAAGACTCTTGAGAGTTCCTTGGACTACAAGGAGATCCAACCAGTCCATCCTAAAGGAAATCAGTCCTGAATATTCTTTGGAAGGACTGATGCTGAAGGTTAAACTGCAGTACTTTGGCCACTTGATATGAAGTGCTGACTCATTTGAAAAGACCCTGATGCTGGGAAAGACTGAAGGTAGAAGGAGAAGGGGACAACAGAGGATGACATGGTTGAATGGCATCATTGACTCAGTGGACTTGAATTTGAGTAGGCTGTGAGAGTTGATGATGGACAGGGAAGCCTGGTGTCTGTTGTCCATGGGGTCGGACATGACTGAGCAAGTGAACTGAACTGATACTTCATACTTGGGCTCAAATATCCTAGACTATGAGTTTCTCTGGACTTATAAGCAAACTTATAAGCAAATGTCAAAGTGGGTACAAATTACTCTAAATAAGTTAAAAACATGCAGCCACAAAGTCAAGCATGATTGGAATATAACAACATCCAAGAAAATGAAACATTAACATTCAAAATATATAATGTCCAATGCAAAATTACCTGACATGCAAAGAAGTGGGAAAATACGATCTGTAATGGAAGAAATCAAGCAATGGCTACAGATCCTGAAATAACACAGATGACAGAATTAGGAGTCAAGGGCATTATACAGATATAACTATGTTCCACATATTTTAGAACAGAGAAGAAAGTTGGAACAGGATGAGGAAAAGAAATGGAATATTTGTAAGACCTCAGTAAAACATCTACAGATAAAGAATACTATACTTGAAATGAAAAAATAGATTAGATGGTATATTACTCTGCTAAGCCTACTGTAATAAAGTGACCTAAACAAGAGAAGTTTTAATGGAAGAAATCAAGCAATGGCTACAGATCCTGAAATAACACAGATGACAGAATTAGGAGTCAAGGGCATTATACAGATATAACTATGTTCCACATATTTTAGAACAGAGAAGAAAGTTGGAACAGGATGAGGAAAAGAAATGGAATATTTGTAAGACCTCAGTAAAACATCTACAGATAAAGAATACTATACTTGAAATGAAAAAATAGATTAGATGGTATATTACTCTGCTAAGCCTACTGTAATAAAGTGACCTAAACAAGAGAAGTTTATTTAGGAGAGGTTAGAAGTCCAAGGGAGAAGGCAGTGGCACCCCACTCCAGTACTTTTGCCTGGAAAATCCCATGGGTGGAGGAGCATGGTAGGCTGCAGTCCATGGGGTCGCTAAGAGTTGGACACGACTGAGCGACTTCACTTTCACTTTTCACTTTCATGCATTGGAGAAGGAAATGGCAACCCACTCCGGTGTTCTTGCCTGGAGAATCCCTGGTGGACTGCCATCTATGGGGTCACACAGAGTTGGACACGACTGAAGTGATTTAGCAACAGCAGCAGCAGCAGCAGAGGTCCAAGATCAAAGTGTTGGCAAAGTTAGTTTTATCGTGAGGCCTCACTCTCTTTGCCTTACTGATAACAAACTTCTTCTGGTGTCTTTACATAGTCTCTCCTCTGTGTCCTAGCTTTCTCTTAAAAGGACTCCAATTGTATTGGTTCAGGCCCTCTCTCAATGACCACATTTAACTTATGTTTCTTCTTTAAAGACCTTTTCTCCCATTACAGTCACAATCTGAGGTTCTAGAGGTTAGGATTTAAATATATAATTTTGACTGGGGTATAAGTCAGTCCAGGCTTCCTTGGTGGCTCATGGTAAAGAGCCTGCCTGCCATGGAGGAGATGCAGGAGATGCGAGGTAGATCCCTGGGTCAGGAAGAGCCCCTAAAGAAGGAAATGGCAACACATTCTAGTATCCTTGCTGGGAAATCCCAAGGGCAGAGGAGTCTAGCAGGCTACAGTCCACAGGGTTGCAGAGTCAGACACAACTGAGCATGCATGCACCTCAGTCAGTCCATTACAGATGGGGTTAACAAGAATTCAGACACTGTGGGAGAAAAGATCAATGAATTTGAAGACATACCAATAAAAACTATTTAAAATGAAACACAAAGAGGAAACTGATTGAATAAAATGGACCCAACATAGGTGAGCAGTAGAATGAGATAAAGTAGTTCAACTTATGTGTAACTGGGTGGAGATATAGAAAAATATCTGAAAAATAATGGTTAAAATTGTGAAAACTACAAACCCACATATTAAACACATTCAATGAATCTGAGCAGGAGAAAACCACACCAAACATTATAATCAAATTACTGAAAACAAATAACAAAGAGAAAATTTTGAAAGAGCTAGAGGAAAAGATTCATTGCATTCAGATGAACAAACTACAAATGATTTCTTGCCAGAAATTTTGCAAGACAGAAGACAAAGTAGTAACATCATTAAAATTCTGAGTGAAAAAAATCTGTCAGCATAGCATTTTGTACCTGGCAAAAGTATTTTTCAAATATGAAGGAAGAGGGAATACGTTTTTAGACAAATAAAAGCTGAGAGAATTAATAATAAATTTGCACTGCTTTTAACTTCAGGTTAAAAAAAATATACCAGGTGGAAGTTTGGATTGATTTAATAGAATGAAAAACACCGAAAGAATGTGGGCATATATAATGGACATTTTTCTCATTTTTAATTTCTTTGACAGTTGATTATTTTAAACAAATAAAACTTTATAACGTGAAGAAATGTATGACAAGAATAAAAAGGACAGGATGGGAGAAATATACATGATATGGCCTAATATTATTTAGTGTGACTGTGATACATGAAAGTTATAAACTAGAACCACTAGAACATAAAACAAAGAAGTATATTAATAAGCCAAATAGTAGAGATAAAAATATTAAAGTTCAATAGAGTGTATGTTTCTTTTAAAGAAATATTATTTTGAGAATATCAGAAGATATTAACTGTGATTATATTTTGAGTAATAAACTGTAGGTGGAGAAAGAGAAGTATTTTTTACATTTCATTATATACTTTTTATTGTAGTATTTGGACATTCTTCAATCATGAATGTATTAGTTTTAAATTTATTTGTTTATTATAGTTGTTTGCTGGACTTATGAGCCATTTTGTTTTCTTTATGCTTTTCTGACTTCAAAACTAATAATTGTCATTATTTAAAAAATACACATTAAAATTATCCACAGCCTACATTTTACCATAATATTATGACAATGGCATAATTATAATCCTACTTCACAAGTTAAAATTCTGTGCCAGAATAAATTCACTTGAATTAATCTTCACTCCTTATGCATGTATTGATCTTCTGCTTATTACTTTTCTTTTTGTTAAATACACAAAAGAGACTATAATAGAAAAGGTCACATGTAAAATTTAACTGGATAACAAAATTTTATTTATTGATAAAACACAATAAAATTGTTTGAATTAAATGAAGTCCACTGGATTACATATGAGATTTTCACTTACCATTGTAAAGCTACTACTTCTTGGGAAAGCACATGTTTTGAGATGACCATCACAAAGTCTTCTAAGAATTGTGTAATAAAGAAGAATCTCTTTTATTCCAGGTTTAGCATTCAGTAAGGGAAAAGCCACAGTAGGGATTCTGGAATCTAAATTCCATTCTAATGGGAAGAATATTGACTCGGGCATATTTCATGCCTTGAAACCACATCTAATTTTGATAAGCACTTATCTTTGGTATCTACATCTACAGTGAAGTCTAAACAAATAATACAAAGAAACAGGATTTGGTTCATTATAATACCTTACAATAACAAAGTTTTTATATGATCTCATTGGATCACATGACTGCAAATGGAAATAAGTATGTGAAATGCTATTTAATAGACCAAAGTATAAATGCCACATCATTATAAGTAGAATTATAAAACACATAGCCACCCTAATTTTTCCCTTTACACAGAAAATACATTTTTGTCATTCTTTAGTTTCATCATGAGAGTGCTTAGAGCAAGGTATGAATGTTGACAATGGACAATCGATGTGTAAATCTGTTTCTGGATCTCCTTCCCTATAAAATCCTGAGGGGAGAAAGCTGAGAAGAACAGAGTGTAGATAAGTACTGAGCTGACTGGTTTTCCTGAGAATGGAACCTCTTCTGGCAGAAACTTCATATTGTGGCCTCAACTCCTTCCTGAAACAAAAGCGAAGCTTGTACATTGAGGGGTGGGTAAAGAGAATGGGGCTGAAGAGACCCAAACAAGCCTATCATGTGCGCGTGCTCAGTCACAGCCGACACTCTTGTGCCCCTTGGACTGTAGTCTGCCAGGCTCCTCTGTCCATGGGATTTTCCAGGCCAGAATATTGGAGTGGGTTGCCATTTCCTACCGCAGGAGATCGTCCCCACCCAGAGATCAAACCCATCTCTCCTGCATCTCCTGCATTGGCAGGCAGATTCTTGACCACTGTGCCACCTGGGAAGCCAGTTCGTGTCATATCTTCTGCAAATACATCTTCCAAGTATAAAATGTTCGATTTGCCCATTCATTTATTTAATTATGATATTAGTGACATATTTAATGTAATTAAGTACTTTGTACATCACATTAGGAAGTTTGAATCTCATTTCACAGGTAATAGGTAGCTACTAGTATGTTTTAAGAAGAAGAACTATAGGGTCAAATTTGTTTTCTACAAAGATTCTTCTAATAGCAGAATGGAGGTTGAATTGGCAAAGGTCATTTTAAACAAAGAGGAATGCAATAGGAGAATGTTGCAGTGTTCTAGTGAAAAATATTTAGCCAAGGGCAGTATGAGTAGAGGTGGAAATAAGTGAATTCAGGGATAATTGAAGGCCAAAGCAACAGGAAATTTGGAAGGTGTGTAGAGTAGGGAGGGTAGTATAAAATAGGGAGGGCCTGTGCTCAGTTTTAGTCTGGGGAAATGGGAGACTGGATGGACAATGAGCCTTTCTTGAGACAGCAAAGATAAATAGAAGAGAAGATTTGGGGACAGAGAGAAGATTGATTTAGCTTTATGAGTATGTATTTGAAAAACCTATAGGATTATTTATGCAGAAAAATCTAACATATAGTAATGAGCCATGATCATTTATTGTAAATAGCATTGGTTATTTTTCTCTGATTTTCAAAGCAATATATGTTCTTTGTAGATAGTTTGGGAAAAAATAAGAAGAAAAGAGAAAATAACATTTATCCATAAATTGTCCATCTTGACATGATACCTCTGTTTTGAAGTTTTTTTTTTTTTCCTGTTGATTTTCTTTCTTCACACAATCGGGAAATACTTTTTTTTTTTTTTCTTGATTTTAAATGAAAACTTCCAATGTAATTAAAGATTCTTTCAAACATGTTATTTTAAAATATTTTATTAATTACATACAATAAAAGTCACTCATTCTGATGCTCAGTTCTTTGAGCTTTGATAAATAATAGAGTTGTGCAACCACTACCATAATCAAGATAGAGAGCAGTTCCCTCACTACCCCCAGGAAATTCCCTATGCTTCTCCTTTGCGGTTAATCTCTCCACCAGCCCCCAAACTGGAAATCACTAATTTATCACCAACCAGTAATTATCACTTTGTCCTGGTCCATAATATCATATAATGGCATCGTCTTAGAGTTACCCATGTTGTTGCCTTTTTATCACTGATTAGCATTAGATTAAATGAATGCACCAGAGATGGCTCATCCATATATGAAATGAAGTACATCTGAGTTGCTTCCATTTTTCAGCAATTATGAACAAAGATGCTAAAACATTTATATAGGTTTTTGTGTGAACATAAGTTTCATTTCCCTTGGATAAATATCTAGGCGTGGGATTGCTGGATCATTAATATTTGGATATATGACAAACTGGCAAGCTGTTTTCCAAAGTGGCTGTGCTCTTTTTCACTCTACAAGCAAGGTATGAGTGTTTGGATTGCTCTCTATCCTCATCAGCACTTGGTAGTATTTTAAAACTATTTTAATAGGCATGTAATGTATGGTTGTAGTTTAATATGCATATCCTTGATGAATAATGATGTTGAATGTTTTATTATGTGCTTATTTTGATCCATATTCTACTTGGGTGAAGTGTCTGTTTAAGTTTCTATCTCAGTTTTTAAATGGGATTTTCTGTTTTCTTATTATCAAGTTTTCAGAATTCTTTAGCTGTTCTGGGTCAAGTCCTTCATCAAATATGTGGTTGGCAAATATTTTCTCCCAGTATGTGGCTTGTTTTTCATTCTCTTAACAGGGCAAAGTTTATATTTTGATAAGGTCAATTTATAACTTTTCTTTTATGGATTGTACTTTTGGTGTATCTAAAATTCCTTTGTCTAATGCATAGGATAAAGTTTTTCTCTAGCATTTTCTTCTGTGTTTTATAATTTTAGCTTATATATATGCATATATATATATATATATCTGTGTTAATTTGAGTGATCTTTTTGTACAAGTTGTGAGGAATGCATTGAGTTCAGTATTTTGCATATGTGTGTCTACTTGTTCTACCACCAGATGTACAATAGGCTATCATTTCTCCATCAAATCAGCTGTGCAATTCTGTCAAAGTCATTTGAACATAGGCATATGGACCTATTTCTTCACTCTGTATTCTGTTCCATTGACCTGTATCTCTATCTGTCCACCAAAACTACACTGTGTTTATCACTGTGACTTTTAAAATAAATCTCGAAATCAAACCATATGTTAACTTTAATGTTTTTCTTTTTTTAAAAATGAACGTTCTTCTAGTTCCTTTGCTTATTCCTATAAATTTTATAATCAGCTTGTCAGTATCTGCAAAATATCCTGCTGAGAATTTGACTGAGTTTGTAATTATCTTATTGATCAGTCTGGGGAGAATTAACATCCTAATGATATTGAGTTCACCAGTTCATGACGAACATGATTTATCTCTCCATTGTTCAATCTTGATGCTTTCTTTAGTGTTTTTAGTTTTGAGGGTGCTAATCCTAGGCATTTTTGACATTCTTTTCTGTGACTGTACTAAACATAGTCTGTGCTTAAACTGTGTTTAGACTGTGACTAAACTAATACTTGTTAGTGACAAGCACTGTTTGATCAATTCCTTGATATTTTTATGTAGAATATCATGTGTGAAAATAAGGTTTTATTTCTTCCTCTGCAACCTGTACTCTCTTTAATTCTTTGTATTATTTTATTGCGTTACCTAGGACTTCCAGTATGATTTTGAATAGGAGTAGTGAGAGTGGACATCGCCTAGTTCCTGATGTTAAAAGGAAGACATTCAAACTTCACCACTGAGTGTTATGTCAGCCATAATTTTGCATGTATGTATGTATGTATGTATTTTGGTAGATGATTGTATTAGTCAGAGTTCGTCAAGGAAATAGAAACAATAGGAGATATAGGTATATATCTCATATATATATGGGCTTCCCTTGTGGCTCAGCTGGTAAAGAATCCACCTGCAATGTGGGAGACCTGGGTTCGATCCCTGGGTTGGGAAGATCCCCTGGAGAAGGGAAAGGCTACCCAGTCCAGTATTCTGGTGTGGAGAATTCCATGGACTGTATAGTCCATGGGTTACAAAGAGTCGGACACAACTGAACGACTTTCATGAAGTGAAAGTCATTCAGTTGTGTCTGAGGCCAGGGGTGGTGGCCTAGAGGAGCCACTCCGAGTCAGAGGCTGGGGCAGCGCCCGAGGCCAGGGGCAGCAGCCAGGAGAGCAACCCAACACCCAAGGAGTGGTGGCTGTGGGAGCGCAGGAGAGCCTAGAGGAGCCATCCCACATTGAAGGTCAGGAAGGTCAGCGGGAGGAGATACCCCTCATCCAAGGTAAGGAGCAGAGGCTGTGCTTTGCTGGAGCAGCCGTGAAGACATACCCCACACCCAAGGTAAGAGAAACCCAAGTAAGATGGTAGGTGTTTCAAGAGGGCATCAGAGGGCAGACACACTGAAACCATACTCTCAATGTATAGCAAAACGAATACAGTATTGTAAAGCAAAACAAACTAAAAAATAAAAATTAATTAAAAAATAAAATAAATAAAAGATAAGCATATCATAAAAAAAGTGATTACAGGATTTTTTTTTATTTATTTTAATTGGAGGCTAATTACAATATTGTAGTGGGTTTTGCCATATATTTAAATGAATCAGCCATGGGTGTACATGTGTTCCCCATCCTGAACCCCCCTGCCACCTCCCTTCCCATCCCATCCCTCTGGGTCAGCCCAGTGCACCAGCCCTGAGCAACCTGTCTCATGCATCAAGCCTGGACTGGCAATCTGTTTCACATATGATAATATACATGTTTCAATTTCTATTAAATGGTAGTTCTAGTGATATGGCTTCCCTGGTGGCTTACATAGTAAAGCATCTGCCTGCAATGCGGGAGGACTGGGTTAAATCTCTGGGTGGGAAAGATCCCTTGGAGAGGGAAATGGCAACCCACCCCAATACTCTTGCCTGGAAAGTCCCAAGGACAAGGAGTCCACGGTGTTGTAGACAGTTGGACATAACTGAGTGACTTCACTTTCTTTTTTTCTAATGAATAAAATTCTATTTTTTTCTGTTGACTAATAATGATAAAATGGTATTATATTTTATGCCTCCCTGGTGGCTCAGATGGTAGAGAATCTGGTTTCAGTGCAAAAGACCCAGGTTCAATCTCTGGGTCAGGAAGATCCCCTGAAGAAGGGAAAGCCTACCAACTCTAGTATTCTTGCCTGGAGAATTCCATTGATAGCTTATAGTATATCTTATATAACAGTGATATTATATATTATATAGTCTAGAAAATTTATTATTTTTCTGAGAATTTTGAATGAGGTTTGAAACTTCTAATTGAATTTTGAGACTATCAATAAATATACATTGTTAAAAAACAGGAAATCAATGTGATACAGTATTATTAAATAAATTATAGATTTTGTTCAAATTTCAAAAAATTTTATGCTACAGTCCATTATTTGTTTTTATATCTTATTTAGATTCTATATTGTAGTTGCATTGAGCAGTTTCAACTGCATGCAATATATTCTGATAAATTCTCTTTTCATTTTCATTGTTACAAATATTTTCTAACATCCATCATTTAACAGGGGACATTTAATTTCCAAATACATGGGGTCTATATAGGATCTTTGATATTAACAACTGATTTTGATATTAATTTCTCATTTAAATGCTTTCTTCTCTGTAATCATCCTCTGTATTTTTTTGTCTTTTAAATTTATTGAGACTTTCAATGGCTAAGTCAAAGATGTCTCTTGGTAAATGTCACATTGCACTTGAAAATATGTGGATTTTTTCAAATATCTTTTCATATTGATTGTTAACATAATTTCATAGTGGTAGGAAACAGATTCTGCATGATTTCAAGACTTCGAGATCTCGAAAGTTTTACACCTTGTTTTATGCCCCTAGATATATTCCAGTGATTCCTGGTTTATAGTCTATGGGGACTCAAATAGCATGTGTCCTGCTGTTGTGTAAAAATTTTATAAATCTTAATTATGTTGAAAAAATAAAATTAATTTTTAAAATAATTAAACTGACTAAGAAAAAGTATGCTATTGAATGTATAAAGAAGTATTTTTTTTAAAAAAACAACAGTCAGTATCTAACTACCTGAAATAAATAACTATGCAAATGTGGTTCAGTAAATGAAATAGTGGTCAATAAAATCAATATCATTACACACTATGACCATCCAATCACTAAATAACAATAGAAACAAAACTGATATTTTCATAGTTCTTCTCAGTTATTTTCCCTCCATTTTAAAGCTGTCATGTGGCAGTTATTCCAGTTAAAGTTAGAATAAAATATGAATTTTCTGTGTAGGTGAGGCCATGCAGCCACAACTTTTTGTCTACATCCCTGATTTCTTGTGGCTCAGCTGGTAAATAATCGGCCTGCAATATGAGAGACCTGGATTCAATCTCTGGGTTGCAAAGATCCCCTGGAGAAGGGAAAGGCTACCCACTCCAGTACTGTGATTTGGAGAATATCAGAGTTGGACACAACTGAGTGACTTTTGCTGATTTCATCCTTTCTCCATGACCATAATTCTTCAGCAAAAGTTACATTCTTTCACTTCCTGGAAAATCTCTTCCTTATTCCCATTTTATATCATTGCACATTTTGTACCATATACCTAGAACACACTTCTTGTACATGTTAATATGGTTGGTCTTCCTCGTTATCAAAATCAACCCAAGTAAAATCTTCCAGAGAGACTCTTTCTGCCCACCCAAGTAGATGATAGTCAATTCCTTGCCATTCAGTATCATATTACTTGATTTTTATTTTCTTTCTTATACTGTTTCCAAGTTTACTGTTGTAAACAATAGACAATAAGCTTTATGGGTGCAGGTACTTAAGCTTTTTCATGGCTTAATTACACTAGAGTATCAATACCTAGTGAGTATTTAATAAATATCTGTTTATTTATTCATTCATTCAACATGTTTCTTAAAAGTCTACTATGTTCCAGATACTCTTTTAATGTCAGATGATATAGTTGCTTGAAAACAGAGGGAAAAAAAAAAAAAAACCCTGCTCCACATAAACATTATAATAATGGTGACAAACAAGAAAGTTTTTGAATTAGGGACTCCAGAAAGCAAGGACAGGACCAAACAATTTTGAGTCTCTGTAAAATCCCATTTAATTTTTTCTTCCAGTTTTATTGAGATAGAACTGACATATAGCACTGTATAAGGTCTACAGCAGAGAGACTGGGGTTACACACATTATGAAATGATTATCACAACTTTTGTGAGTATCCACTATCTCCCATAGATATCAAAGAAAACAATAGACACATCTTTTTCCCCTTGGGATGAGTATTCAGGATTTACTCTTTTAACAAATTTCATATATAACAAGAAGCAGTGTTAATCATATTTATTATGTTGTATATTGTATCTCTAGTATTTATTAATATTATAACTGGAAATGTGTACTTTTGACTACCTTCATCCAAATCCCCCTCCCCCAGTCCCTCACTTGCCCATCTCTCCATCAAGCTAACCACAAATTTAATCTCTTTTTCTATGAGTTTGCTTATTTTGGAAGTATAATTGGCTTACAACACTATGTTAGATCTTGTTACAAAACAAAGTAATTTGATATTTCTATAGATTTCAGAATGATCACCACAATAAACCTAGTTACAATATGTCACCACGCAAATTTTATAGTTGAATATAATGTCCCTACTGTACATTTTGTACCCATATCTGTGACTCATTTATTTTGCAACTGTAAGTTTGTACCTCTTAATCCTCCTCAGCAATTGCTTTCCTCCACCTACTCACCTTTTGTCAGGCAAACACATGTTCTCTGTATCTTTAACTGTGTCTATGCCTTGTTATGTTTGTTCATTTTGTTTTATTGGATTCCATATATAAGTGAAACCACACAATGTTTGTCTTACTCTGATTATGTCACTTAGCATGATAAACCCTCAAAATTCATTCTTTTGTTGTAAAGAGCAAGACTTTTTTTTTCCTTTTTTGTTCCATTGTCTATTAATGGACACTTAAGTTGCTTTCATATCTTATCTATTATAAATAAATTCATATAAATTTCATATCTTATCTATTATAAATAGTAGTGTAATTAACATGGGGGATACATATCTTTTTTTAACAGTGTTTTTATTTTCTTTGTATAAAAACTTAAGGGTGGTGTTGCCGGGTCATACAGTAGTTCAATTTTTAGTTTTTGAGTAATCTCCATAATGTTTTCTGTAGTTTGCTGTATCAGTTTACACTCCCAGCAACAGTGTATAAGGATTACCTCTTCTCACATCTGCATCAATAATTGCTATTTATTGTGTTTTTGATAATAGCCATTCTGACAAGTGTGAGGTGATATGTTGTTGTGGTTTTAATTTGCATTTCACTAAAGATTGGTGCTCTAGAGCATCTCTTCATGTGTCTATTGGCCATCTGCATACCTTCCTCAGAAAAATGTCCAATCAGATCCTCAGCCCATTCCTTAATTAGGCTGTCTGCTTGTTTTTGATGTTGAGTTGTATGAGTTTTTGCATATTTTGGATATTAACCCTTTATAATATATAACAGTTGAAAACATCTTCTCCTATTCAGTAGGTGGTCTTGTCATTTTATTGCTTTCTTTACTATGCAAGAGCTTTTTAGTTTGGTATAGTCCAATGTGGTTTTGCTTTTGCTCCCCTTGCCTGAGGGGACATATTAAAAAAAAAAAAAAGAATTCATGTACTTAGGTTTTGGTGTGAATTTGCATTCAGGAATATCAATAACCTCAGATATGCAGATGACACCACCCTTATGGCAGAAAGTGAAGAGGAACTGAAAAGCATTTTGATGAAAGTGAAAAAGGAGAGTGAAAAGGTTGGCTTAAAGCTCAACATTCAGAAAATGAAGATCATGGCATCTGGTCCCATCACTTCATGACAAATAGATGGGGAAACAGTGGAAACAGTGTCAGACTTTATCTTTCTGGGCTCCAAAATCAATGCAGATGGTGACTGCAGCCATGAAATTAAAAGATGCTTACTCCTTGGAAGAAAAGTTATGACCAACCTAGATAACATATTGAAAAGCAGAGATATTACTTTGCCAACAAAGGTCCATCTAGTCCGTCTAGTCAAGGCTATGGTTTTTCCAGTGGTCATGTATGGATGTGAATGTTGGACTGTGAAGAAAGTTGAGTGGCGAAGAACTGATGCTTTTGAACTGTGGTGTTGGAGAAGATTCTTGAGAGTCCCTTGGACTGCAAAGAGATCCAACCGGTCTATTCTGAAGGAGATCAGCCCTTTGGAAGGAATGATGCTAAAGAAGAAACTGCAGTAGTTTGGCCACCTCATGCGAAGAGTTGACTCATTGGAAAAGACTCTGATGCTTGGAGGGATTGGGGGCAGGAGGAAAAGGGGACGACAAAGGATGAGATGGCTGGATGGCATCATGGACTCGATGGACGTGAGTTTAAGAGAGCTCCAGGAGATGGTGATGGACAGGGAGGCCTGGCATGCTGTGATTCATGGAGTCCCAAAGAGTCAAATATAACTGAGCGACTGAACTGAATGCTATATATCAACAAATAACTGAAATTAAGAGGATTATTAAGGCTGCCATTACAAAATGCCATTGGAATTTATTTTCTCACAGTTCTGCAGACTAGAAGTCCATGATCAAGGTGTTGGTAGATTTGATTTCTTCTCAGTCCACTTTCTTTGTTTTTCAAAGTTTACCTTCTTGTTATGTCTTTATTTTCCAAGAGGGAGGAAAAGAGGAAACATTCTGAAAGAGTGAGCATTTAAACTGAAAAAGACAATTTCAAAGAATATTTTTTAAATTCTTCAAGTACCCTGAATATATAAAATGATAAAATATAAAATGCTACTCTTAAATTTTAAAATAATTAAAGTTGAAAAATACTGGCTACAGAAATTACCACAATTTTAACCTAACATTGTCTTTCAAATTTTATCAGCCAAATTTTTTTCCTATTTCAATTAAATAATATGTTTTAATAAAGCTATCTAAAGACCTGAAAGGTGTCAATAAATGAAAATGTTATTTTTTTTTTTAAGGAATGAATTTGAGTCAGTTAAAATGAGGTAGACTAAGCCTGTTATACAAAGTAAACTCATAAAAACAAACATTGTTAAAGCAAACATATGGAAACTAGAAAAACTGTATTGATTAACATATAGGCAGGACAGGAATAGAGACACAGACATAGTGGACAGTATGTGGACACAGTGAGAGAAGAAGGTGGGATGAATTGAAAGAGTAGCACTGACATATATACATCACAATGTATAAAATAGATATAGCTATTGGAAACCTGCTGTACACACAGGGAGCCCAGTGCAGTGCTCTGTGATGACCTAGAGAGGTGAAATGGGGGTGGTGGGTGGGTGGGAGGGAGACTGAAGACAGGGGATATATACATATATATATACACTAATGGATGATTTGCATTGTTGTACAGCAGAAACCAACACAACATTGTAAAGCAACTCTCCTTCAATTAAAATAATAATAATAATGGTCCTTGAGCAACATCATGAAAGGACTTATGCCATTTTAAAATAAATAAATCAATAAGCTATCCATATTTTTCCATAATAAAAATAATTATACAAAGAAAAATAAATTTCTAATTAAATGAACTGATACTAAACAGCATAACTTCTTGATTGTTTAACTAGATTTAAAATTTCCAGAGAATTCTACAAACTTATTTTTAATGTGTGCTGTTCACTATATAAAATTGCCTCACTGAAATAACTGGATGAGCAAGAACAGAAAAATGAGGGTAGTATGTATAACTGCTTGATTTTCCTTCCCTGATGCTTTCTGCTTTTCTTCATCCAATGCTACAGCTTTCTTTGAGTTCAATGAGTGTTATTTACAATACAGTGATAGAGAGGAGTACAGAAGTGATAATAGTTCAGCACATGGAGTGAAGACTAGAAGTATTTTACTTCCAAAAGAAGTCATTCTTCAAAACAGTAGCTCCCTTCAACAACAGACTTAAAGCCAAAGGACAGAATATCAAAGAAGAGACCAAGGAAGTAATTGAGCAAATCACATTCTCATGTAAGAAATGGAGAAAAATAATTTATATGTAAGTAGTAGAAACCTCAGGTTTCTCCAATATATCAAGGTAATCCAGTTTGACTTAATCTCAGCATTTATGCAGGCTCTACAAAAGACTTAGCACACTGGAATTAGAGAGGCATATTGTAGACACACACAACAAAGGTTGCAGCTGGAAGGTTGGGTTTTTCTGGTTATGTAATATCAAATGTCATACTTGTCTGACCTGAGTCCTTGTTTGGCCCTTATTACTCCATGTTTCTTGCAATTGCCTATTCATTTTCACTAAGTGTGTACATCAGTTCAGTTCAGTCGCTCAGTCGTGCCTGACCTTTGTGACCCCATGAACCGCAGAATGCCAGGCCTTGCTGTCCATCACCAACTCCTGGAGTTTACTCAAACCCATGTCCATTTAGGCAGTGGTGCCATCCAGCCATCTCATCCTCTGTCTTTCCCTTCTCCTCCTGCCCTCAATCTTCCCCAGCATCAGGGTGTTCTCAAATGAGTCAGCTCTTCTCATCAGGTGGCCAAAGTATTGGAGTTTCAGCCTCAACATCAGTCCCTCCAGTTAACACCCAGGACTGATTTCCTTTAGGATGGACAGGTTCAATCTCCAAGGGACTCTCAAGAGTCTTCTCCAACACCACAGTTCAAAAGCATCAATTCTTCAGTGCTCAACTTTCTTTATAGTCCAACTCTCACATCCATACAGGACTATTGGAAAAAACCATAGCCATGGTTAAACAGGTCTTTATTGACAAAGTAATGTCTCTGCTTTTTAATATGGTGTCTAGGTTGGTCATTCCTTCCAAGGAGCAAGTGTCTTTTAATCACATGGCTGAAATCACCCTCTGCAGTGATTCTGGAGCCCAGAAAAATAAAGTCAGCCACTGTTTCCACTGTTTCCCCATCTATTCACCATGAAGTGATGGGACCAGATGCTATGATCTTCGTTTTCTGAATGTTGACCTTTAAGCCAACATTTTCACTCTCCACTTTCACTTTCATCAGAGGCTTTTCATTTCCTCTTCACTTTCTGCCATGAGGCTGGTGTCATCTGCATATATGAGGTTATTGATATTTCTCCTGGCAGTCTTTATTCAAGCTTATGCTTCCTTCAGCCCAGCGTTTCTCATGATGTACTCTGCATAGAAGTTAAATAAGCAGGGTGACAATATACAGCCTTGACGCACTCCTTTTCCTATTTGGAACCAGCCTGTTGTTGCATGTCCAGTTCTAACTGTTGCTTCCTGACCTGCATACAAATTTCTCAAGAGGCAGGTCTGGTGGTCTGGTATTCCCATCTCTTTCAGAATTTTCCACAGTTTATTGTGATCCACACAGTCAAAGACTTGGCATAGTCAATAAAGCAGAAATAGATGTTTTTCTGGAATTCTCTTGCTTTTTTGATGATCCAGTGGATGTTGGCAATTTGATCTCTGGTTCCTCTGCCTTTTCTAAAACCAGCTTGAACATCTGAAATTTCATGGTTCGTGTATTGCTGAAGCTTGGCTCGGAGAAATTTAAGCTTTACTTTACTAGCATGTTAGATGAGTGCAATATTTTGTACATTATTTGGCATTGCTTTTCTTTGGGATTGGAATGAAAACTGACCTTTTCCAGTCCTGTGGCCACTGCTGAGTTTTCCATATTTGCTGACATACTGACTGCATCATTTTCACAGCATGTGTACATATATTTGTGCAAAAAAAATTATTATGAGATATTGGCTCATGTGATTATTGAAGCTGAGAATTTCAGCAATCTTCTTCACGCAAGCTGGAGTCCCAGGAAAGCCAGAAATGTGTTCTGAGAGCCTCAAATTCACAAACCCAGTGGCAGGAGAATTTTGATGTCCCACTTCAACAATCAGGCAAAGAGCGAATCTGACCTTCCTCTGGCTTTTTTTTTTTTTTTTGGACTGAAGCCCTCAAAGGATTGGATGATATCCACTCTAATTGGGGAAGGCAATCAGTTTCAGTCAGTCCATGAATTCAAGTACTATTTTCTTCTGCAAATACCATCACAGACACAACCAGAAATAATGTTTAACCAGCTATCTGGGTACTCCATATACCAACTGAGTTGATTCACAGAATTAACCAACACAAGTCCAAGTGGTCATAACTGGTATTTATAATTACCTTCTTCCACTATCTTTTCCATATTCCCTCTACTTTCAGCAAGCATCTCATGGTCACAGTGAATAGTCTAAGCCATTTTTATTCCTGTCTGGTCTGGACTGTTGTAGTTTAAGATTGACCTTAGTTATAGGACATGGTAATACTGAGATTCCCTAAAGGATCTGCTCTATTCCAAACATGATCTCCTTTAGTCCCATTGTGGAATAATAGTACAATTGATCCCTTGGTAGTAAGATCGGTTACTCCAGTAACTCCATCCTTCATCTGTTGACTCAGAGGTGTGAGAAGAACAAAGTAATTGGACAACAGTCTTAACTTCCAGTTCAATAGAATCAATGTGTTTTCTGGCAGAAGTAAACTTCTCTCTAAAACTAAGATCTCTAAGCTAGTGGATCACAAAATCATGGGAATAGACAGTAAAGTTTTTGCTAGTGGATAACTAGGAGTAATAATGAGTGGTACTACTCCAATTTCCATCTTTTGATTCCTGGACCAGTGAATATTGGATCAGAAAGAAACAGTGCCACAACTTGTATACTGAGATTAAACAGTCTCCTGGAGAAATGTGTCCCAGATGTGCCAAACATTGCTATATAGCTGGCGTGGTAACAAACATCAAGAGGTCATTCCACTGCGCTATCATGCTAACTGCTCCAGAATGGTGAAGAACATGGTAACACCAGTGAATTACTGGCCCATTGCTGTGCTTAATTTGTTGTGAAGTAACTTTTACTCATTAGAAGCAATGTTGTAGAATACTTGCATCTCTGGGATAAAGCCCACTTGGTCATGGTGTATGATATTTTTAAGGTGCTGTTGGATTCTGATTGCTAGAATTTTTTAAGGATCTTTGCATCTATATTCATCAGTGATATTGGCCTGTAGTTTTCTTCAAATCAATCAGTGTAATACACCACAGTAACAAATTGAAAATATATGATTATCTCAGTAGATGCAGAGAAAGCCTTTGACAAAATTCAACATCCATTTTTGATTAAAAACTCTCCAGAAAGCAAGAATAGAAGGAACATACCTCAACATAATAAAAGCTATATATGACAAACCCACAGCTAACATTCTCCTCAATGGTGGAAAATTGAAATCATTTCCCCTAAAGTCCGGAACAGGACAAGGGTGCCCATTTTCACCACTACTATTTAACATAGTTTTGGAAGTTTTGGACACAGCAATCAGAGCAGAAAAATAAATAAAAGGAATCCAGATTGGAATAGAAGAAGTAAAACTCACTGTTTCAGATGACATGATCCTCTACATAGAAAACCCTAAGACTCCACCAGAAAATTACTAGAGCTAAGCAATGGATATAGTAAAGTTTCAAGATATAAAATCAACACACAGAAATCCCTTGCATTCCTATACACTAATCATGAGAAAATAGAGAAATTAAGGAAACAATTCCATTCACCATTGCAACAAAAAGAATAAAATACTTAGGAATATATCTACCTAAAGAAACTAAAGACCTATATATAACAACAACAACATAAATCGCTCAGTCGTGTCTGACTCTTTGTGACCCCATGGACTGTAGCCTATCAGGATCCCCTGTCCATGGGATTTTCCAGGCAAGAGTGCTGGAGTGGATTGCCATTTCCTTCTCCAGGGGAACTTCCTGACCCCGGAATCGAACCTGGGTTTCCCGCATTGCAGGCAGATGCTTTACCGTCTGAGCCACAGACAACTATAAAAAACTGATGATAGAAATCAAAGAGGACACTAATAGATGGAGAAATATACCATGTTCATGGATCAGAAGAATCAATACAGTGAAAATGAGTATACTACTCAAAGCAATCTATAGATTCAATGCAATCCCTATCAAGATATCAACGGTATTTTTCACAGAGCTAGAACAAATATTTTGACAATTTGTATGGAAATATAAAAAACCTCGAATAGCCAAAGCAGTCTTGAGAAAAAAGAATGGAACTGGAGGAATCAACCTGCCTGACTTCAGACTCTACTACAAAGCCACAGTCATCAAGACAGTATGGTACTGGCACAAAGACAGAAATACAGATCAGTGGAATGACATAGAAAGCCCAGAGATAAATCCACACACCTATAGACACCTTATCTTTGAGAAAGTGAAGTGAAGTGAAGTCGCTCAGTGGTGTCCGAATCTTTGCGACCTCATGGACTGTAGCCTACCAGGCTCCTCCGTCCATGGTATTTTCCAGGCAATAGTCCTGGAGTGGATTGCCATTTCCTTCTCCAGGGGATCTTCCCGACCCAGGGATTGAACCCAGGTCTCTGCATCATAGACAGACGCTTTACTGTCTGAGCCACCAGGGAAAGGAGGCAAGAATATACAATGGATTAAAGACAATCTCTTTAATGAGTGGTGCTGGGAAAACTGGTCAATCACTTGTAAAAGAAGGAAACTAGAACACTTTCTAACACCATACACCAAAATAAACTCAAAATGGATTAAAGATCTAAACGTAAGACAAGAAACTATAAAACTCCTAGAGGAGAACATAGGCAAAACACTCTCCGACATACATCACAAAGGATCCTCTATGACCCATCTCCCAGAATATTGGAAATAAAAGCAAAAATAAACAAATGGGACCTAATTAAAATTAAAAGCTTCTGTACAACAAAGGAAACTATGAGAAAGGTGAAAAGACAGCCTTCAGAATGGGAGAAA
Source organism: Aepyceros melampus (assembly GCA_006408695.1). Taxonomy (NCBI): domain Eukaryota; kingdom Metazoa; phylum Chordata; class Mammalia; order Artiodactyla; family Bovidae; genus Aepyceros; species Aepyceros melampus. The sequence goes on along the minus strand of SJXQ01005391.1, from coordinate 36,203 downwards.
ATAAGAGCAAATGAAGCAACTGACAAACAACTAATCTCAAAAATATACAAGCAACTCCTGCAGCTCAATTCAAGGAAAATAAATGACCCAATCAAAAAATAGGCCAAAGAACTAAATAGGCATTTCTCCAAAGTAGACAGACAGATGGCTAACAAACACATGAAAAGATGCACAACATCACTCATTATCAGAGAAATGCAAACCAAGATCACAATGAGGTACCATCTCATGCCAGTCAGAATGGCTGTGATCCAAAAGTCAACAAGCAATAAATGCTGGAGCAGGTGTGGAGAAAAGGGAACCCTCTTACACTGTTGGTGGGAATGCAAACTAGTACAGCCACTAGGGAGAACAGTGTGGAGATTCCTTAAGAAACTGGAAATAGAACTGCCTTATGACCCAGCAATCCCACTGCTGGGCATACACACCAAGGAAACCAGAATTGAAAAAGACACATGTACCCCAATATTCATTGCAGCACTGTTTATAATAGCCAGGACATGGAAGCAACCTAGATGTCCATCAGCAGATGAATGGATAAGAAAGCTGTGGTTCATATACACAATGGAGCATTACTCAGCCATTAAAAAGAATACATTTGAATCAGTTCTAATGAAGTGGATAAACTGGAGCCTATTATACAGAATGAAGTAAGCAAGAAAGAAAAACATCAATACAGTATACTAATGCATATATATGGAATTTAGAAAAATGATAATGATAACCCTGTATGTGAGATAGCAAAAGAGACACAGATGTATAGAATAGTCTTTTGGACTCTGTGAAAGAGGGAGAGTGTGCAATGATTTGGGAGAATGGCATTGAAACATATATAATATCATATAAGAAACGAATTGTCAGTCCAGGTTCGATGCAGGATACAGGATGCTTGGGGCTGGTGCACTGGGATGACCCAGAGGGATGGTATGGATAGGGAGGAGGCAGGAGGGTTCAGGATGGGCAGCACGTGTACATCCATGGCAGATTCATGTTAATTATGGTGAAACCAATACAATATTGTAAAGTAATTAGCCTCCAATTAAAATAAATAAATTTAAACTTAAAAAAAAAAGCAATGTTGTGTGGAATACCATGGCAATGAATGAAACATGTAACTCCCCACATGGTGATTTTGGAAGAAGCACTACATGCAATGAAGACAAATCCATATGCAGAGTATCTATTCCAACAGGGACAAAATGTTACCCTTTCATGATGAAACAGCCCTGGTATAATCAATCCAACACCAGGGAGCTCACTAATCACCCAGGGGAAGAGTGCCATATTCAGGACTCAGAATTGATTTCTACTGCTTGCACATTGGGCTTTCAGCAGTGGCTATAGTCAGGTGCCTTTGGTTAGTGAAAGGCCATCTTATAAGCCCAATGATGGCATAACCTCCACCCCTGTGTGACTGACAACTTTATCCACATTTCTTTGGGGAATTACGAGGTTGCTTGGAGAAAGTAACTGAGTAGTATACATAGAAAAGGTTATCCTATCCGCCTGACTATATTTTTTTCTCTGCTGAGGTCACCTTTTGATGAGAATTTACATGGGACACAAATACATTCATGTTTTTTTGCTCATATAGAAAATTCTATCCATATACCTATTTTCCAAATTTCCTTGTCACCAATTTTTAATCAATGAGTTCCAAGTCTGTGACAAAAAAAGCTCATCACAAGCAGGAATCAGTAATTGCATATCTGGTCATTTCTTATTTAAAACAATTTGGACAGTCTTGGGCACTGCTCAAATTTCTGCCCACTGGGAGGTTCCCCTTTACCACTATTTTTCAGGAATATCCTAGAAAGAGGGTATAATGATACAGCTATCCACTTTTGAATAGTGCCTGCATATTGCACAGAATCAAATATTAACAAAACCCAAAGCTTCTTTTCCTCTGTCAACTGAGCATAGGGAACTCCCTAGCAGACCCTGGGCTGGGAGTGAGGAGTATGTGACGTATGAGTGAAGACCAGGGCTACTTGTTAAAGTAATTTACTTGTGCCTTCAAGAGTGACGTGAGCCTGGTCATATACTTACCACTTCCTTCTGATGATGGAGAGCTATTGTCCATGACTAAATTTATGGATTGGCAGATCAGATGACACCCAGTTTATTGTGGGCAGCTCAGGTTGCATAACTTGATTATGGCCCATGATTAAATATTCAATCTCTACTAAGGTTTACTAGCAGTCTGAGAGTTGTTTCTCAAAAAGGAGACAGCTGTCAGCAGAGTATGTTAGAACTTTTCTTCAAAATCCTAAGGGCTTGTGTTGGAATTCACCTACAGGGTCCTGTCAAATAAACTAAGGTGAATCCCTTTAATGAATACGAGTATATACTTAGAAGTTAGCTCCAGTATTTAGGAGTTTAAGAACATTGGATATACTGTTATGGAATTTAGCCTAATGGTACATCTGAGCCAGGGATTCCCTTTACAGGAAAAAAAAAAAAAGGTATAGCAGTTCATTGGAAACAATTGGATTCACTGGTTTTATTACATGGGGTATCATATATGAAATCTACTGGCCTAAAAGAAATTATTGAAGGCATAGGTGATGTGTAACTGGATGTAACAACTTACAGCTTTTGGTTCCATTCTTCAAAACAGTGTACATGATAAATCATCAAATATTATAAAGTCCTAATCCAAAATAATAAAATACTTAAATCCAGAAACTGAGTAAAGTAAGTTCCTTCTTCTCATATCATTAGTCACAGTGATCTATCTGAGGGATTTGTTTTTCTATCTACACAGCTCCAGGTGTATAATCCTTTATATTTTTTATTTTGGTTTGCTAACATGTTGTTAGGCACTTTTGTGCCTAACATATACATGAGAGATACTGGCCTGCAATTTTATTTTTAAATTTTGTCTGGTTTTCACATCAACGTAATGATGACCTTGTAGAATGAATTTGAGAGTGTTATCTCCTCTTCAAAATTTTAGACTCATTTGAAAAGGATAGGTTTTATGTTTGGTAGAATTCCCTTGTGAGATCAAACCAGTCAGTCCTGAAGAAAATCAACCTTGAATATTCATTGGAAGAACTGATGCTATAGCTGAAGTTCCAATACTTTGCCCACCTGATGCAAAGAGCCAATTCATTGGAAAAGGCCTTGATGCTCGGAAAGACTGAAGGCAGGAGCAAAAGAGGACAACAGAGGATGAGATGGTTGGACGGCATCCCTGACTCAATGGACATGGGGAGATGGCAAAGGACAGGGAAGCCTGGTTAGCTGCAGTCCATGGGGTCACACGACTGAGTGACTGAACAGGATGACAACGCCCTACCAAGTTCTGCTTCACCTTACTCACATGATTGCGTGCCTGTGTACTAAATCAGTTCAGTTGTGTCTGACTCTGTGTGACCCTATGGATTGCAGCTCTCCAACTGTTCATGGAATTATCCAAGCAAGAATACAGGACTGGGTTGCCTTTTCCTTCTCCAGGTGATCTTTCCAACCCAGGGATCAAACTACAGTCTTTTAAGTCTGGTGCACTGGTAGGTGGATTCTTTACCACCAGCACCACCTAGGAAGCCCCGATTGCATCCCCCTCCAAATCTTATCAGTAACTGCCTGCATGATCCCTTAACTTCCAGCTAAGAATTGTTCTGATTCTCAGATTTGAGGCTTCATTATTGGGGGAATCAACAAGAAATGTCAGTCCTCTGGATGTTGCTCACCTGAAGGGTTGTGGGGAACACGTTCCTTCCACAGTTCAGTTCAGTTCAGTCGCTCAGTCGTGTCCGACTCTTTGCGACCCCATGAATCACGGCATGCCAGGCCTCCCTGTCCATCACCAACTCCTGGAGTTCACTCAGACTCACGTCCATTGAGTCCGTGATGCCATCCAGCCATCTCATCCTCGGTCGTCCCCTTCTCCTCCTGCCCCCAATCCCTCCCAGCATCAGGGTCTTTTCCAATGAGTCAACTTTTCGCATGAGGTGGCCAAAGTACTGGAGCTTCAGTTTTAGCATCATTCCTTCCAAAGAAATCCCAGGGTTGATCTCCTTCAGAATAGACTGGTTCCCCTGGTAACCAGGGAGCCCTTCTGATGTCATTCACCCTGTAACTGGTAGCCTCTTCCTCTCCTGAGTAGCAAAGCTGCCTGTGGAGTCCTGCCTGCCCTTATCCATACAAGGCAGTGTGTCACTCCTGGGTCTTTGCCTCTGACTTGTAAGACTCCCTGTTCCACAAATTATTGATGCCTCTGCCTCTGACTCAGTTCTTCTTTAGTTTCGAGGCTGGACAGTTGCAAAGACTGCAGTATGGTGGGATGCAGCCGAGCACAAGGTAGTTGATCTTTCAGGTTTCAGATGTGATATAAGGGAATCATAATTGAATGCATTTGTCATTATCACAGAAGATTTTAAATGTTGTTCTATAGACGGCAGCCTACCAGGCTCCCCTGTCTCTGGGATTCTCCAGGCAAGAACACTGGAGTGGGTTGACATTTCCTTCTCCAGTGCATGAAAGTGAAAAGTGAAAGTGAAGTTGCTCAGTCGTGTCCATCCCTCAGCGACCCCATATTGTTCTATGGAACATAATAAATAAACCCCAGATAAAGAACCAATAGTAGATTGGGATTTAATTTATATCAGATATCATCTTTTACTCACAGGAGACAATGTGATGTTTCAACAAATTTTGGGACAAATGGTATACATTTTAGAAAGAACAAAGACACTCTGATTCAACACTGAATAAAGTTAAATATATTTCATTTACTTTAAGTAAATTTTTAAAATGTGCTCATAAAGACAAATAACAAAGTTAAAAAGTAAATGAAAGTCTTGAGGAAATATTTTAAAATATATAAAAGTGTTAATATTAAAAAAAGAGTGCAAGGGAAAAAATTGGCAAAGCTTACAATTATGCAGTTAATATAGAAACTTTAAATATAAAATAAGAATATTAAAGTATATTTATCATATTAGTTAGGAAAATGCTAATTATAACATATATATTATATAATATTGCATATATGCAGTGATATAATAAATTTATATCATGCATAATGATATAATGCATTGAAATATGCTATATATATGCTATTAATAAATATATTTGATAATGATTTTGGCTAAATGTTATAATTGAAAATAATAAGAATAGATGTATATTTTATATATAAAATACTACATAGTATACTCAATACAATTTAAAAATATAGACATATTGTATATTTTATAAAGCAATTTAATAGTAAATTATACATATATAATGTATTTCAAAGCAATTTGATAATAAATATATATATCTCAAGTCTTTTGATCCAGAAATTCTATTTCCTTAACCTAGCTATAGAAAATTTTTAAATAGACAACAAACATGTATGAATTGAGATGTTGGAAGTTAAAGAAATAAGAGCTGGTAGGCAGCCTATTTTCTTGACAAATCATAATATATTTATATGGGATTGGCATCAAATTTATACAAAAAGTTTCCAAGGTTATAGACTTAGTATATATAAAAGGCATATAGAAGACTTTCCGAGTTATGTTTTTTGTTTTTTTTCCAAATAAGTCAACAATGGTGTGCATGTGTGTGTGTGTGTGTGCGTGCTCACATGCCAGGAGCTGTGGATCACCACAGGGCTAGGCAGGCATGTTCTTAAGCCTTCTATCTGAATGACTATATTAAGCATAAAAGGAAGAGCCTACTTACTTTATCTGTATAAAAAATGGTTACAATGTTCATTAAACATTGAGTTTGTAAACTCACCTGGCAATTAATCTATTTATCTTTCTAATGTATTGAAAGGACATGGTTTTAACATTGCTAACATCATTCAGATTGTATGTTCATGAATCTGGGAATTTGAGTCAAACTAGAGATTTCAGGGTTAACTATTTGACTATAAAGATAGATTTTCTTGGAAAGAAGTGTAGTTTCTGTGGTTACATAGAAAATAAAGACTATTTCTTTCTTGGACAAGTACCAACCTCACGTCAATGTAGAAAGACCAGAATGTGCCTAGCATTCCAAATGGCTATTTGCCAATTTGAAAGATTTCTGACAAGAAAAGGGGCTATTGTATATTATTTTCTTTTAAATCACAAAGTGTATGGTCTGTGGAACAGACCACAGAGGAGAAAAAAGAAGAAAAGAAATGAACTTTGCTGACCCTCCACACAAATTGTGTCTCCTTCACTTAGAAAATTGTAAAGTATCTTTTTCGTTTTTCTCTCTCATTTTAACCTTTAGTCTTCTCTCTGGGCTGTCATTCTGTGTTTGAGGGGGAAAATCATCTTGGCTAGAATATTAGCTCCCATTTAGGAACAGCCAGCCACTCCATTGTGACTTAGTTTTATTACATATACCAAAGATTGGCTACATACAGAAGGCACTTCAGCAGCATTCATATTTGGAGTTAGGCAATGCCAGAAGAGAGAAGTTTGGATCAGAGTTATGGAAAAAGAAAAGGCAATTGATGAAGATAAAGTGAAAAATATAAATCATCAAGCATTAACTATCTTTCAAAGTGAAAACCAGAACTTCAATGATAATGCTTAAGAGCCCAGACTTTGAAGATGAACAGAAGCTGAAACCCTATCTGATGCAATTAACCACATCTGTGACCTTGGACAACTTAACTATGTTGTTAACCTCTGTTTCTTCATTGGTGAATTAAATGAATCATCTGTCAGAGTGTTTTGAAGTGGCTGATAACACGACTCATAAATTGCTGAGTCCAACATATGGTGAACAATAAACGTTAAAATGGGCTTCCCAGGTGATCAGTGGTGAAGAATCTACCTGCCAATGCAGGAGCCAAAGGAGATGCAGGTTCGATCCCCTGAGTCAAGAAGATTCCCTGGAGCTTTGAGATGGCAATCCACTCAAATATTCCTGCTGAGATAATCCCATGGATAGAGAAGCCTTCAAACTACTGTCTGTGGGGTTGCTAAGAGCCGGACATGACAGAGCAACTGAGCATACATGCACAGAGAAGTGTTAAACACATGTCAGTTGTTAGTTCCATTAGGTTGTTATCATTGTTAATATCACTATTAAAAATAAACTTAGAAGGTTGTTTACCTTTTAAACATAAACTTAGTCAATATTTAAATTGTTACTACTCTTGTAAGAACTTTTTACTAGAAAGTGCTTATACAAACTGATGAAAAATCTCCATATAATAAAACATGTAGTGGTATCTAAGCATATATTAATCATAAATTATCATTCACTTGGACTACCAAATGAGAGACACTAAAAATATATTAATCTAGCAAGATTTTTCCCTTTCATATGGAGACATTGCAAGATCTCAGATGCTGTGCAGTCATGAAAACAATATAAGTTCTCATTCTACTACTAAGGCATTGAAATGCTAGTTAAAATAATTATTTTGTAATGCTACAAAATACAAATGTTTGCATTTCTTAATTTTTTTTCTTTCTAGATAAGATATGGGAGAGATCTTTCCATGTAAAAATACCTGAGCAAGCATAACAAAGAATGTCTTTTTGTAAAATTATAGGAGAATTAGTAATATGCACAAATACCCTCTATACACTCATTATACACACACACATGCAGACACATAAGTCTAGAATACATTGACACTACATATCTAGAATGCAAGTTTATGATTATAAGTATTATTTTATGCAGTCTTATTTGCATATGTCAAAAGATGAATCCAAAAAGTAACTAAGTCAAATAGGTTAAATATGTTTGTCCCCCAAAATCATAAAAACACACCTCTGTAAAAATTAAACCCTATGCCTATATACTATTGTGGTACAGTCCTCCAATTGAATAACTGGAATTTCTTGATACTGATATATGCTGATAACAAATGTTAATTATGTTATGCACTATTAGATGCTTATAAAATCTCATGATGTATACATCCTTGATAGCTCATTTGGTAAAGAATCCACCTGCAATGCAGAAGACCCCAGTTTGGTTGGGAAGATCTGCTGCAGAGGGGATAGTCTACCCATTCCAGTATTCCCGGACTTCCCCTGCGGCTCAGCTTGTAAAGAATCTGCCTGCAATGCAGGAGACCTGGGTTCGATCCCTGGATTGGTAGGATCCCCTGGAGAAGGGAAAGGCTACCCATTTCAGTATTCTGGCCTGGAGAATTCCATGGACTATAGTCAATGGTGTCTCAAAGAGTCAGACGTGACTGAGCAACTTTCACATACATCCAACACATTGTGTCTCCAACAAAGCCTACTGTGTGAATTGCCCCATTGTAACATATCACCATTCCATTAACTTGATTTCTGCCTATTCTGTACCCTGGGTCCTTATAGCAGTTTTGGTAACTGGATTTCTGCCTGTTATATACTGCCTGAAACTGATTTGAAGTGTGTACATTTTTATTATTAGAAATTTATTTATTTTAATTGGAGGCTAATTACTTTACAATATTGTATTGGTTTCGCCATACATCAACATGAATCCACCACAGGTATGCACGTGTTCCCCATCCTGAACCCCCCTCTCACCTCTCTCTTTCTCAACATGGAAAAAGATTAAATAAGTAAAACTGCCTCATATCCAGCATAATATGGGAATACAATCTTCTGTTTAGTAGAAAGTTACCTATCTATACAGGTTCTGTGCTTTGTTCAGCTCCTGAATTCTACAGTCTTGTTCATGATTCATATATATAGAGAGATCAATACTGTTATCTGCTGCCAATATAACCTTATCTCCACTTACTATCTGCCTGACTGAAGTTCCTCACACTTCTGCCTTCACAGACATTTCTGTGACTATGTCATTTAACTCAAAAATATTATATTTCTTTTTCAATTTCTAGATCCGTTTCATGTTCAGTTCTCTCATTGTATAAAATAACTCCCTGATTCTCTGCATTTCTGTCTAAATACTATCTAGTCTTCTGTTTATATCATCCACCATTTTTGACAATGTAGCATACACATCTCTAGAGTAAACTTATGCCCTGACTTGGGTACAATAGTTCTAGTTGTATCTGTTTACATGCTGAAATTGTTACTAACTCTCACTGTTATTCTTAAAGTGTTCTGATTTAGATGGTAAATTTGATTCTCATTCTACTCATTCAATATATTCCATAAACCACTGTACTTAAGGTTCTGCCTTAACTGGTATGGAACTTGGCTCACTGAATTCATCAAAGATTTATATTTGCCATTGAAAAACACTTTAGTCTTGACCTTGCCAAATTCCTCTCCATTTGACACTCTATACCATTCCCTCCTTCATAGACCTCTGCTCTCTTGAGTCTATAGTTTCACATTACATAAATTCCTTTGGGCTTCCCTGGTGGTTCAGATGGTACAGAATCTCTCTGCAATGCAGGAGGCCCAGCCTCCATCTCTTGGTTGGGAAGATCCCCTGGGGAAGGGAATGGCTATCCACTATAGTATTCTTGCCTGGAGAATTCCATGGACAGAGGAGCCTGGTGGGCTTGAGTCCATGGGGTCTCATGGAATCGTTTACCTCTCTATCCCTTGTTCTAGCTCCTCCTTGCTCATATTAATTCTTCTTCTTGTCCCTCAAATATTGATATTGCTCAATACTTTTTTTTAATCACCTTCCTGCTCTTGTGTATATTTTCCTAATTTGATTTGTGACCTTCTTCATTCCACTTACCTCCTGTCAGCAGATGATTCCTTAATTAAAATTCCCAAACATGCCTCCTTGCTTCATATCTCTTCCAACAGATTTTACAGAAATAAAAGTGTGACTCAAATGATATTATCTTTGTGCTGGTCTGTTTATCATTAGTTTTCACTTCTATACATTTAACTCTATAAAAGCTGTCTTCTAACTAAAATAAAAACCTACTATTTTTGCTTAAATATTTCAGTCTTTCTTTCATTTTAGAAACCCAAATTCTTATACTGTGATAAAGGATAAGATCCTTTATCATAGGACCTTTGCCCATTTCTTTAGCCTTTTCTTATCTCTCCACCTGTTTTATCCTTAATTTTACACACTAATATCCCATCTAATTCCTTCTCCAATATTTAATTGCACTCATGGCTTTGCCCCAAATACATCATATATATATATATATTCCTTAGCAGGCTGACAACTCTGTTTATTTGCCCGTTTCTTCAGTAGACAAAGAAATGTTCTTCTGAGTAGATACCACACCATCTCTGCAGTGTGTGTGTGTGTGTGTGTGTGTGTGTGTTATTTTTTTTCCTTTCTAGAATTATAGGAGTCCAAACTGACAATGGCTTCCCTGGCAGCTCAGACAGTAAAGCATCCAACTACAATGCAGGAGACCCGGGTTCGATCCCTGGGTCAGGAATATCCTCTGGAGAAGGAAATGGGAACCCACCCCAGTATTCTTGCCTGGAAAATCCTATGGACTTAGGACCCTGGTAGGCTATAGTCCATGGGGTCATAAAGAGTCGGCCACAACTGAGCGACTTCAGTTTCACTTTCAACTTGCAATGAATCCTCTATTTCTTGCTAGTACATCCAAGAGTGGCTACAGCTGCCAAAGAGGCAGGTGTTACAATGAAATCTGCATGTCTTTCTTGTAAGTCTGTAATATTGAAGAAAATCAAATATATTTGTTTCAGAAACTTTTGATGATATTTCAAATTGGAAAAATGTTTCATTAAGAACTGGTAACATACTATTTTCATGAATGTAGATCTGACTCAATGATTTTATCAGACATGAGCATAGGATTTAATAAAGTTATAATGGATTTGCATTAATATGAGCCCATAAAACTTTAATTTTTCTTGACCTATTGTGAACCCAGAATTTACATTTTTATCACATCTACAATGAATTTGTTGATGGGAAAGAGTTGTGTGTTCTTGTTGTTGTTTTTTTTTCATAGTGAAACTTTTTACAAATTTTTCATTATGCTTAAAAAACAGATTATCTATATTCCAAGAAAAAATACTCAAATTTTGTAAAAGATTTTACTTTGGGTAGGAGTTGAAGTTGGATGAGAAGAGTAAAATAATACATTTAAAACATTATGGCAACTTTTACACTCGAAAGGAAATTGCCCTCCATTTATCAGGTGTATTTCTTGTTGGTTATACTTAGACATTTTTCTTACAAAGGTTGAAAGCAGTTTTCCTCATTGTTTCTTTTAAGTTTGGATCTTGTATAAATAAAATGTAATAAACATCAGTAAATTGTAATATTTACACACAAGTGCAAAAACTACAGTAACTTGATCTCTACAGAGGTACTTATGGGAAGGTATGTGAATTCATACAGGAGTTTTAGATAGTCTCAGTAGCAAAAATGATTTTTTCACATCAAAAATACACAAATAATGATTTGGATCTTTGGTCTGTTTATTGCTGTGTTCTATTACAAGCATCTACAGAATACTAATACCAAGGCACTCCATATGCATAAATTTTACCACATTGATTATTAAAGTGTTAGTCACTCAGTCTTGCCCAACTCTGCAATCTCACAGACCATAGTCCACCAGGCTCCTCTTTCCATGGAATTTCCAGGAGAAGAATACTGGATTGGGTTGTCATTTCCTTTTCCAGGAGATCTTCCCCATCCAGGAATCAAACCTGCATCTCCTACTTGCCAAGTGGATTCTTTAAGGTCTGACCACCTTTGGTAATTTCATATCTCATTTTGTTAATGAATATTAATTCTTTAATATAGGATTTTATGAAGCATATAAAACAGAAAAGTGTTAAGCATAAAATAATCTCTTGATAAAAAGTAAGCAACAGTTTTGATGTCTACCAGTTTTATTTGGCAGTACAGACATGACTAGATATGGCTAGATGAGAAGCCTTAGATATTAAGGCTTATGATTCAGTCTGCAGATATGGAGTATTAGGTAAACAATAACAAGTGAGGCTAACTTGAACTGGAACACTTCCATAGCACGTTAACTATTGTTGCCCTGATGACCACAATATGTTCTCCTATAAAAGAATTGGAAAATTAATGATATCTTCAGTTGTTTATTCATAGGCTTCATACTACTTACTTTTGGAAATCTGTTGTAGTTCAGTCGCTCAGTCACGTTCAACTGTTTGCAACCCCATGGGCTGCAGCACTCCAGGCTTCCCTGTTCTTCACCATCTCCCAGAGCTTTCTCAAACTCATGTCCATCAAGTCTAACCATCTCTTTTTCTGTCGTCCCCTTCTCCTCCTTCCTTCAATCTTTCCAAGCATCAGGGTATTTTTTAATGAGGTGGCACTTCACATCAGGTGGCCAAAGTATCAGAGCTTCATCTTCAGCATCAGTCCTTCCAATGAATATTCAAGGCTGACTGCTTTTAGGATTGGTTTGATCTCTTGCAGTCCAAAGGACTCAAGTGTCTTCTCCAACACCACATTTCAAAAGCATTGATTATTTAGTGCTCAGCCTTCTTTATGGCCCAACTCTCACATCCATATATGACTACTGGAAAAACCATTGCTTTGACTATAGGGACATTTGTCAGCAAAAGTCTCCTTTGAGGAGCAGATAATTAGTACAACTTTCAGGATTATCTGTCATATCCAGTGACAACTGAGTCTTTCATTTGTTCAAGTCAGAAAACTTGGTATTCCTAGCTCTTCTCTAACATTTTTATTTTCAAATCCAACTTATAATCAAATCACATCATATGACTCAAGCCTGACAGAAAAATCTCTTGTTTAGATTATTGCAATGTCTTCTAAACAGTCCCACATCGCCACCCTTGTACTTTCCTCTGTTTTTTTTTTTTTTTTGTTTGTTTGTTTGTCTGTTTTTCCATCACAGCAGCCAGGCCATCTTAAGTGTAGGTCAGGTCATGACACTTACATGTTCAAAATCTTTCAACATTTCCATCTTTAAGGCAGTGACATACAAATTCCTTACAATACCTTAACAAATCTTGTATCTGTATCATACTGCTCCATAAATTTAGAAGACTTAAAATACACATATTTATTATCGCACAATTTCTCTGGACTGTGTCTAGATACAGTTTATCCAGGATTTTTGTTTCAGGTCTCACCAGGCTGAAATTTTAATGCTGACAGGGTTATGGTCTCATCAGGAGTTGGGTGTGCTTCCAAGCGTCCTCAGTTTGTTGGTAGAATCCACTTCTAGTTTGTGATTGGTTGTAGGACTGAGGTCTACTTTTTTTTTCTTTTTGGCTGCCATGCACAGGTCACTCATTGCTAGAGGTCACCTGCATTTCTTGTCATGTGACCCTGTCCATAGACTCTATCAGAACACAATAATTTCTTTTTTCAAAACCAACATGGAGAAAGAGAATCTCGTGTGTGTGTGTGTGTGTAAAATCATACTGCATTTTCTAAAAATTTTATTGGCATATATTCCATGAGGGCACAAACAGCAGACATGACTGAGTAACTGAGCATGCACACATATAGTTGTTTTATAACGTTATGTTAGATTCTGCTTTACAGCAAAGTGAATCAGTTATAAGTATACATTTTCCCCATATTTTTTGGATTTCCTTCCCAGCTAGGTCACTATAGAGCACTGAGTAGACTTCCCTGTGCTATACAGTAGGTTCTCATTAGTCATCTATTTTATATATAGTAGTGGATACATGTCAGTTCCAATCTCCTAATTCATTTCACCTTCACTTTCCCTGCATGGTGTTCATATATTTGTTCTCTGTGTCTATGTCTCTATTTCTGCTTTGTAAATAGGTCCAGCTGTACCATTTTTCTAGATTCCACACAAATGTGCTAATATATGATATTTCTCTTTCTTACTTCACTCTGTAGACAATCTCTAGATCCATCCATATCTCTGAAAATGGCACAATTTTGTTCCTTTTTATTGCTGAGCAATATTCCACTGTGTGTGTGCATACACATATGAATATGTGGGCTCAGTCTCAGTCATGTCTTATTCTTTGAGATCCCATGGACCACAGCCCACCAAGTTCCTCTGTCCATGGGATGTCCCAAACAAGAATACTGGGTGGGTTGTCATTTCTTTCTCCATATATATACACAACACATTCTTTATCCATACCTCTGTTGATGGACATTTTCATTGTTTCCATGTTCTGGCTACTGTAAACAATGTTGCAGTGAACATTGGGATGCAAGTATCTTGTGGAGTCATGGGAGTAACATCCATCACCTTTGACATCTTCTAAGAGTGAAAAGTTATAACAAGTCCTACCTATGCTCAGGGAAAAGGCATTATACAGGACATGACTATGGAGGCCACCACAGTGTCTGTCCACAAGACTCTACATGATCTCTCACTCACTGCTTCTCCAATTCATCCACTACCATTCTCTTTTCCCCGCTGTGTTCCAGAAAGATTTACCTCCTTGTTGTTCTTTTTACAATAATGGAAGCTGACAATTTAGGGCTTTAATGCTCTCCTTTTTGCTGGTGGAAAATCTCTTTCTGAGGAAATAAATCCAGATGACTGCCAAGTGTACTACATTTATGTCTGTCCTCAAATATAAATTTATCACAAAGAACACCCCTAACCTAACCACCTATAGAAGGCAGCAACCCCCATCCTAACAGTACCCAGAAATACTTTTCTCCATAGAATATGTCATCAGCTGGCATTTTATTTAATTTTATTGGTTCATTGTTTATCTCTCCAACATCATCATGAGAGCACAAGATTTTTGTTTACCATTGAATTTCTAGCCTAAGAACTGTTCTTGCTGTGCATTTATAGAGGAAATTCTTAATAAATATGTATGCAATGGACTACTGGCTTGTCCTTCTGCTTTCTGAATAGGGACTGAATTGGACCAAAATGAGGATGTCATTCCTGACAGAAAAGAATGTTTCAACAAATAGTCTGTAACATACAAAAAAGTCTTACTCTTGGTTATTTGATATTTCCCTGTTGTGTGTGTGTGTTTCCCCTCAGATTTGATTGACGCAGTTGAAGTCTAGTATATAAATACAAATAAGCTTCTTTATTATATGTATAATCTGGTTGTTAAGAGCCTTGCTGGAAGGAAGACAAAAAACCATGAATCCTGGTGTGGATCTATTCACAAATTTTGCAGAGGGGCTTCCCCAAGATAGATATTCAATAAATATTCACTGAAATAAGTAGGACCAGTTATTCACAGCTCTGGTGACTGTGATCTTCAGTCATCTGGAAATAATACAAAGTGATCACATAGAACTGTGGTGTATTCCTAATTTTTATTGCATTGATTATTGAATGATAGTTATTAATCTAGACCATTTCTTCAAAAGTGTAGCTATCAATATTTTTGTCATCTCATTTGAATGAGCAGTTGAAGTGCAGATTGTCAGTCTTACAGTTTTGCATTTATAGCTGTATTTGTTTCATTTTCATGATAATTCTATAGTGCCTGAGAAAATACCAGTAGATTCATATACACAAGTTTGCACATTCAAACAAAATGACTTGAGTTTCCCAAAGGAAGAAATATTATGCTAATTGGGTCAAGAAAATTCAAAGTGTGCCTTGGCAATAATAAAGAATCTTGGAAAAAGTAATTGGGATCACGGTTATGAATACAGAAGAGGTTAAATCAAAGTATAAATGCATGATAGGTCAAGACATTAGAATATGCTGCCAAGATATATTTCCAGGATAAAATGAAGATCTGTATCCATATTAGAATTACCCATACAAAGAGATCTAATAATACTAGAAAGAAGACAAGATTATGAATTTGATTTAATTATAGTTTATAACGGAGCTAACTTGCCATAAGAAGAAAGAGGATGAGAGATACCTTTTTCTTAAGATAAACAAGAAAGGAAGAATAACAATTAAGATTATTATTACAACATGATCTCTGATAACGGGGTTGTTATAAGTAAACAACAAGACCCTTGATGTTCTGTGTGATTTAGTACACATCTCAAAAATTGTCTTTTATGGAATATCAGTAAATCATTTAAATCTGTTCTCTGTGGTATAAATAAAATAACCTTAATATTTTAAAGTCTTTACCTTAAGAAAAGATACTGTCATACAGTGTGGATGGATTTTAAATTGTTTCAAGTTTTGAAAAGAGATTTGGCAGTGACTATCAGCCCTGGGATTTCTTTGGAAGGAATGATACTGAAGCTGAAACTCCAGTACTTTGGCCACCTCATGTGAAGAGTTGACTCATTGGAAAAGACTCTGATGCTGGGAGGGCTTGGGGGCAGGAGGAGAAGGGGACGACAGAGGATGAGGTGGCTGAATGGCATCACTGACTCGATGGACGTGAGTCTGAGTGAACTCTGGGAGTTGGTGATGGACAGGGAGGCCTGGCGTGCTGGCATTCATGAGGTCGCAAAGAGTTGGACACAACTGAGCAACTGAACTGAACTGATACAAATATTTCATTTACATATCTTAACCTAGCAATTTCTCTACTACTTAGTGAAATAACAGCAATTTCTCTATTAATATTTCCCACAGAGAAATAAAGAATGAAAAAAATTGGTATAAGCCACGCTGTTCATTACAGCATTGATTGTAATATAGAGGGAAAAGCTAAGGTCAACCTAAATGACCATGAACTTGGAGAAATTTAAATAAAAAATGATACATATAGACTATCAAATCCTATGCAATAATTTTAGAATTAAGGTAAAACTCAATGTTTTGGTGTAGATGTATCTTTATTATGTGTCAAAATTAACACAATATAATTCTGTACAATGTAGTCATATGTATTTTAAGTGGAGTGTGTACATAAACTTTAAAATGCTAATGTATTATATATGTAAATATAGTGTATATATATACATGTATATATGTGTGTATACATGTATACACATACATGCATACACATATGCTCAGTTACTTCAGAGAGGTCTGTCTCTTGCTACCCAATGGACCATAGCCCTCTAAGTTCCTCTGCCAATGGGAGTCTCCAGGCAAGAATACTAAAGTGGGTTGACATGACCTCCTCCAGGTGATCTTCCCAACCCAGGGATCAAACCCTTGTCTCCTGCAACTCCTGCATTGCAGTTGGATTCTTTACACATTGGGTCACCTGGGAAGCCCATGTATGTATGTATGTGCATACATACACAACACAAAGAAGGAACAGCATCTAGCCTGTGAAATCTTGAAGTCCTTTATTTAAATAGTACCTTCATGGTTTGGGGAAAGTGATCCCCATTTGTAATACAAAACGTAAGATTTTAACATACTATAAAATGAAAATAATAACATTTACTTCATGGTTCATCTTGAAGATTAACTATGTTATTAATAGTACATGTGCACACTTAGAACACTGCCTGTAACATTATAAATAAATAAGTCATCATTGTCATCACCATCATCATCATCTTTATCATTATTATGATTCTACTTATATTAAAGGAATCCTTTCCTAGAAGGATTTACACATGGAAATGTCAGTATTGCTTTTTTATGCAACTCTAATGAAAAGAAAGAAAATCTAATTTTCATTTTTATTTCTGTATAGTTTGGGAAGTATATGAGTATGTGCTTGTGTATAATTACTGGCTTAGTATTTAAACTATTAAATGGTAAGCCTAGTTTAAAACAGAATATAAAGCAGAAAAATAAATTACTGTTTAAATGTACTTTGTATTTGTTTGCTAAGGCTGCTGTAACAAAGTACTACAGACTGGGTGGCTTAAACAACAGAAATGAATTTTCTCATGGTTTTGGAGGTCAAAAGCCTGAGGCCAGTGTCAGCAGTGTTGTTTCCTTCTGAAGGCCATGAAAGAAAGATCTGTTCCAGGCCTCTCTCCTAGGCTTGCAGATGAATATCTTCTTGTGCCTACATATTAGCTTTCTTCTGTGTCTATATCTGAATCTCTTCTTATGAGAACATGCATAATATTGGGTTAAGGTTTACCTTAATGACTTCATTTTACTTTAATTTCCACTGTAAATTACTCAAACTCCAAATGCAATCACAATCTGACATGGTGGTAGGACTTCAGTATATGAATTTTGGTGGGCAGGGAGGAAAAGGGGGCATAATTTATTGTTAGAATTTAATCACTTAAGAAATAGTGATCACAAAATACAAAAGGAAAGAAATTTTATTTATCTTTGGAACTTTAGCTCAATCTTGCCATATTAGTAAGAGCTTTTTTAGTGGAGGTTTTATAATAGTTGGGACAGGGTATCATAATGACAATCTCACATTCAATTTTTAAAAAGAGAAGCACCAGACTTCCTTTGTTCTCACTAGGAAACTAACATTTGTATTATATATGGTGTCTCCTCTCTCTTACTCAAGGATGATGAATAGATCCTTTCTGTTTCTAACCAAACTTGAATCATCCTTATCTCTGAGAATGGTGTAGTGTGTGTGTGTGTGTGTGTGTGTGTGTGTCTGTGAGTGTGTGTTTCTAAAGTAAAAACACTATCACATAATGTCTCTTTCTCTCTTTTTCTCTCTGTCTCTGTCTCTCTTTCCTCTCTATTTGACTCTATTTACATCTAAATATAGAGACAGATATTCATTTTTTATCTCTGGAAAACCCAGACTAATACTCCAATTTATATGTATTTTTTCATAATTTATGTGGGAGAGTTATTTATATATTCTAAATACAAACCCTGAGTAAGAAATACATATAGCAAATATTTGCTCACAGTCTATCACTTTTCTTTATGTGTTCTAAAACTGAATAAAGAAGCAAACAGTATCCTAAAAAATTAAAAATAAAATGTGACTTTTGATGGTTTATCATATTGATGGAGTATAATATATCAATTTTTAAATTTTGTATTTTGAGTTTTGTATGTCTCCTCTGGGCTTCCCTGGGCTCAGACGGTAAAGAATTTGCCTGTAATGTGGGATACTTGGATTCAATCCCTGGGTTGGGAAGATCCCCTGGAGAAAGGAACAGCTACCCACTCCAGTATTCTGGCCTGAAGAAGTCCACGGGCAGAGGAGCCTGGCAGACTACAGTCCATGAGGTCACAAAGAATCAGATAGGACTGAGCTACACCAAGGCAGTGAAGACAACTTTTTATGCTTTATTCAAAATAGTTTTTCTAAGTTACATATAGTAGAAAATAGATATGTACTTTTCTGCATTGAAATCCAGATTTTTGTTGAAAAGTTTTTCTCTCCATCTTTTAATTTCTTCAATTTGGTGTTGTTATAGTTCTTATATATTTATGTTACATTGACAGTATTGTGTCTCAATGCTTATACTGCACTCTTCTGATGCTGCTGCTGCTAAGTCGCTTCAGTCATGTCCAACTCTGTGAGACCCCATAGACGGCAGCCCACCAGGCTCTGCCATCCCTAGGATTCTCCAGGCAAGAACACAGGAATGGGTTGCCATTTCTTTCTCCAATGAGTGAAAGTGAAATGTGAAAGTGAAGTCACTCATTCGTGTCTGACTCTTCACGACCCCATGGACTCCAGCCTACCAGGCTCCTCCGTTCATAGGATTTTCCAGGCAAGAATACTGGAATGGGTTGCCATTGGCTTCTCCGCACTC
Organism: Aepyceros melampus; assembly: GCA_006408695.1. NCBI lineage: Eukaryota > Metazoa > Chordata > Mammalia > Artiodactyla > Bovidae > Aepyceros > Aepyceros melampus. The sequence continues at coordinate 16,817 of SJXQ01005391.1, read as the reverse complement.
TCCTGATATTATGAAGTCATGTGGAGTACGTCTTCCAAATTTTCCCTCTTAAAATTATTCTTGTCATTTGAATCTTTTTTAAATATAAATTTATTTTAATTGGAGTTAATTACAATATTTTGCAATTCTATGTAAATTTTATAATTAGTTGCCAATTTCTATGAAAATAATTATTCATATTTTTATTGCATTATATCAAATTTATGTATAAATTTAAAGCAAATTAGCTTCTTGACAATCATGTATATGATATGCATCCATGAATTCTATGTTTATATAAGCTTTAATATTGTAAAACTTAATAAACACAAATCTCAATTGAATAGAATTGGGAGTCCAGAATGGGGAATTCTCATGCCCTGCAACAATGGAGCCAAACAGGAAAAAAAAAAAATCTTCTTCATTTCTAGCAAGAACTTAGCCAATGAAAAGTCATGGTCTCTGTTCCATATTGCCCTCCCATCTTCCTTTTCCTTTTTACCAAAGTGTTTTCCTTCTTTTGCCAAGTGAGACTTTAAATATGGTTCATCTGGGGGCTTTGCAGGTGGCGCTGGTGGTAAAGAACCCGCCTGCCAAAGAAGGAGATAAAAGAGACCTGGGTTCCATCCCTAAGTCAGGAAGATCCTCTGGAGGAGGAAATGGCAACTCACTCCAGATTCACGTCTGGAGAATCCCATGGACAGAAGAGCCTGGACTGCTATAGTTCATAGGGTCTCAAAGAGTCGGACATGACTGAAGCGACAGAGCACACATGCACTTCATGGTTGCAAAACTCAATTTGTAATTCTCTGCTAATCCCAAATAAGCCCATCTTTGCTGGAGGAATAGCTCTGTCAGTGTAAATTTCAGATCAAGAATACAAAACTCTTGCACATCTTTTGGTGGATCTACTCCTTGATATTTTATTTTCTTTTGATATTAAAAATACATGTTTTTTGGTTCACTATCTAGTAGTTTGTTCCAAACACAGAAAAAATAGATTAAAATTTTGTGTGATGACATTGTATTCTATCACCTTGGTAAATTTCATACTTAGTTTCAGCAGTTAATTTTAGATTCAAGAAGATTTTCTTAATAAACAGCCATGCTATTTGCAAATAGTTTTCACTTTTGAATCTATAACCTTAATTTGTCTACATTTTATTGGACTGATCATCAATTATAGCATTAAATCAGGTTGTAAAAAGTATCTTTGCCTTATTCATGTTATAATGAGCATGTATTAAGAAGGGCATGCTAAATGTATCTTTGTGGTTTTTTTATAGACATTATCAATTGTATTTAACAACTTTTTTCCGTTCAAAGTTTGCTGAGTTTTTATTGTAAAAAATTCAGACAATTAGCAAATGATTTTTAATTATTTTTTGTAATTTTTTTTTTTGTGTGTACATACACGTATGTTTTCCTTTCCTTTTGATCTTGTGAATTACTTTCACTGATTTTTTTTTTTTAATGTCTGGGAACATCTTTATTTTTCTCTTTTGTTTTTAAAACTCAAATTCCTTTTTTAAAAAAACTGAAGTATAATTGACCTACAATAGGTATACAACATAGTTTTGATGTCTATATACATTATGAATTGATCACCATGATAAGTCTAGTAAACCAACTTCACTTGTCTGGGATAAATCTCTTTGGTACTCAGTGTACTTTTGTGCAACATTTGTTTGTTCTTTACATATTTTACTTTGCACAGAGTCCTGAATTTTGTTGATAATACTTTGTTAAAAGTATTTGCATCTATACTTTTATGGAGGTGATTTTTATTTTAGTGTTTTTGTCAATTTTAGTATCAGGATTATATGACCTCACAAGAGATTTCAAATTGTTTTCTCTTCATCCTTTAAAAATTTTCATTTAAGTGTGCTGTATAGCTTCCTTAAATGACTAAAATAATTTACCAATAAAATTTTTAGATCCTGAAACTTTGCTTATAGGAAGCTAAATGTGACTAAAATATATAGCAAATTTCTTGGTATATAATCATTCATAATATTTCTCATAATTTTAAAAATATCGCCAGTCCAGGTTTGATGCAGGATGCAGGGTGCTTGGGACTGATGCATGGGGATAATCCAGAGAGAGGGTGTGAGGCGGGAGGGGGGAGGTGGGGGTCGGGATTGGGAGATCATGTACACTCGTGGCTGATCCATGTCGATGTGTAGCAAAACAAATACAGTATTGTAAAGCAAAACAAACTAAAAAAATAAAAATTAAAAAAAATAAATAAAAATAAAAATATCTATAAATTGCATGGAATTATTTTCACTTTTCTGTGATGGTGGATTGTGTTTCTATTATTTTTCATTTTTGTGTGTGACTGTTACAATATATAGTAAAGTGATTAACTTATGCATATATATGTATATATTCTTTTTCTTGTTCAGTATTAATAAGATTTTATTTACTTTATTGATATTTATAAAAAAACAAACCAGCAAATTAAATATATTTTTAAGCTTTTTTTATCTATTTTATGTTCTTATTCCTCTCCACTTTGTGTAAAATTTGCTGATATTTTTCTACCAAATATTTATTTTTATTTGTACTAAAGAACCACTGTTGATTTCATAGCAATATAAAATGTCAACAACAAGGAAAACTTTGTGAGACCTTTATGAGAACTCTCTGTATTATCTATGCAACTTCTCTTTAAATCAAGAACTTAAAAAAAGCTAAGTTTATTTGAAAGTAAATAAAATCATTTCATTGATCTTAGAGGTAGAGCTTTCTTCAAGTCTAAAATGTAAACAATTAAAGCTAAACGTTTTCCTCTAAGCACCATTTTACATGCATCCACCAACTTTTGATATGTTATACTTTCTTCATCTCCCAGGTTGAAACAGAATGCAATTTTAAATTCTGACATTTTTCACTCATACGTATATTAAAGTTGTGTTTGTGTTTTTCTTTTTAATTTCTAAGATGTGAGCATTTTAAAGATATATTATTGCTTTGTATTATAACAATTCTTCTTTGGTAAGATAATAGTAAATATCTATAATACTACAATCTTTATAAATTACTAACACTTTATTATGCTCCAATAATAAGTACATTTTGGTGAATAGCACCCTAAAGAAAGAGTATTTTGAAGTTTCTAGGTGTACTTGCCTTATAAGTTACAGTTAGGTCAAGATTTTTGATAATGTTGTTCAGATCTATATCTTTATGACTTTTGTCTTTAACATTTTCATCAATTATTGAAACTCAGTGATATATTTTCAGACTATGTTTTAGATTTGTCTATTAACTTCTTCATTTTGGTCAATTTATGATCTGTTTTTATGATCGTTGTCTTCCTACTGAATTAATTCTATCGCTATGAGATGACTTATTTTAGTTCTTATAATAATTTTTTACTTGAAGATAAATTTGCTTGAGATTATAACCACACTAGAATTAATAATCTTATTATTTGCCTGGGATATGTTATCTCATCTTCCTACTTTCAAATTACCTGTGCATTTATATCTAAACTGCCTCTTACTTACATAGCATATGGTGGTGCCAAGCTAATAAGCATTGCCCTTAGAAGTTGTTCATAGTGAAAAATAATCAATTATGAACAACTTCTAAGAGCAATGCTTATTATTATAAATGTAATTGTAGACATTACATACAATTATAGACATTGCAAGCTGGAATCAAGATTACTGGGAGAAATATCAATAACCTCAGATATGCAGATAACACCACCCTTATGACAGAAAGTGAAGAAAACTAAAGAGCCTCTTGATGAAAGTGAAAAGGAGAGTGAAAAAGTTGGCTTACAGCTCAACATTCAGTAAACTAAGATCATGGCATCCGGTCCCATCACTTCATGGCAAATAGATGGATAAACAGTGGAAACAGTGTCAGACTTTATTTTTCTGGGCTCCCAAATCACTACAGATGGTGACTGAAGCCATGAAATTAAGAGACGCTTGTTCCTTGGAAGGAAAGTTATGACCAACCTAGACAGCATATTAAAAAGCAGAGACATTACTTTGTCAACAAAGGTCTGTCTATTCAAGGCTATGGTTTTTCCAGTAATTATGTATGGATGTGAGAGTTGGACTGTAAAGAAAGCCGAGAGCCAAAGAATGGATGCTTTTGAACCTTGGTGTTGTAGAAGGCTCTTGAGTCTCTTGGAGTGCAAGGAGATCCAATCAGTCCATCCTAAAGGAGATCAGTCCTGGGTGTTCACTGGAAGGACTTACGTTGAAGCTGAAACTCCAATACTTTGGCCACCTGATATAAGGAGCTGACTCATTGGAAAAGACCCTGATGCTGAGAAAGATTAAAGCAAGAGGATAAGGGTATGACAGAGGATGAGATGGTTGGATGGCATCACTGACTCAATGGACTTTAGTTTGAGTCAGCTCTGGGAGTTGGTGATGAACAGGGAATCCTGGTGTGCTGCAGTCCGTGGGGTCACAAAGAGTTGGACACGACTGAGCAACTGAACTGAACTGAACTGAATTATAGATATAATTAGGTTTAGTATACTATTTTACAACTTTTTGCCTTTATTTGAGTAATACAAAATTTAAAGATAATACACATTAGTTCAGTTCAGTTCAGTTCAGTCGCTCAGTCGTGTCCGACTCTTTGCGACCCCATGAATCACAGCACGCCAGGCCTCCCTGTCCATCACCAACTCCCGGAGTTCAATCAGACTCATGTCCATTGAGTCCATGATGCCATCCAGCCATCTCATCCTCAGTCGTCCCCTTCTCCTCCTGCCCCCAATCCCTCCCACATCAGGGTCTTTTCCAATGAGTCAACTCTTCGCATGAGGTGCCCAAAGTACTGGAGCTTCAGCTTTAGCATCATTCCTTCCAAAGAAATCTCAGAGCTGATCTCCTTCAGAATGGACTGGTTGGATCTCCTTGCAGTCCAAAGGACTCTCAAGAGTCTTCTCCAACACCACAGTTCACTCACTGGAGTTGTGTTTTTTCTTTCCCTCAGGTAGGTTAAGCTCCGGTTATATAGTTTCTCCTGAAGTCATATCTTGTTAAGATGAAAATGATGGTCTGGCATATTTCAAAAGGTTGGCTTTCCCCCATCTTTGGTTGGAAGTGTGAGGGAATTTTTCTCTGATATAATCTGTGTGATGGTAGTAGAGCTCCTGGTGGTAAAACTCAAAAGCATGGGACAACTTTTATTACTGCAACCTGGTGGAGCTTCTTAATTTTGGGAACTGTCTACACTTAGCATCCAGTGATTAATCAATTACAGTTGAGGCTTCGCTATCTCAGTACTGGTTCCTGCAGAGGTTTCTGCCCTGTACAATAATGAATGCTGTTGTTGCTGTTGTGTTTAGTCACTAAATTGCATCCCATTTTTCAGCTACCTATGGACTGTAGCCTGCTGGAACTGAATCCACATCTCCTGCATTGGCAGGTGGATTCTTTACCAATCAGCCACCAGCAAATCCTCTATAATGAATGCAAAACATTCAATTAAAACTGTGTTGAGCATAGCTAAAGGAGGCCAAAATTGAAGTCTATACACATATATGCTTATATTAGGAAATACTTAAAAGTTTATATTAGGCAATAAAACCTGAAAATCAATAATCTCACTATTTAAATCAAAAAGTTAAAAATAGAAAACTAAGCTCACGTAAAATACAAAATTGGAGTCAGTAAAAAAATTAATATAATACAAATACACAATAGGGAAAATAAAAATAAAGTTTGTTCCATGAAAACCCTAATACAATTGAATGATACTTTTGAAGAAAATAGGAGAAATACAAACATTTGTATCAGAAGCAAAGTACTCTTTCTATGAATGTTTTTATTAAAACAATGAAAAATTATAATAAACAACTTTATGCCAGTATATTTTTAAAATAAAATCAACTTAATAAATTCATAAAAAAATAAAATATATAGGAAATTCTGAAATTTGCATGTCTTTTACAAAAATTGATTTGTATCACTAACATAGTTCCATTTAAGAAAAGAAATGATAGCCCAGATATCTTCAGTGCTAAATTCCAAAAATCAATTGAAGAAGAATGGATAAAGATGAATATGCAACCACACTGACAATCAGAGCTTACAAAGAATGAGAACAAAGAGAGAAGCCACATCTGATTGTTCACATGGTGGTGAGGATGATGCTATGTGACTCATGGCTTGGGCTAAATATGATGCTCAGTATTTTGCACATTATCTCTTGCTTAACCCTCACAGCAAGTAGTGAAGCATGTAGAATAACTCTATTTATAGATTTTTACGGGAACTTGAGTTATTGACCCAAGACATGTAATTAATAAACTGCAGAGTTGAAATTTAAGTTAATGACTATTTTGTATGAGTTCAAAGTTGTTTCATTTCTAAGATGCTGTTCACCAATCATAATATGTTCAACAAGCATCTGCTGCTTGATATGGGCTATGAAAATCTGGAGGAAGAGGAATCATAAATATAAAAATAAAAAATTAAAAAAAAACTATATCTGAAGGTACCAATGTTAAAGTCTGGAGATACTATCTTCTAAACTATACTTGACATAAAAGTGGTAGGTGCATACACCACCTGGAAGCTTTGGAATAAAAGGAATACCAAAAATAGCTCTCTCATTGGATCAAAACAAAGGGGCAGAGCTAATGAATGTATCAATTTGTTTTTCTAATAGCCTATAATCACAAAATATACTAAATCATCACTTGCATCCAGTTTACTGAAGTCTCAAATTGGATTTTCTGAATATACTTAAAGGATTCATTTTCTATTAAACAGAAGGGTCATATGTGAGCAACAAATAAGAAGCAAAAAAAAAAAAAAGGAAAACAAATGTTAAAACTTATTTGAAATACTTTTTTTTAATTTTTAAAAATTAACATCTCTAGTCTAGCTAAATCTTGAATGACTTTGGTTTTCTTGTATACTATAGAAATAAATCTGATTCAAAATAATCCGCTTTCAAATTCTTGAACATATTAAGGAATGTAAAGAAAAGGCAATATGAGAGGTAGAGGTTTATAAGAGAATGTGAAAGGGAAAGTCTCTGTCGTATCTGACTCTTTGTGACCCCGTGGACTGTACAGTCCATGGAATTCTCCAGGCCAGAATACTCGAGTGGGTAGCCTTTCCTTTCTTCAGGGGATCTTCCCAACCCAGGGATCGAACCCAGGTTTCCCACATGGCAGAGTCATTGACCTTACTTTTCCTTGACTCATCTTCAACTGGAGGTCAAGAGGTGAAGTGGTTTGTACAAATATGTCAACTTCCTTCTGGTTGATTAGAGTGTGGAAAGAGAAAAGTACTTCACAGAAGAAAAGATTGATGCTTGGAAATTGGTCCTGTGATTCTAAACCACACCAATAAGTTTAAACAATGTAGACTCATATGCTGAATGAGACCTTCCCCCTGAATACTCCTCTGCAGTACTTAAACTAAGAGAAAGAAACACAATTAAAGATTACCAATAAAGACCTAAACTTCAAAAGTAATAACATCATAAACATAAGTAGGGAAAAAAAGGTGAAATCTGAATCTATATAATGCTCAAGGATAAGAGGGATAGTTAATTTATTTATTATTTCATAATAATACATATATGTATATACATGCCCTGTGGATACTAATATTTTCAAGAATTTCCCTTCATTTATTTTGAAATACTCTACTTTCTGGCACATGAAATAGCCTGTTAAATAATTATATATGCCTATTTGCATGCTTAATTATCAAGACATGTTTTTAAAGGCTAATTTTTGGTTCCTTCTCTCAGTAGAAAGCAATGTACGAAATTGCTTTTATTATAAAAAAGTAATGAAAAGTTATTTCAATTCCAATGAAAATAACCAGTTCTTTGAAAGGCATATATATTTTTGTAATTGAAAGTATACTGTCATATTTGTTTCTGACAATTTGAATTCCTTTGGTAAAGTTTTAATATTTGTAACATTTGAAAGAGAAAATTCTCCTTTGAAACTAAACCTGTATATGCCATATGATTCTAAGCAAAATTCCCAGGCAGAGATTGACAATTCAAACTGCCTTTCATAACTTAGATCACTTGCAAAATATGAATAAAATCAGAAATAGATTTTGCAAAATGAGGAATATTTTCACTATAATGTTCTTCCCTATGGCACTTCAAAAAAGAAAACTGAACATCACTACATTTTATTTGAGACATTGAGAATAATAAATGACATGCAATAGCTAGTAGACTCTATTTTATATGAATATTATATGCATGAATTAATAATATATCATCTATGTTCTATAATGAATTAAACAGAAGGAGATAACACTCTATGGATAAAAGTCTATCCAAATGTGTGGTTTTGTATATCTCAGAAATTTGGTCAAATGGCCAAGTCTGTTTATGATTATGCTTGCCATAATTTCATTTATATACTAAGCTTCCTCTATGATACTATTATGCTTCTGCATTTGCAAGATATACCTTTAAATATTCTTTATTAGAAATAAGAGCCCCAAATATATCACCTTCAATGTAAGTAAACTTCAAGAAAGCCATTGACTTGATTGTGTGGATTTCTGTGCAAAGATACAAAAGACAGCCAATAGAACTTTTTTTTTCTTTTAATAAACTTTATTAGCAGTTAGATCGAGATGGTGGGGTACAAGGATGTGAAATTCATTTCCTCCTATAAACACATTAAAAATACATATACATGTGGGCAACAGGAAAAAGATGACAAAGGAGTAGGTGGGCATGGAGTACATCTCTCTCTGTGGATGCATCAAGAATACACCCTCAGACACAAACGTGCTTGCAGAACACCAGCTGAGAGTGGACAGGAGTACTTAAGCACTGGAAAAGAATATATAGAGCCATGCAAAGCTCTGTAGGATGAAGAATCAGTGAGGAAACAGGAGTGTTAGTAGGACTGAACCTGCCCTTGGCAAGTGGGGGAACTGAAGCAGGGGTCCAATCCCCACATCAGGACAATTGTGTGGTTCAGAGGAAAGACATTTAAGGCTGAGAGTGAAGCAGCTGATCTGTGGCAGCCTAAATGGAATGAGAATCAGACAGTCCTTGCCACAGCCATACATGCCCTGGACAGGGAGATAGGTCTTCTAGAAGGAGCAGCAGTCAGGAGTTGGAGCATAGGGATTGTGGAGCAATCCCAGGGTGAGGGCTGCTGTTGACTATGGAAGAAGTACTGAGGGGACATGAGGGAGGAGATCGTGGTGGGAGATGCCTGGGGAGGAAAACCAGGCAGCCATGGAAACAAGGCAATACTGCTGAGTCACATGTAGAGGGTGGAGCCATCACCATAGCACCTCTCTCCCCTGACATGCCAGCTTTGGTAGCTGAACAAAAGAAAGGCTGGCCCATCAGGTGCCTAACACAGGAATAACAGAGTAGGACCTCACCTAGGGTGCCCCTTGAAGTGATTGATGCATCAAATTACAGAGTAGACCCCAACCTGGGGTGCTGAGGCAACAAACAACAGAGAAGGACGCCTGGCAAGGGAGCCCACTAAGTGCCTGAAAGGGTGGAGCTACAGAGAAAGACCAGCCAAAGAGGTCTTCTGATTGCCAGCTATGGCTTGAAAAAAGACTCTGACAGGTCCATAACTCCTGTGGCTGAAGAGGTCTTAATCCCTGCACACTTGGCACCATCAGGGTCCCTGAGACCCAAGCAGCTGCACTAACTTCACACTTAACACTCACTGTGGCAGAGCTGTCACGGGGCGGGGGGGGGGGGGGGG